>ML794946.1:278315-300417 GCA_009831015.1 Picea engelmannii
GGTGCCACTGTATATTCCATTGTAGGGTGTGGACCCTAGTCCTGTTAGGAGGGGTGGAGGCATTTCCCACCATGTATCCTCCATTGTAGGGTGTGGACCCTAGTTATGATTAGGAGGGGTGGAGGCATTTCCCACCATGTATCATCTGAAACCTGAAGTCATGAGAGGACGGTGTTAGTTCACGCTCCCCAAGACGTGTGATGATGACTATCAGATGCCTGCTAGGGAAGCTTGGTCGAGATAGCAACACTTCCGCTTACGGGTTCTATTTGGAGTTAGGTCAATATAGTTGACGCTCCAAGATAGTCTAGCAGAGGAAGTATAGGAATGGAGATGGAAGTAGGTTAGGGAGGAAGGATGAGTAGTAATAGTTGAGAAGGTATGGAGATCTGTCTGGTGGTGGAATTTAATGTTTTCCCTTCAAAAAAAAGAAGGAAATATGTATATATGAATATTCATAATTTCATAACTAAACCACAGTTGTTTAAAATAACATTGTTGAACCGGATAATAGTAATTAAAAGATTTTTCAAACAATTGATTGGTTTGTTGTCTTTTATAAAAGACTAGTCTTGCTGACTAGATTGGATGCATACATAAATTACTAAAGGATGACAGTTTTGATTATTAGTACATGCACGAGATTTGCATGTACTAGCTACACATGCATTTCTTGTACATATACACTAGTATGTATGAGTTTTCTTGACTTACTTACTGATAATGTCGGTTACTTGTTATGAATGTGTGAACCATGTTTCTTTTCCTTTGTACCATAAGATACCTTAACTTCGGGACAAAGTTTCCTAAAGGGTGGGTGTATGTAACAACCCTAGTTGAATAAATGTTTAAAGGTTTATTAAGTAACAATTAATTAGGGGATTAATTGTCTTAACATGGTATTAATTAAACAAGATTGGTATAAGATACTAATTACATATTTATTAATTAATTAAAGGTTATAATTTTGATTAATTAATTAATTAATTAACTACCTATTATATTCAATAACTTGGGTATTAAATTTAAAAGGGATAATAAGTTATATTGTTAAATAAAATAAAAATATAGTTACGTACATGGAAAGGGATAAGATATTAATTAAAAGGGGTAAGATATTAATTATGAGGGGATAAGGTAATAAATGGGTGGATAAGAAAGTAAATGCATGAGGCAGTGAAGGAGGAATATGGAGGGGAAGGAGGTTTATAAGGGGCATTGATTCTACGGGAGATTGGGGGGGGATGGATTTTGGGGCTCTCTTGGATTTGCAGGGAGGAGAGTGAGTTCTGGAGTCGGGAGGATTAGTTCAGGGGCACCAGTTTGCTAGAGGTTTTGGGCACGGGGGCCAAGATATCCATATGATATCGTAGAGATAGGAAGTTACCTAGTTGGCAAGGTGGAACTAGGTTTTGGGCAGTGTTTACACAGTGCAACAGCGGTCAACAAGGCAAGTGAACAATCGGTGGTTTAGCATCAGACCTAGGTATTTAAAATTGTGTATTTGTTTTTATTTGATATAAGATTTTAATATTCGTTGTTAAATTACATGCGTATGTGCTCAAAATAAGGAATATATGAATTTTTACTGTTTTTCTCAATTAAAAGAATTTAGTGAATTTTCTGAAATTAATGATGTTACAATTCATGTAATTATTAGACGTCAAATCTATTCGGCCCCTACAACAACATCCTTCATTTCTCTAAATACCACATCTCGACTATACACAACCTTCTTAGTTTCTAGGTGCCAAAGCTTATAACCTTTGAGACCATATTTATATCCAATAAAGATACACTTTTCAACCTTCTTATCCAGCTTACTCATGTTTTCCTTCGGAACCTGAACATACGCCTCACAGCCAAATACCTTGAGATGTGTGAGAGAAGGTTTCTTACCAGTCCATACCTCTTGTGGAGTCTTGTCATCCAGTGTTTATGAGGGTAATATGTTGACCATGTAACATGAAATACCCACTTCCTCTACCTAGAATTCTTTCCCTAACTCGACACCATTGAGCATGCACTTTTCTTTTTCCATCAGTGTCCTGCTCATCCTTTCTACAACTCCATTTTGTTGAGGTGTATATGGAGTATTCTTCTTCCTTTATATACCACACTTCTTAAATAACTCTTCAAAACCATTCCTGCAGAAATCTCCACCATTATTTGTCCTCAACACCTTAATTATTTTCTCTGTTTGATTCTCAACAAAAGCCTTAAACTCTCTAAACCTATCAAAGACTTTAGATATATTCTTGAGGAAATATGTCCATGTATTCCTCAAGAATTCATCTATAAATGAAACATAGTACACATATTTTTCCAATGATGGAACTGACACAGGCACAAACAAATCACTGTGCACTAGTTGTAAATTTCCTTCTACCCCCATAGCACTACAAGATAATATTACTTGATTATGCTTCCCATATACAAAATGTTCACAAAAATCAAAATCTAGAGAGTAGTTAGACATTCCTTCAACCATACCTTTACATTGTAGTAGTCTAAGACCCTTCTTTCCGAAATGCCCAAGTATTTAATGCCACAACATAGCCTTTTCTCCAGAGACCGTAGGAGGTTTTTCTTCTTCTACTCCAATATCATAAACAGTGGAACTATTAAACCCATTACTAATAGTTCTTCCTTGAATCTTATTTAGAGTTCCAATCTGAACTACCTTCAACAACAACATTTCTCCTCGAACCATCATGTAGGTTTCTTTTTCAAATATAGTTTTTGGCCCTGCATCATTTATTTTTCTTACATAAATCACATTTCTGGCCAATCCTAGGATGTACAGAACACCAGGAAGTATTATAATCCTTCCATCTATGTGCCTCAACTTGACTTTTCCTCGTCCTATGATTATGTTTGTCGATTCATCACCTAGGAAAACATTAACTCCATCATACCTTTCATATTCATAGAACCAATCCCTGTGGATATTCATATGAAAGGATGCACCGGAGTCAACCAGCCATGCCTCATGATATGCATGTGTGCTTGAAGAATCCAATTACACATCCCCTCCTTCTTCCTTGGAGTTATTTTATTTTGTAGATGGAGAAGCTTTAGATCCCTTCACTTTCTCAACGTTTTTGGATCTACATTGCTTCTTGAAGTGCCCTTATTTTCCACATCTCCATCATACCTTTACAAACTTTCTGGGAGATTTAGATCTACCGTTAGACTTAGATCTCCCACTTGAGGACTTAGATCCATTTCTATCTTGGGAGAATCCTCTTGCAAATAATGCATCTGTGCTCTTTCCATCCATGTTCTTTCATCTCATCTCCTCTTATAACAAGGATGATACCACATCATCGAAACTCAAGGTAGTTTTATTACTACCTATGGCCACAACCAGACTATTCCATGAGTCGAGTAAACCACACAGTAAACTGATACACTTATCTTCATCTGAAATTTTAATCTCAATAGATAACAATTGACTTACCACAATGTTGAAGGTTTTCATATGATCTATTATCAAGTCTTCATCTCTCATCCTCAGGTTATATAGATTTTTCCTCATGAACAATTTATTTACCAGGGACATAGACTGATACAAGTTCCCCAACTTATCCCACAACTCCTTGGTTATAGCTTCCCTTGATAGATTCAATAATACTGAATCTGAGAGACACAATCATATCGTGTTATTCACCTTTCGATCCAAATTTTTCTAGTCATCTGTTGACATTCCTATAGGTGCAGTACCTGGATCCACTGCAACCCAATAATATTTCTCTACCAACAGATATTCCATCTTGAGCTTCCACAACTCTAAAATTTTCGCATTAAATTTATCGATCTCTATTTTTGAACTTCTCACCATTTCTCTTCACCTAAAGAATCAATACCACAGATCTCCCACTGTAACAAGGCTTATCACAATCTCGAGCCAAACCCCTGACCACAAAGGTGTCCCCATGAAGCCAATAATTGCTCTTATACCAAATGTATATTTTAACCTTGTACAATATTTTAATACAAACATATTTTCAATAAAAGAACATAAAAGATACAATGGAAAATACACACATTATAAAAATAGTTTTCCCCTGGAACCCAAACTGGGAAAACCAACATATTCTATATTCATTCAGACCAAACATTGTTTATAATACAATATACATATAGGAGCCAGCAACATACAAAACCCTAATCCAATGACCTGGATCATTCAACAACCCTAATTACTTAACTGGAAATAGAAAACCATTAGCGAAAAACCATGTGTCAAAAAACCACCCATAAATGGACACAAAAATCGAGGGAAAATAGTTTTTGGGGGTGCTACCCCTGAAACCTCACGCAGGGGGGACTCCCCCCCCTACAACCCACATATATAACACATATCCAACATACAACATCCTCATATATTTGACCTTCAAATATAGGAATATCAAAATTGATCTGTAGTTTGAAGGGGTGACGCTTCTACTTGAGGAAGATGCATTGCTTGTTGGAAGTCATCGAAGGACTTGCACAAAATTATCCATCATCGCATTCCTCTATAGCAAGAGGGATTCTTAGAGAAATATTTTAAATGGATCTCCTACCCCATGGTCTCTCTTTTGTTCCCCCATGGGCAGTCGTCGGGTTTGGCGAGGCTGATCTTGCAAAGGCTCAATTGGTTCAAGTCCCAACTGCTTGTACCCTAACCTCGTTGGGGACATGCACATAGAAAAAATGAAGAGAATATCTCTCTGATACCATTGATATAGATGTATGAGAAGAACAAAATGAAACACATATATATAACATTAGCACATATATACAGATTTGAACAATAACTTCTATTCAATAAAGAAATCAGTTGAAACTATAAAATGAAGAATGAAACAATTGTGTTTGAATGGTGGTAGCTAATCTATGAGAAGAGATGTGACAACTACACACATTCTCCTGAGAACATTACAATGAGGACTCCAATAATGTTTATCATTAAGAAGTAATAATAAAACCCTAGACATCCAAAAACCTAACCCTATGAGATGAAGCGCCAAAAGTCATGTGGACCCTGATGGGGTAAGTTGGTATATCAACTTCCCAGGGTCATAACTTTTTCATACGATCTATTTTAGGCACACTAGAGCCCGTTGGAAAGATATATACGAGGAATACACATTTTTCCATCACCCTCTGACTTTGTCTACATTGTGATTGTGGCGAGCCCAAAAAACATTGTTTAGGGCCTCAAAATGGCCCCAGAAATTTAGGACCCAAAAATCTAAAGAAAAACTGCCAAGATGAAAACTGTATGTGAGCTAGTTGGAAGAGGTGGGCGGCCACCGATATCCACCTGGATCAATGGTCCTTTGAAATTATGTTAAATTAATTAACAAGATAACAACAAAACACAAAGAACCAACAATATATATACTTTTTAATTAACAAATCCAAAACTAGTAGTGTTCAAAAAGATTATCGAAGCATACTAAAGGATTCAATCCAAGCATACAATTTGAGATAAAGGACTTAGCCCATAAGGGTAGATACATAAACATTAATCATGAATCCTTAATTATGGTTTGGTTCAATTCACACATCATAAAACAACTCTACTCCTAAAGTTATGTCCTCTTGTACTTAACATGTGTTTACAAAATATGTTTACAATATCATTTCCAATAACTTTGTAAGATTTTTCTTCAACAAGTGCAATTGATTTTTTTACAAATTACAACCAAGAATAATAAAAAATCAACATTATAAAAAAGAATAATATTCAATTAATTTAGTTTCAAGAGAGCCCAAGCATGGCTCTGAATTACATTAGTTATTATATTCAACGCAACCATAGACATAGTACTTAGGAAATTAGTCATAAACATCAAGAGAATAAGCATGCATAATGATCCAAGATGATCTAGAATGTTCACAATGATCTAGGAGGATCCAAAACGCTCACAGAAATCTAGGAGGATCTAAAACACTCATACAGGTCCTAAGGGATCCATAAATGCTTGAACTTTGACCGTCTTAAATCATCTCGAAAATGGCATCATTGCATAGAGATCGTTGACATATTTCCAATGGAAAAAAATGACAACTCAAAATAGAGCTCGTATGCAAAAGTTATGGGCAGTCAAATTTCAAGCCAACCAAGGTCAAAGTTGAAAATAAAAGGGGTAAAAGGACATGTGTCATGTTCATATAATGACACATGGCATGACCGTACAGGTGATGTGGCCACACCCTAAGGTGCCATGTGGATTGATCAAATGACTGAGAAACACATGTGGTTCAATCATGGGTTAACAAGTGACATCCAAATGGTCCAATGGTTTGTTGACATGTGTCATAGGTCAACCAATGAGAGATGGCCACATGGAAGCCCCTCAATGGCTAGTATTGGTTAATATGTGGTAAACTTATTATGTAGTCCTAGGGAATCGACCCCATGACATCCATAGTCTCCACGCCTTAACAAATTCCACATTACCAACACACCACAACATGTGATTGTAAATAATTTATTTAAATCAATGTTAAGTTGCATGTGGAGGGGGAAAGGGGCCAAGGACTAGCCCCATCTCCTAGTTTTAATGTATTAGCATATGACTGTTATGAAGCCGCGGGGAGCTTAACCTTAATCCATGTGGGAGTTATAACCTACGTTATATATACAGAATATAATATATATATATTATATACTATATATAACTACATAACTAAAATATAAAAAAATATATGTTATGCGGAGAATAGAACCCGGATTCACAGGGATGATTTTAAGGATGGAAATTTATGTTAAAATGTAGAAACCTTGACGAATCTTTCTAATCCTTCATATGTCAACTATAAATGTTTGGAGATATTTTTGTAAAAATATTCAAATTTCTAAGTATTTTATATATTTAAAAAAAAAATTGGCGATTTTTAAGGTAAAATAATTTTATCCTATAAAGTTTGGGCGAATCATTTTTAAAATAATGAATCTCGTTTTTGGAAAAACCATGGAAAATTAGCCCATGAGAGAAATTCAGCCCCAAAAATCATCGGCCCCAGAACCTCCGCTAAGTTAGCGGATGGTTTTAACCACTACAACAACCACTCCAGATATAGCAGAGATTCCACCAAATATAGTAAATACATTGTTAGTTATTTTGAAGGTGGTTTTGGAGGCCACCTTATATATTGTGCAAGCATCCCAATGTAAAGGGAACACATTCCTATGCATATATTTTGATGTGAATGGATCTTTATATAGGGAATGGATCCTAATAATGGGAACGGATCTCGCGAGTGTATGGATGGTATAGAAGTACGTGCAAGTACAAGCCAAGTTTGTTGTTGCACCGTAAAGTATGCCAAATGGTACCTTGATGGAATTTCAAGTGTTTTATTTCAATTCTGCACCATTTTTTACAAGGATCATAAATATGAGGGTTTTTTTATGATTTGAGATCATTTAAAAAACTTTTTTCTCAATTTTTCATTAATGGGCATTTAATGCATTGTTTTAAGTGCCAAATAGCATGAATTTGAGCTAGTTTAGACACTAGTCGACTTTACAGTCAAAAGTTTCAGCATTTTGCAAGGATTTTAATTATGAACTCTATTTTTGCATTTGAGTATTGGATTTTCGGAGAAACCACAATATTGTCTTATTTGGTCCATTTACATGGTATTTTTGGGTATTTTGGGATGGAGATAAGCAGTTTAATTGTTTTGAAAGGAACTTAAAGATGGAACAAAATATGTTATTAACTTTGTAATTTGATTTATTTTATATAATCTCATTTTCACTTCAATATAATATTCATTTCATGATTTTTTGGGTAAAAAGCACATCATCAAAATTTTGCAATCACCTCAATAGATCCTAGAAACTATTTTGGATCAAGTTAGATATTGCATGTATATATGTAAAGATATAAGTAGTGTCGAAGGAGTTTCGGATCAAGTGGTATAAGAGAATGTTTTGACGTGTTTTTCAAGTTATTGATGTGATGAGATCTGAATCTCAATTTGGTGAAGATATTGAAGGATCTTTTCAAGGAAGCAAGATGAGTAAGGTTCTTATTAAGTTGAGACTGCAAAAGAACATTAATCAACAAATATAGAGATATAATTATGAGCTGAGGTTGCATATGCAATCTCTTGAGGAAGAGAAGAAAAGGTTTCTAGATCGACTATTATGTCATGAATATTTCCACATGAGTATTTTTCATGAACTAGAGAGAAAGTTGTATATGGTACCATCAATCAGTAAAGTTGGACAAGATTGGAATGAGATAGTCTCTCTTGCACTATCTCATTCTAAGAACATGATCAAAATAGAAGAATCTTCATATTATTCTTTGTTGCATCAAGATGGAGAGTACTCAAGGGTAGCTGAAGAAAGAGAACCTCAGATGAAGAAAACCTACATAAGAAAATGGCCTTACCTTCCAGTCCAAACAAGAGTAACATGTGCAAGGAATCTTCAGGGAAAGATGTGCATGCTACAAGAGAAGGAATAAAGAATTTTTTCACTAGTGAATGGTATAGTTATCCATGTGCTTCCTATGGAACTAGAAACCATGATGTGGAAAGGTATTCGAGAAGAAAGTATGTGCCAGTAAATCCCTCCAAGAAGAAGGAGGCAGATAATTTCTCAAGTCAGAGGAAAAGGATGAATGATAAGAAGGGATCATGGTCTCAATGTTTCATGGAAACCTGCACGGGAGATCTAGCTAAAGCAAGTACAAACAAAGCTTATCAAGAAAGGAAGAGAGATTCAATATGGAAGAATGAGAGAATGTATTCAAGCTACTCCAATGAGTTGATGATTGATACATATATCATGATCAATATGATACAATGAATGAGTGGAATACACTCATATATATGGCAAGACATTCCATAATTAAGAAAAGAAATCAAGCAGTTAGCTTTCCTTAGGAATGCATGCATGCATAATAGTGATGGTAAAAATAGAAAGTCTAAAATAGAACTAGTCAGATAACTCCCACTGAACTAGTGTGTTGAAAATAGAAATTTCTCCAACACATGGAACAAGATGCTTTTCTCTTATTCTCATAAAATTGGACACTAGATTGAGAAGTGTTGGACACTTTACCCACACTTATGTTCGAAGAAGAACCTGAAGGATGTAAAGGTGCTTGTGATAAGACACACAACAATTACAAATGAAGTCAATGGTATTACTGAAAGGCTTGGGAAATAATTATTCCTCTAGACAACAATATAGGCTTGGGAAAGAATACTTCCTCTAGACAACAATATAGGCTTGGGAAATATTTCAAAGCCTCTAGATAACATTATAGACAAATGTGTTGTCTTGTAATCAACCAAGGGGATACATATGGATCGAATTGTCTGATGACAACATTATTGATTCTGAAGAAATGAAAGAAAAGGAACAAAGGATGTAGGTAGCTGGAACATCTAGTTCAAGAGTGGAAAGAAGCATCAAAGTAATGCATAACTTTCTAAGAGCTTGTAAAGGAGAAATAATATTTTTTTAAAGAGGCACATAAAGGTGCATGTTATAAGCATCTTTAAATAATATGTCATTTTCATATGATGTATACCTTGAACAAAATAAATCAAGGTAGATATAGATGATAAAAGTACAAGCATAATTTTTTTCCCAAGGCAGGAGCAATAATGAACAGAGTATTCATTTAGGGACTTCTATAGAAACATAAAGTAGAACAGAGAGTCCAAATGGGAAAGGCATAGATCAACATTTGAGTTGGTTTCATATTGATCGAGATAGGCTATCTTCAGTAGAAGAATATGGGAGTGGATGTTGAAATACAATATATAGGTAGAAAAAAGATTCAATGAACAAGACTTTTGTTTTCCAGAAATCTATAAGCGAGAATTGGAGCTATACAAATCATATTATCTATAGAGCTAGAGGACATAGTCAGAGATATATTCTAGAGAAGTAGATAGAAGAACACTAAGCTAGTACCTAAGATCAAAGACCCAAATTGAAGACTCATTCCAAAGATTCGACAAGTTGGAAGAGTGAAGAAAATTCATCACTAAGTTATTGATCAGAGCATTTCATTAAGATGGAAGAGTAAGTTAGAGTTATCATCACTAATTTGTTGAGTATCTATACTTTTAGAGGTCAAAAATTTCTTCAGTGGGAAGGTGTGATCCAGGAGGATCTAAAATGCTCACAGAGGTCCAGGAGGATCCAGAATGCTCATAGAGCTCCTAGGGGATTTATAAATGCTCAAAATTTGACCATATCAAATTGTCTAAAAAAACAACATCATTGTGTAGAGCTCGTCCTTATCTTTACAGCAACACAAATGTCACCTCGCACAAAAATCATATGCAAAAGTTATGGATATTCAAAGTTCAAGTCAACCAATCTCAAAGTCAAAGTGAAAGGGGTAAAAGGAAATGTGTCATGTGTGTATAGTAACACATGGCACAATCGTATAGGTGACATGGATACACCCCAAGGTGTCACTTGGACTGATCAACCGACTGGGAAACAAAGGTAGTTCAATCATGGGTTGACAAGTGGCATCTAAATGGTCCAATGATTTGTTGACATGTGGCATAGGTTCAACCAATGAGAGGCTGTCACGTGGAAACCTCTCATTGGCTAGTATTGGTTAATATGTGGTAAAAGTATTATAGATTTTGGGGGAATTGACCCCATGACCTCCATAGTCTCCATGCCTTAACAAAGTTCACATTACCAACACACCAACACATGTGACTTGCCATATGTATTGTAAATAATTTATTTAAATTAATGTTAAGTTGCATTTGGAGGGGGAAAGGAGCCGAGGGCTAGCCCTAGCCCCTGATTTTAATGTATTAGCATATGAATCTTCCTAATCCGCGGGGAGCTTAACCTTAACCCATGTAGGAGTTATAACCTACATTATATTTATAATATACAATATATATATTATATACTATATATAACTACATAACTAAAATACAACAAATTATATGCCATGCGGAGAATAGAACCTGAAACCTCCACTAAGTTAGAAGATGGTTTTGACCACTACAACAACCACTCTAAATATAGCGAATATTCCACCAAATATAGTAAATAAGTTTCCAACTATCTTGGAGGTGGTTTTGGAGGTTTCCCTATATAGTGAGAACACATCCCAATATAAAAGGGAACACATCCATTTGCACAAATTTCAAGGTGTATGGATCCCAAGACTAGGAACAGATCCCGAGACTATACATATGGTACACAAGTATGTGCAAGTACAAGCCAAGTTTAGTGTTGCACTGTAAAGTGTGCCAAATGGTACCTTGACGAATTTTCAAGTGTTTTATATCAATTCTGCACAATTTTTCACAAGGATCATGAATATGAGGTTTGTTTTTTTATCTGAGGTCACTAAAAAATATTTACTCAATTTGTCATTAATGGATATTTAATGCATTGTTTTACATGCCAAAAAGTGTGAATTTGAGCCATTTATGAAACTGGTTGAATTTACAGTCAAAAGTTTTCGAATTTTGCAAGGATTTCGATTATGAACTCTATTTTTGCATTTGAGTAGTGTGTGTTTGGAGAATCCTGGAGATTGGATTATTTGGTCCATTTACATGGTATTTTTGGATGAAGATAAGTAGCTTACTTATTTTGAAAGGAACTTAAATATGAAAAAATATATATTATCAACATTGTAATTTGAGTTATTTTATGCCATCTCATTTCCACTTCAAGATAATCTTCAGTTTATGAGTTTTTGGGTAAAAATCACATCATCAATATTTTGCAATGACTTCAATAAATCATAGAAATTATTCTGGATCAAGTTAGATATTGCATGTACATATGTAAATAAATAAGTTGTCTAAGGATTCATGGATCTCATAAACCCATACAATAAATGATAGAATTATCTCCTTATTTTATCAACTTGTTGGTTCATACATTACATCAATTAATACTTGGTCCATACACTCATAACATAAATATTTTTGGTAGATGACTTCTATCGTACACATGGAATTTAACCCTCAACAACACATGTTGATTGATGTCTCTTTAACAAATAAATACATAGTTAAATGTTCATAATAAACTTACATTCAAAACATATACTTAGCATATGTTGTTATCAATGATTAAATCCTACTTGTGTATCATGAATAATGCTTAAATTGTATTGTTTATTTGTAATGATGTAGGCCACACATAAAATTCCATGTATGAATCAAATATGATAACAATGAGAAAATTTAGTAATGGGGATCTGATGGAATTAGTTGAGACATTTAGGGAGAGATTATTAAATATATGGATTTGGTTGAAATGAATATCTAATTATGACATATCGTTTATGGTCATCTAAAGCTATATAAAGGATCCTATTGTACAATACAAATAGACACATGGATGGATTGATTGAGTAGAATTTCCCCTTTGGGGTTTCTCAAGTGTAAATTCCCAATATCCCTTGTTTGTTATATGTTTGTGTATTTGTTGTTGATTAGGAAACACAAGTTTTGATATCAAATTCATTTTCAGTTGGTGTTTTTGGTTTCAAAGCATGAATATATATGTTAATTTTTATTTTATTTTTTAGTGTTGAATATATTTTTTTATATGAAAAGAAAAAGAAGTGACTTAGGAACACAACTAAATTTTTTGAAGAAGACCAATGTGTAACATAAGTTGATTATGGAGTGCTTGAAGATCATTATGTAATGATGATATATAGATGATAGTTCTATGTTTATTTTGATGGGGGGAATCTTGAGAAGATATACTCCCAATTGATGTGAAGGACTATACTAAAATTGACATGCCCAAGAATATATATGTCACCCAAGATGCATGATACGCTCATGCTATATGGACTTGCAAGTAGATGAGGAATTACTAGCAGGAAGGAGAAACATATGAATTTTGGATTCCATTGGGCGTAGAATTTGACTTTGGTATCTCTCTCATGGTAATTATTAATCAAAATTAAGTGATAGGGAAAATGTGGAAGCTTTCTAGTGTAAATATTCATCCCAATTTAGTGATCCAGATGCCCCATGTTTAATTCTTCCAAGGTGGGAAAGATTTGCAGAAATATAGTGTTATGAACACCTTTTTTATGCCATGGTTTGTGTATAAAAGATATTGAAATTTGTGGTAATATATCTTTCATGGAGTGATCTATTGTATGAAAGGAAGTAGAGGTTCAGAATATGCATCCTACACTAATCCATGAAAGAAGAATGTGCAAAAATTATAAACATAACAGTTGCAACCAAATGAAATAAACAACAAACCATAGACAACATGATATCCTAGGGAAAATTATTTCTAAATAAAAAACCCACATTCTAAATAACACTCAATGTATTATTCAACAACCAAACGGTTACAATATAGAGTGTTTGTGCTCTCAATAAGAGTGTTCAACAATAGAATAATTTTGGAGAATTTTCGTAGCATAACAGTAAGATAAAACATACACTCTTTGATTTCCTCTATCCCTTTCACTCAATAAATAGAAATAATAAAACCATAAACCATTTTACCATTTCTACACACTACAAACCACCAAAGATTATTCCCTACCAATGCTTTGCATTTTTCCTCTGTCATTGTTCTGCATTTATTCCTACTACATCTCTTCATTTTTTCTCTAATCCATGACAACAGTATATTTATTCTCTACTCCACTACATTACTCCATTCATTCTCTACTTATCATTCCATTTGTTCTCTACTCCACTATAGAACTATATTTATTATTTGTTGCACTACAACACTACATTTAATCTCTACTCCACTATAGCATAGAAATGTGTATGACACACTTGCTCCAACATTCTTCTACTTTCCATATACGTTTCAAGGGTATATGAGAGAATGCATCAAGAAACAAGATAACTTCTAGGGAACATAAGGATCATAGACTCATAGCACCACTTGAATTTACCTATGCTCACAGGTTTCATCAATGCAGTTGCAACATTATGCAATGTGTCAACTTCCTCCAATGTCACCTTTTCATCCTCTACCATGGACCTAAAAAATGGTACTGTATATATATGCTTTGTATTTTCATGAAATATTGGGTTCTTAGTGAGACAAATGAAACTATTACTATCACATTGAATCATAATAAGTTTCTCACTTAGCCCTACTTTTGAACACAATTTTATAAGAAAAATGGTCTCCTTACAAGCATGAGTAGATTCCATATACTTTGCCTCTACAATGGACAAAGTGAACATAGGTGTCCCTTTCACATCCAACTTATTGCTCCACCAAACAATTTAAACATGTACCCACTCGTAAAACTCATTCTATGTACATCCCCTACCCAATCGGAATCAACATAGTCATGTATATGTAGTGAGTCTGAGTCCCTTGAAACATTACTATGATAGAAAATGGAATAGTCACAAGTACCTCTCAAATACCTGAATACCCTCTTCACTATATCCCAATGTACACATCCAAAATTATCTATGAATCGACTCAAGACTCCCACTACTTGGGAAATGTCTAGTCTAGTACAAACCATTGCATACATAAAACTACCAACTTCACTGGAATAAGGAACATAATCCATTTCCTCCATATTTGAAAGTATTGTAGGACACTACTCAACTGAAATATTAGTTCCCAAAGAAATCAAAACACTCAAAGGTTTTTAATATGCCATGCATAAATGTTGTAGAACAGAGTTTACATACTTACTCTAGCTCAATCAAATCATTTTATTCACTCTATATCTCTTGATATCCATTCCTAAAATAGATTTTCTAGCCCCCAAGTCCTTCATATCAAATTGTGTTGAAAGTTGAGACTTCAAATCACAAATCACATCCTTAATGTTACCAAAGAATAACACATCATCTACATATAGAGTGATAACAAGTAAATCACCACCATCATGTTTGTGATACACATAGTGATCTGATTTGGATCTCAAAAATCATAATCCTAACACAAAAGAATCAAACTTTTGGTACCACATTTTGGGAGATTGATTGAGACCATATAAATACATTTTTATCTTGCAAACCATTGACTCTTAAAAATTTTCAACGTAGTGTTATGGATATGTCACACATATATCCTCCTTCAACTCACCATGTAGGAATGTTGTTTTCAAATCCATATTTTCTATATCTAGACGCTGCTACAAAAAATAAGAACTTAATAGATGTTAATCTAGCAACCAGGGAAATATATCTCACCAAAGTCTATCCCTTCAACCTAGGCTTATCCTTTTGAAGGAAACCTTGTCTCATGTCTTTCAACATTTCCATCTAAACTAATATTATTTTTTCAACACCCATTTACATCCAATGGGTTTCTTTTCATTAAGAAATGGTACCAAGTCCCACATATCATTCTTTCTAAGTGAAAACATTTCCACATCTATGGCCAATCTCCAAGACTCCTTATGTTCCATGTCCATTGCTTCTTTCATAGTTATAGGATCATAGGTGTTAGAATATAAATAAAATATACTTTCAAATAGAGATGATTTTAAGGATGGAAATTTATTTTAAAATGTAGAAACCTTAGTGAATCTTACTAATCCTTCATATTCACGATATTTTTGTAAAAATATTCAAATTTCTAAGTATTTTATATATTTTCTACAAAATTTTGGCTATTTTTAAGGTAAAATAATTTTATCCTATAGAATTTGGGTGAATCATTTTTAGAATGGCGAATATTTTTTTGTGAAAAAACTTGGAAAATTAGCTCATGAGCAAACTTTAGCCCCTAAAATCATCCCTACTTCTGAAATCATATGAACTATAATTATACATGTCTAGTTTTGTTCTTTGATAAGTGGAACTTCTTAAATTTTGAGGTGGATTTTCTTCCTCCTCTTCCAAACTCTCTAAACCCTCCTCCTCATCAGGTCCTTCATGAACTTCTTTTTCACTTTTTGGTTGATCTCTCTTAGTATTGGGTTCTATCTAAATCGCTAAATTCTTCTCATTCTCTTTTAGATACACCACTACGAGAGAAGGCTTAACTTCTTCGAAAATAACATTCCTTCTACAAAAAATATTTCCATCCACAAGATCCCAAATATTGTTACCTTTATTTTATGCACCAAATAACCAAAATACCATAAAATGAGAGAGAGAAGTATCTCCATGCCTTGATAAAGAGAGAATAATGAATGTGAACCCTCTTCAAGGGGGAAACCTCCTTTTACAATAGATAAATGTACAATATGAGATGATCCTAAAAATAGGTCTCCTTGGTATATGTATAGGAGACCAAGGGTACAATTACAATTAAAAGGTCTAGTAGATAATACTAATATAATAATAAAAATACAACAACACAATATCTAGGGCCTTACATGGAGATATATTCTTAACATGGGCCTTTTTCCAGGGAATTAACATGCCCCTACCCTTGAAACAAGTGTTTCTACCAACACTTGATTAGTTCCAGATGTTTCTACATGAAGAACTCATCTTCCCATGTTCCATCGTCTATTGGTAGGTTCTTCCACTTGATGAGGTACTTAGTAATTGTCTGATTTTGCAGCTACTTAACCCTTGTTTCAATGATTATTTTAAGTTCTAGTATGATTTCCCTTCATTCATCTTAGGGGAAATAGTTTGAACTGAGATTTTTTCATTGATTGCCTTCTTTAAGCAATAAGCATGAAAGATTGGATATACATGTGAATATTGGGGTAACTTTAATTTGTAAGCCATAATTTCAATCTTCTGCAACACCTTATAGGGACCATAATACTTAGGTGTTAATTTATTGTCCTTCTTTTGTTTCTTGGGGGACGTATATTTGTATGGTTTCACCCTTAGAAATACCCAATTCCCCACTTCAAATTCCCTTTCACTGTGATATCGATATGCTTGTTGTTTCATCTGAATTTGTGTTGTAACCAAGTTATCCTTCAATATTTTGAGAACCTCTAGTTGGTTCTCTATGCGGTCCTCCATTGCTTGAACCTTCACTTTCCCTTTCAAGGTTGATGTGACGGATGGAGGATGATATCCAAAAATTCTCATAAATGGGGACATTTTTTACAAAGTATGGAAGGATGTCTTGTGCCACAATTTTTCCAAGGGAAACCACTTGACCCATTGTGTTTGTTTATCAGATGAAAAGAAATGAAAATAACCTTCCACAAAGGTAATCATAATCTAAGTTTTCCCATAGGATTGAGGATGGTAGAAGGATTTGTGAGACAATTGAGTACCCAAACAAGAAAATAATTTAGTCCAAACTTTTCTAGTGAAAATTGGATCTTTATCACTTACAATGATATTGAGGATTCCATGTAGCTTCTGAACTATTTCCATGAATGTTTTGGCTATTTTTCTTGCTTTAAAAGGATGAGACAGGGAGAAAAAATGGGAATACTTTGTGAGTCAATACACTACTACCATGATGAAATTATATCCTTTGGACTTAGGTAGACTTGTAATAAAATCCATTGAAACCTCTTCCCAATGTTGAATTGGTATAACTAATGGTTGTAGGAGACATAGGTTCTTGATTGTCTCTCCCATATTCTATTGGAAACCCACACATTCATCCACAAACTTTTGAACATTGATTTTTTTATGAGGAAAATCTATCTATGGATAGGGGAAAACCACAACAGATGGAATGACACCCAAAAATCAACTCTAATCTCAAGTATGCTATATAAATAAAATTCTAACAAGAAAAGTTTAGAATCCTACCTCGTCTGGATGTTCGAAGAACACCACCATTGAGCACACGACCCAAATATTTATACCTACAACTTGTCCTCAGCAACCAATATACACAAGTATGTGGTGATG
This sequence comes from Picea engelmannii, assembly GCA_009831015.1. NCBI lineage: Eukaryota > Viridiplantae > Streptophyta > Pinopsida > Pinales > Pinaceae > Picea > Picea engelmannii. Next base: position 296,091 of record ML794946.1, read on the forward strand.
ATATATAATATCATCATATAAATTAGCATAATCCATTAACATACATTAAAAATAATCCCATGGAAAGTAATTCAAATATTTGCAAGATATCAATTGGACGAGAAAAGAGTATTTCTATTAAAGTAATCAACACAAGTACATATGAAACAAACTTCTGTAATGACACATATTGGAACCGAGAAACTAAGTCCCTCCAGTTGGGCCTCCACCACTTAAATCCTCCGCAAAGACAAGCTCACATGTAGGAGTCAATGAGGTTCTCCATTGAAAAGTAGGAAGATCTTGGGGGTTGAACACAAAAAGTTCACACTTTCAAGGACAAAGCGATGCAGACTCAATGTTATGGCTCTCGAGTGTATTTTCTCTCAAAGTTGAATTTTTTATTAGGCTTGGATATGGCTCAATTTATATCCTCCAAATGGAACTGAAGGGTTGAATTCAAAGTGTTTCCAGAAGATTTAAGGTCAAGGATCATTGATCATGTGACATGGCATGGAAAACCAACATATTTTTTAATTTTGAGCACCAAACACGATGTAAGCGGGATGTACTGGAGAAACCTGCGTATACACTACTTGTTTAACTAGTAGGGCACGTATATGTACAAAAAAATGTATTTTGGCTCTAGAGTGAACAAAAAGGGGACTTCAAGTCTGCGGAGGGAAATGAAAGGCCATCCAAGCAAGATGCATGGAGTGAGGAAAAATTTTCTATGACAGTTTTAAGACCTTCCAAGAAAAATTCCTTCTTGATATTGTGGCAAATTTTCAAGAACCTTGAATGTCCTCGTATAGGAGAAGTGTGAAATTCCAAAAGGACCTTGACTTTGAGTTTGGAATTCTTACATAAATACAAGTGATATTGATACCATAGTAAGTATTTATTCCACACAAATTTATCTAATACACTTGGGTGCTCTTGTAGTTGTTGAATGATCTTGCATACCTTTTGATATTGCTTCCATTATATCCTTCTTCCACTCAACCAATTTGTGGAATTGAAATAGCACGTAGTAAACCGTTTCTCTCTTCTCCTTTTATTGAAAGTGCATTTTCCACCATATTTTATTTTCCTTTTTTTTGTAGATAATTTCAAAGTAATAACCTAGCATCGTTGTAACCCATTTTTGTTTCTGTTCTAAAGATAATCATTGTTCCAATAAGTAATTCAAACTATCTTGATCTAATTTTACCTTAAAGTGTCTTCCTATTTGGTTAGTGTGTCATTTATCCATGTAATATTACCATAATTTCCTTTTCATAAATTGGTTTGAGTAATTTCTTTGTTTTAAGCTAGCTACTTTCAAAAGAAGGGGCATATTCCTTATTGCATTACAAATGAACCAATTCCATATCTTGAGGAATCAGATTACACAATAAATCTTTTTGTGAAGTTAGGTGTGGCTAGGACATGATTCATACACATAGCCTCCTTAATATTCTCAAAATCTTTGGTTGCTTCTTGAGTCCAAGAAAATGCCTCATTTTTTAATAATGTTTTTATAGGTGTTTATATTTGACCGTAATTCTTGAAAAAGTTGTGGTAATATATTTTCAATCCTAAGAATCCTCTAATATTATTCAAATTTTTCATAATTATACATTCCAAAATAATTTTAATTTTGTTAGGGTCCACTTTGACACCTTCAAGAGATACAATATGACTCGTATTTTTGACTTATTGAACCCCAATGGAACACTTGGAAGGATTTGTATATAGTTTTTTCTCTTCAAAAACAATTAACACCATGTCAACATGTTGTACATGTTCTTCCCATGACTTGTTGTATATCAATATATCATCAAAAAATACTAACAAAAAATTTCTGATTAAGTATTTGGAAATAGAATTCATCAAGCTTTGAAATGTTAAAGGTGCATTAGTAAGGAAAAATGGCATAACCAAAAACTCATTATTGATATAAAGGTTGTTTTGGGAATGTATTATTGCCTCATTCTAATTTGATGATATCCAAAGCAAAGATCCATCTTAGTAAAAAAAATGATCCTTGCAATTCATCTAATAATACATCAACGACAGGAATATGAAACTTATATTTAATGGTCATGTTTTTGAGCTATCTATAATCTGGACACATGTGCCAAGAACCATTATTTTTTGTAACCATCACCACCAGTGAAGAGAAATCACTTTGGATAGGTTTAATGATGCTGACCTCTAACATTTCTTGAATCATATGCTCAATCTCACTTTTTTGTGCATATGGGTACATGTAAAGATTAATGTTAGGTGGTACACTTATTGGTTGTAAATAAATAACATGGTCATGATATTGATTAGGTGGAATACCCTTAGGAATATACTTAAATACGTTGGAATGATTGTCGATAAATTTTTGGAGATACATTGGAACAATAGATCTAGATGTTTCAACATCTAGTTAGAACAATTGTGAAAGTACACCATGGTGTATCTTTTTTAATAATTGTTTCATGATGTTAGAGATTATCACTTTAGAAGGATTCTATTTGATACAATTGAGTTCAATTTATTTTCCTTCTAAGGAAAATCTCATGAAAAGTTCTTGAAAATTAAGAGCCAATTTTCCCAATGATTGTAACCATTGGACCACTAATACACCATCAACACCACCTATTTGGATTGGAATAATCAGACTATCCAATTAATATTTCCCCATATTAATCTTAATAGTATGACACTTCCCCGAACAATTTATGGTACCTCCATCTACAATCATTCCTTGAAACTTAAGTGATGTAAATACAAAGCAATTGTGAAGTTTTGCTAATTTGAAATTAATAAAGTTATGGGTACTACCAGAATCAATCAACATTGTTACCTTTTTCATTCTAATATATCCTTCTGTATTGATATTTGTGGAGTACTGATGCCACCAATGCATCGTAAGATATGTTTGGAGTAATCTCTTCTAGTTCTATATCTTGTGATGGATCCAATTCTTAATATTCTTTTTATTCACAATATATGTAGAATCATTTCTTATCACCACATGTATGCCCCTTATTGTACATTCTATCACAATTGAAACATATTCTCTTTGCTCTTCTTTCATCCATTTCCCAAGATATCAACCTTGTAGGTTGAGTGAGGTTAATAGAGGGAGCATGGTGCTCTATATAGTTGTTATAGATCACTCTTCTAGTTGTCGCATTTTTACTTTCAATTTTCCTTTCCATATTGAAAGCATGCTATAGGGATTTAGGTTTGAAGAGATGCACCTCATGTTAGATGTTCTCCTTTAATGTTCATATAAATATATCTAACAAATTTTTCTCTATAATTTTCTTTAGGTCCTATCGTAACATACACAATAAACCCAATAAGAGAAAGCTTAGAGGATTTTAGCAGGTACCCTCCTACTAAAATTTTAGCAAGGTGATTACTACAAACTTGACTGGCTATTCATTCATAAAACTACTTGTCTATGCATAATCTTTGAACATGATCTAAGTAAATATTGACCAACACAAATTCCTTCATATTACATTGATCTTCTACTCCCCATCCATCTCCATTCGAACCCTTAAGCCCCTTTTCGGGAAGCCCCTCTGCAATAATGTGCTCAATTCCCTACCCACATGACCCTTGTTTAAGCATCATTGAACCTTCATCATTGAATTTACAATGATGTATATCTCCCAATCAATACTTCCGATGACAAATTTACATCAATTTAATCGTCAAAAAAACATTTTGGGAGAGAGTACCCTCGACAACCTTCCCAATGAAATCTCATGATGAAGACATCATATTCAATGTCTAAGCCATATACCTCTTCCTGGGACCTGAACCTCAACCATACCTATCAGAAGAGGATCAGCCTTTGAAAATTTTAGGAACGAATCACCAAATGATGCATAAGGTGGGCCAATGATATATTTCCTTATTATAATCCAACCAACCATGAGTCTTTACGCATTATATGTGTTTTGTGGCCTTATTCCATTGACACACATTTTTCAAAGACCCCCCCCCCCTCCATCATTGGAGAATACAACAGAGTATTCATCTGTGATACCCCTCAATCAAACTTCACAACAACATTACCCAAGCTACTTCGTTGGAAAAAACATCACCCATTCCCTCCACATACTCTGTTGTCCACTATGGATAAGATCTCTTAATGACTGTTGATACTGAGAGGGGGGTGAATCAGTATCAAGTACAATTTAAGACCTTTTTCAACTTATACTTAAACCATTCAACTATATCCAATGAACAATGAACAATAGTATAAGATTTACACCAATACACCATAATACACCATGCACAATATATGAGAAATAATCAATAGTTTATTGTTCAAGGGAAGTAATGACTTCCA
>ML794946.1:310021-351344 GCA_009831015.1 Picea engelmannii
AAACAACACTAATAAAACTCCATACGAGCTATGGAAAGGAAGACCAACAAATGTGAAGCACTTCAAAGTTTTTGGAAGAAAATGCTACATCAAAAGAGAAGATGGCAGAATGGGAAAGTTTGACTCTCGTGTGGACAAAGGAACACTCGTTGGTTACTTAAGTACAAGGAAAGCATACAAGTGTTACAATCTAAGATTAAACAAAGTTGTGGAAAACATCAACGTAACAATTGATGAAACAGGCAGACCGGAATCAAAGAAAGAAGAAAACAAATCATTGGAACAACTTTTTGAAGAAGAAGATGAAAAAGAAGAAGAAGAGGAAGATGAAGATGAAGATGAAGAGAATCCTATAGAAGTAGAGGAGCAAGTTCAACAAGTATCTCCAAATACACCTAGCAAACGAGTACAGAAGAATCATCCTTCAGATCAGATTATTGGAAATAAAGATGCAGGAGTTGAGACTAGAAGAAAAATCCATTCACCAGAACAAACACACCTAGCACTCTTATCTACAATTGAATCAAACTATTTTGAAGAAGCCAGCAAGGATGAATTTTGGAATAAGGCGATGGATGAAGAATTGGATCAAATAGAGAAAAATGACACTTGGGAATTGGTTCCAAGACCAAAGAATAAGAATGTGATCAACACAAAATGGGTTTTCAGGAATAAATTGAATGAAGATGGATAGGTTACAAGGAACAAAGCTAGATTGGTATGTAAAGGATATGCACAAATTGAAGGAATCGACTTTGAAGAGACATATGATCTAGTTGCTAGAATGGAAGCAATCCATTTTCATTTAGCTTATGCATGCTCCAAAAATGTTAAAGTATATCAAATGGATGTAAAATCAGCTTTTCTGAATGGGGAACTTGAAGAAGAAGTCTACATTGAACAACCAGAAGGATTTCAGCTGTCAGAGAACACAAACTATGTGTGTAAGTAAAGAAGGCCTTGTATGGTCTAAAATAGGATCCTAGAGCATGGTACTCCAGACTGGATAAGTATCTGCAACAGACAGGGTTCAGAAAAGGAAGTGCAAACAACAACCTCTAAATCAAGGTAAGTCAAGGTAATATTTTATTAATTGAAGTTTATGTTGATGATATTATTTTTGGTAGTGATGATGATAGGTTAAGCCAGAAATTTACAAAAGACATGCAAAGTGAATTTGAAATGTCATTAATTGGAGAATTATCCTTCTTTTTGGGACTTCAGATACATCAAAGCAACCAAGGAATTTTTATTTCTCAAACCAAGTATATCAGAGAAATGCTAAAGAGGTTCGGAATAGAATATTGCAAACCAGTTATCACTCACATGCAAACCAATTGTAAGTTGAGCAAAGATGATGATTCAAAGTATATAGATAAGAGACAATATAGGTCAATGATTGGCAGCCTACTATATGTGACAGCATCCAGACCAGATGTAATGCAGGTAGTAGGACAGGTGGCACAATTTCAAGCAACACCAAAGGAATCACATGTATTAGCAGTAAAGAGGATCTTCAGATATCTCAAAGGAACAAAAGAGTTTGGATTATGGTATCCAAAAGGAAAAGATCTATCACTTATGGCCTACATAGATGCAAATTGGGCAGGTTGTATTGATGATCAACGAAGCACTATTGGAGCAACATTCTACTTAGGTGAGTGTTTGGTGTCATGGATAAGAAAGAAACAATCATCGGTATCTCTATCTACAGCCAAGGCAGAGTATATTGTAGTAGCAGCATGTTGTACACAGGTTCTTTGGATGAAACAAACTTTGAAAGATATACAGGTTGAGTATGATGAGCCCATTCCAATATATTGTGATAATACAAGTGCCATCAGTATCTCAAAAAACTTGGTGATTCACTCCAAGACTAAGCACATTCTAATCAAGTATCACTTTCTACGGGAACAGGTTGCAGAAAAGAACATCAAAGTTGAGTATGTGGGCACAAAAGAACAAGTGGAAGACATATTAAAAAACCACTTCCACGGGAAGCTTTTTAATATCTTCGCCAAAGACTTGGAGTTATTTCTACCCCCAAAATGAATGCTTTTTGAATGCTTATCCTATATGTCTTTGATGTACACGAGGAAGCACCATAAGAGGACAGTCTATCAGGGGGAGCAGCCTCTGATGGAAAGATACCTTTGCCATTGATGACAAAGGGGGAGAGATTTATCAGATGCAGAGGACAAAGACATGGTTCTAGGAAGATCATATTTATCAGATGTAGAGGACAGAGTCATGGTTTCAGGGGGATCATGAGTGATATGATTTTAGTGTTGCATCAGAGTGTTGCCATCAATGCCAAAGGGGGAGATTGTTGATCAAGGTTGGTTGTCATTGATGTCAACCCTTGAAGAAAGACTCATAGCAAAAATGTTTGGGTATTGGACCCAATAGTGTTTGATGTAAATATGACTCATTATTTTTTTTTCATGGTTGATAAGAAGTAAATATGGATGAACTCCAAAGTGGTCCCCTTATGGTGAAATCCCTCACGGGAAGACGCTTTGTGGAGTAAGAGAACCCATGCTTAATTGTGGAATAATGAGATGAAGGAAATTGAATTTGTCAGAGAAAATATCCTATATGTATATTTCTTGTCATGTAATTTCTGGTGGTATGTGGAACGTCACATAATTCCTCACGGTTAGAGAGTTATGGCCATGAGAAGTTGGAGACCATAGGTTTGGGTAATGGACCCAAGTTTGTTTGATGGGTAACGATATGAGTTATGATATATTTTTTGATAATACTATTCTATATGGATAGTACATTTCATGCCATTTCTGGTGGTATGTAGAACATCACATAACTCCTCACGGTTTGAGAGTTATGGCCTTACGAAGTTGGAGGACCCTCATATGTCATCTAGAAGCCCCAAAAGGTCAAAGTAATCAAAGTGGTTTAAGAGATTTTAAAAGGTAAATAATAAAGGGAAGTGATGAGTGTATTATAATTCAAAGTGAATACAAAATAAATTATTTTAGTAATAATTTTAATGGATAAATTAGAAGTGGACCCAACCCTAAAATAAGGAAAGTGGGGCCAAGTGACCTAGAAGATGTTTTTAAGGAAGTTACTTGGAAAGTATAAATAAGAGGCAAGGCTCTCTCATTTGAAACACACTTGAGAATATTGAATATCTATAGGTTTCTGAGGTATACAAATGATATCTAAGCCGAAATTATGAGGAAAGTGAAGAAAAGAAGGCCAAAATGCAAGGAAGGATAAATTGTTTTGATGATGCTTTCTAAGGTATGTTATTTTCAGGTCATCTCACCATTTTCGCTATAACGTTTTTTCTATAATGATTCAGATCCTGAAATTGGTATGAAAGTGAGAAAACATATCCAAGTATCTGTGGTTAAAAATTCATCTTCTGGGTCGTTTTATTTTTGGATTTACTCTGTGGAAAATAGGGTTTGTGGTCAGTCCTGAAACTAGTCAAAATCAGGTGTTTCGGGTAAAAGCGTCATTACTTCTTCATAACAGATCCAAATTCAGTAAGACCAATTGTGTTGGTTATTTTATAGTATTTAGTATTCTTTGTAACATTTTTAGATTATTTAATCAAATATTTTGTGCGGGGCACGCTCTACAAGGTTGCTCTCTAGAATAAGCCAGAATTCAACAAGGTATTCCATTTTTGCTATAACTCATTTTCTGAGAGGTTCCAAGTAGTGCCACTTGGAGGAATTGTATAAAACACACTGAATAATATTTTATATCTGTTTCATATCTTTATACATTACACGTTCAAATTTATGATTACTTCAAGTTAGGGTTGTTGACTAATCCAAAACTAGGCATGTGAGACTAAAGAAAAGTTTGATGAAAATGCTAGTCTCTTATTTTTAAAGTTAAGGAAGGTTTGCAGGAATGTGATCATATAGACCAGGTCTATTACAAAGCTAAAAATCAGATTTGGATGATGATATTGATGAGGTATTTTGGTTGAGGTACATGTTGAGTACATGTTTGAGACAAGTAATTGATGAGTTGGTGCACATACATGAGGTGTATAGTTGATGATGTTGGTACATATTGATGAGTCATAGTTGATGAATAGTTGACACATGATTGGTACATACTTGGCACATGGTTGGATGCACTTGTTTATGGTATAGGTTGATTACAGGTTGGTTCATGGTTGATGCACTTGTTTATGGTACAGGTTGATTATAGGTTGAGGTACAGGTTGATGCATGGTTGATGCATGGTTCAGATTTATTGGTACAGGTTTATAGTGGTATATATCACAGTGATAGTGTGACAATGGTTCCATCATTCTACTTCTACTTCAGGGTGGCAGGATGGGGCAAGGATAGATGGTTGTATCCACCTTCCGGTTGTAGCCAGAGAACATTGGGGGTTGTAGCCTCCTTCTGGTTGTAGCAAGAGATTTGGGGAGTTGGAGCTTCCCTCAGGTTGTAGCCTGAGAAACAAGGGGGTTGAAGCCTCCTTCTAGTTGCAGCTGGAAAACAAAGGAAGTTGGTGCTTCCAATGAATCTAATTCTTCAAGACATATAAGAAAAAGCATTATGTGGTTTTCTCCCGATTTGGGTTTCCACGTAAAACACTGGTGTACTGTGTATGTGTGTGATTGTTTATTTATTACTGCTCATTATTAGTTAATAATTCTACATTGATATAACATTTGAAGAAAAAGAATTATAATTACGTTATTACTGATTCACCCCCCCCTCTTAGTAATCCAACATATACTTGTACAATATGATCAATGAAGTGCCTCAAAGGACCCAAACATGTGCCTCATCCATATACCACCATACATCAAGTTATACCTCAACCATACATCCACATATCAAAGCTAAAACATGACAGTCATATCATAACCAGACAAAAGAATATACCTATATCAAGCATGTATTGAAGATGTACCTCAATCATGTGCCAAACCAAACATACTTCAAACATGTGTCATACCATAACTGATCCAGAAGGATCCAAAACAATCATAGAGGTCCAAGAGGATGTGAAATTCTCAAAGAGATCACGGGGGGTCCATAAATGATCAAAATTTGACCATCTCAAATTGTCTAAAAATGACATCATTGTGTAGAGCTCATCATCAACTTTCTAACAATGCAAATGGTTCGTCAAACAAAGCTCATATCCAAAATTTATCAGTAGTCAAAGTTCGGGGTTTGAATAGGAAAAAAGGTCAAAAGTCAAAGTAAATGATGACATTAGCACGGTCAAGGATGATGTCAGTAGGTAACATGGCATGCACAATAAACATGATGAGTTGGTAGGTGATGTGGAAATTTGTACCTCCAGGTTGACAAGTGGAAAAATCATATAGTGACACATGGCACATGTTTAGCGAATTGGAGACTGCCACATGGTAGCCCCTCATTGGCCAATAATGGTTATATGTGTATAAAATTTATGGAGTCTGGCTGAATTGACCCCATGAATTACACAACTCCAAGTCTTAACACACATACCACATAAAGGTTCTTAACATTTTTATGTCATATATATTATTTAAAGTTTGAATGTGCTGCATTTTGGAGGGAAAAGGGGTTGAGGGATAAGCCCCCATCCCCTGTTTATTGTATACACCATATGACCACTATCTAAATCTATAGGGCTTAACATGAATATCACGCGGGAATTTGTTTTATATTATGTATATTATATATAATATATAAACTCCCATTTTAAAACTTTGGATATGCGATACGTAACCATTGTAACCATGTATGTTATATATGGTATATACAACCATATATATAACTAAAAACTCCACGAATATACCATAGAACATGAATAGGACCTGAAACCTTTGCCAAGTTAACGGAAGGTCTTAACCAAAAATAGCTTTTAGTTACAACTAAGTGTGGAGTACAGTTTTAGGACTGGGCCTATTTAATGGTCATGGATCCCAAGGAGACACACAATACAAGGACACACATATATAGGCACAAAGTCTGAGACTACATGTAGTTCAAGGGAATGGATTTCGACACTATAAGAACTATACAAAAGTACGTGCAAGCACAATGAAATTTTGTATTGCACCATAAAGCATGTCAAATGGTACCTTAACGGAATTTCAATTGTTTTATATCAAAATTCCATGATGTTTCGCAAGGATCATGAATATGGGGTATTTTTTTGTGATTTTAGGTCATTTTTAAAACATTGTACTCAATTTTTCGTTAATGAGTATTTAGTGCATTATTTTGCATGCCGAGAGATGCAAAATTGAGCTTGTTTGGAAAGTGGTCGACTTTATAGTCCAAAGTTTTAGAATTTCGCAAGGATTTCAATGGTGAAGTTATTTTATTGTTTTGAGTAATGGAATTTAAGAGAATCAATTAAATTGGCATATCTGATCTTGAATTTTATGATTTTTTGGGTTCAAATCACATCATCAAAATTTTCCAATCACCTCAATAGATCCTAGAAATTATATGGAAACAAGTTAGATACTACATGTATATATTTTCAAGAATAAGTGGTGTATAAATATTTTTCGATAAATAACCTAGTTTAACCAACACAAAAAGCACATAAACATACCAATACCTCTATAGTTGACCTGACACACAACATATATGACCTCTAATCTCACTTCTGACTTATGGGACCTGGTATTAACATAACCCCCATGTTTTTCTTTTCCTTGCATGAATAAGATATCTTGTCACGTGGGGCCTCACATGATGAGCCCTAAACAACCCATGGGGGTGCCTCATAGGACACTAGTAGTTTGACCCACAGGGGCCAACCAAACTAAGGTTTCCTCAACAAAATTTGATCTCCTTTGCAACCCCAAAACTCTCGCACTCCTCTCTTGTCTCTACCTCAAATTTCTCCATCGCTAATTTGAAAAATAGATCACTAGTTCACTAGATGGTGTTTAATAGAATAGGTGATTGAATGTACTTGTGAATGCCTCCTTGAGGTGTATTTATACTTTTTCAAAGTAATCTCTCTCTTTAATCTTAGTGTCTTCTATAATTTCTTGTTACAACCACTTTACCCTTTCATTAAAGACTTTTTCCTTCTTGACCATTCTTCGAGGCTTCTAAATTCACAAGGTCATAAATCCTCAACTGTGAGGATCTACGTGGCATACCACCTCTCACTCAAAATGACATGATGAGGAATATCCATCCATGAGTGATTTACCTGTATTTACACTGTCCTTCATGAAAAATTCCCTTGATTAACTGCGGGTTCCATAACCATTCCTCTGGGGCTACCTGACTTCTTCAAGGGTTGACATCAATGAAAACCAATATTTCAACATTCTTGACCCCATATATCTGATGACATGCCAATGATAAAAAAAAAAAAAAAAATCTTTAAAGAATTAATGGAGTTTTTATGATTCTGAACAAGCCAACATTGTAACATGCTAAGCATTTATTACATAGGATTAAGGGGAAAATGTAAAATATAAAAAATTTGTTACACATTAATCATCATATTGTTTTCCTCTGAGAAACCTATGAGAGTGTAAGCACTCATACTTCTATATCATAATAAAATCAAATTTCTTTGAAGCCTCAAGTATACAGGTATCTTTACTGTATTTTGTCGATTTAATTCTTTCAGTAATTGGTTGGAAGGTAAAATAATTTTGGTATTCTATGTAACAATATACCTAGGTGAGAATATATCCTGCGTACATACTAGAAAAGAAAAGAACTTGGAAGCTACTGGGATGACACCTACTATCAACTCATACTCTATCATGGTTACATACACTAATCTATTCGACATGAGAGAAAACTGCATAAGGTAACATGAAATATATCGTATATTCCAAAAAGAGGATTATCCATCCAATGAAAAAGAGATAGATGAATATTGAAATATTATAAGAAGCAACATTCACACTCTGGAAACTCACCCAGTGCTCTTCCCCTACAATGACACTGCACAATGGTGTTTTAGCCACCTCCATAAAGAGACAACCACCATCGTCAATGAGTCCAAAGTTCAAATCACTTCCTTGAATCCATAAGATATCATAATTAGATACCAAAACCCTAAACCTACAATTTATTTAGACAAATCCTTTCTAGATTATTTCGGGTATAGAATGAAGAATTCAAAGAACTATTGGAAATTTGGTACGTCAGTGAGGTGAGACAAGTTAAGGAGGGAGAAAGATATATCCTAGAGAAATACCTAAAGAGACCATACATGTTGTTGAACACAATGATATAAAGACTATATGGTGAGGAAACCAATATGCACTTAAGAATGGAGTGGTTCCCAATGGAATATATGGTGGTGAATATAGGAAAAGTTCTCAACTAGACAAGAATCCTGAAATTCAACATTTTTAACAGAGATAAGGAAGCTACATGTATGAAAATCCCAAGTTTTTATCTGTCATCATATGTGATTTATGGAAACTTCTTTGCACATCATTTCCCTACTTTTGAATGGAGTTAGACTCCAAGTCACCCTCCAATTCACATCTATTTCTCAGAACTATGGGATGTAAATTTCAAAGAATATTTTTACAACATCTTTGACTACTTCCTACCCCCTTTGTACAAGGTGATTTTTGGGGTTTATCCTCACATAATATCCCAAGGGGCCATAAAAAACCTGAGAGAGATAGGGGACTATTATGTTAAAAATTATTATAATTATAACAGGGTGTATGGAAGTACTGTGCTACCACATCTATTGTGAGTGGGAACTCCCTCTACGGACTAGCACTTAGGGTTTTATCATGCATACAGAAAAAAAACTAAATATTCCTACTTTCTACCATCGTCCTAGACCTAATCCTCATTATTGTTAAGCAAATACATAGTTAAGAAGATAGAGTGAGCATACCTTATTTCAAGCGTTTGATATCGATCCTTCTTCACGCTTAATTGCTCTTTGACTACAACTCTCCTCCCAAGGTTGACCTACATTCACTCAATACAAACAAATAACTCCACATGCATTTGATCTATAGATTAATGGGTTAGAGATTCAATCAACATGTATACAATAAACCATGAAAACCTCATATGGTGGGATGGGAAAAGTACTTCTTTATTATTAACTTCAACAAATCAACTTACAATGATGAATCTAGCCACTGCTCCACGAACCTGGTCCTGGGATCCTCTTCAACTGTCCTCCAACTTATTTTCTCTATATTTCTCTTTGCACAAGGATGGCTAAAGGTTGGGATAAAGGGAATGCACAATTGGGTATAGTTTCTTTACTATGATTCTCCTCTTCCAAATGGGACCCCTAAACCTTATTTTATAGGCTAGAAGAAGTTAGGTATTTGGTCAAACTTATGGCCATGCATGGCCGAAAGGCTTAGTTAACTCACCCAAAGCTGTGTGTTCCGTCAACAAATTTCCTTTTTCGTTCTTTTGTAAGTACATGCGGGCTATCTTGGGTCAGCTAGCGTGTACACATGTGCAGTAATGGAGAAGGGCACGTGGGCCTTTATAAAAGGGGCTTTTAGGAATAGTTGTTTAGCAATGTTTTGGCAAAGAAGGAATCTAAGATGGCCTCATGCTAGGTAAGCATGCTTGATGCAAATTAGGGTTATAAAAGATTCCCCCTAATGTGTGAGGTTAGAAGATCATCTGATGGCCGAAATACATTAACAATCTTCACCGATGTGTTGAACAAGTGAGCCTAGGGACCAGAAATTAGGAGGTGTCTTCTGCAAAAATAATAATTGTCTCACTGAGGTGGGCATACCCATGCTCGGGACAAAATAAAATCATGGCTACCAATCAAATACATTGTAGATCCATGTCATATAACTATATAAAGTGTAGCTACGAGCAATACACAGCGGAGCTACATCTCAAAATCAAAAAGATATACATGTAGAGTATCCATCTTATTAGAAGCTGATAAGGCTTGATGGTTGGAGATGAGGTCTTCAGAGATCATGAAACATATTCAAAATCTTCAAAACTCAGGTAGCAGTGTAATATGAGTGTATGAATTCACTACCCATAGGTCTTCGATGGCTCGTTGGTCATGGACTAGAGAATCTTGATGATCAGACTGAAGGCTTCATTGATTTTGAACAAAGTCTTGATTGGACTTTCGGGATGGCCAGGCATGAGGGCAAGAGACAAACTGTAGAGGGGATGAATCAGGATTGGTAAAAACTTCCCTTGGACAATAGCATGAGAAATGATGAAACTCAGGTAGCATGGGATTAACATAAGTTTATGAGGCAGGAGGCAACACAAACTCTCCATATGTTTGGAAGAATAATAAAATGGAGGAGGACACAACTCTATGTAGCGATATCAACTTCCTAAGGTTGTATTAAATCCCATATTTTGACGAACAAATGGACAGATGTGCTTTATCCAAGGGAGACTCATTATGATACCAATAAAGAAAATACTTTTCCCTTCCTCTTTTTGGGGTATATTTGATTTTTTTTTATTTTTCAATAATTTTGGAAAAGGAATAAAAGAATGTTATGTTACAAAGGAGGAACGAGTGTTGAAAACATACAAGTTCAGGGCCCAGGGACAAGACTGATGTTCAAAGTAAGGGCACTTGGGAAAAATCCTCCAGGGGCCAAAGGTGTCAAGATGTAGAGGCAAAGTGCTATAGGGATTGCGTATATGGCATGCTTTAGATGGTTCAGTTGAGAGCAACATGGAGCCGACATTAGGCCAAAGATGGGTATGAAAATGTGATTAATACAACACACAATGGTAACATCCTTTGATGTGAATTTAATGAGCCCAGAGAAGGTAAGCTCGACTTTTTTTCATATTTAGAGAGCCTGAAAAAACGTAAAAGGAGACTCCAATGGGTACCTTTTTCGGAGGTAGTCTAGTCAGTTCAAAAAAGGGGTAAACTAGCACCGGCAAGACATCTATTCAAAACCATTTTAATGAGTGTGATAAAGACAAGATCACTCGACCATTTTTCATTTTTAAGGAGTCTAAAAAAAGCTTAACTATCGACTCCGTCAAGAATGTTCTTCTGGACCATTTTAACGAGTGTGAAAGAATAAGGTCACTCGACAATCTTTTCAATTTTAGGGAGTCTTAAAAGAACTTAAGTATGGACTTCGTGGGGGTTCCTTTTTCGTACATTTAGTCCCTCAGGTTCGAAAAAGGGTTAAAATAATACCTGAGAGTACTCTTTTAGAGAATTGAAGTTCCTTAGAGTATACCTTTATTCGTACAGTTGATCGTTCGGACCGAAAAAGGGGTAAACTACCGCAAGACAGACGTGACTTCAAATTTCAATTTAACGAGCATGAAAGGACACAAGATCGCTTGAAAATATTTTCATGTTTAGAGGGTCTGAAAAGGGCTTAAAAAAAGACCCATTATGTTTTTTGGGAGTCCCGAGGGTGAGGTCAAGCGTGAAAAGGAATCATGCAAATGAGGCTCAAAATCATAATCAAGAAAAATAACAAGGACTCCCGAGCCTACATTCATTAGTGACAACATGGACACCATAACGCAACTAGGATCCACCTAGGGCATCCATGTTTCAGTAAGCTCTACCACCAATCGACACTTCTAAAGAAGTAACGATGGTTCCCTGTCACAACTTGATGGGACTAATCCTATACCAAAGGGATAAATACAATGAGATACAAAAGTCAGGGTGGAAACCTAACCTACATGCTCAATTTGATCATCTGAGGTTTCTCCATGGATCATCAAAAGTTACCCAAAAATCCAAACAAATGTCATGTTCCCTGATCATACCCTTCCAACGCAACTCCTGAATCACTCTAAATGGTTTTTGGTTTAAAGAAAATGATAAGGGGGGGCAAAAAAGTGACAAAAAGAGGCCAAAAAATATATAAATAGAAGCTGGCAGCTCATTGTCACCATTGTTGATTTGGAAATTGACTCTAGAGCAAAAAACCCTCTTTGATAAAAGTGGTGATTCTGGGAGCTATAGTGGACGAAACAACGATCTGTCTGGACCAAGTAAGTATAAACTCTCTCCTCTTGCAATTTAAATCTTTATTTATGTTTTTGGTTTCAAGTTTTGGGGGGGCGTTGACCTTCAAAAGGTTGGCCCTAGGTCCACGCAGGCTGTCTTATGACACGCTGCGTGTACATTCGGGCAGTGGAAAAACTGCACACGTGTACACGCGACTATCATCATTACAGCCCGCGTGGACCCCCTTATTAATGAAAAAATTAAAAAAAAACAAGGATGTATGTTCACTAGAGGGAAAGAGAGCATGAGGAGGTTAGTGAGTTGGTTAGGGAAGACCCCAATGTTGTTGCTGCCTTAATTCAATGTGGGTTGCTCAAGTTCTTCCTATGTCCTTTTATGTGGGCACAACCTAGGCTACTGAATGCCTTGGTTGATTATTGGCATCCCGACATAGAGGCCTTTATGTTAGAGGGGCAATCACTAGTGCCCCGAACAAAGGACATATAATTTTTGACTGGCCTCTCCAGGAGAGGAGAACCAGTCAATTTTTGAACATTTCCTTCAGGGCCTCATAACATATCGAAATTGATAGGACTTTATTGTGAGGATGATACAGATCGATCGAGATCACAAGTGCCCATAAGCAAGATCACAAACTTATCATTGTGAGCGATTGTGTTTCTTATTGCGCAGATGACTGGTTCTGTGGCTCTACATCAGGTATCCCATGCACAGATGAACTATGTAGTCCAGTGCTTAAATACACAAATATTTGATTGGAGCACTACACTGCTAGATTGTATGAAGAGGTAGCTAACAAATTGTCGGTCACAAACACAGAGGAACTTCGGGTTCATAATGATTATATGCTATTTCTTCTTTGAAAGAGTTATGATCTTTAGTCCTCGAGTGGTGGTATGAGGACATCAGGCCTCTCTTTCTGCGGTTTGCAGACGGGTAGTGTTACTACCATGACAGGGTGGTGGAAGGACCAATGAGTCCTTTGATGATGATTTCTTCTCTTGGTTGTCGTGACAAATCCCAGTCATAGAGGATTACCCTTATGCTGGGATTGATTTCTCGAGAGATCCTGAGATACCAGTACCTCCTGTGACGAGCGAGGAGAGATGGGTAAGTTTGCATCGTTGTTTTGTTTGTTTTTTCTTTTATGAAACATATGTAATTTTTATGTTTTTTTTTATATATATAATTTTTTTTATACCAGAGTATTTGATGGATATGTGTCTATTGTGTGTAGACGTGGGACCAGTGTGACTTGTTGATTATGAGAGGAACATGCGTCGTCCTCGGCCAGGGGATACACCTACCATCGTAGGGGGACCAACATCAGCAGGAGAGCTTCCAGCCGATGAGGCCGAGAGGGTTTTGAGACGATTCGAATGAAACTTTACCTCGCTCACCCGCACAGTCCCTATTGCAGAGACTAAGGATCTGCTACCATATATGCAGGCTCATGTAGTGGAGGCACCACAAATGTGGGTTCGATTGTTTCGGCATTTGGAAAACGTTGTTGATCATTACAACAGGGCCCACAGGCCCTGACCTTAGTTAGTCTAGACTTTTCACGTGCCGAGAGCACTACTTGTATATATATTTTTTAGGGCATAAGCCCCATGACTCGTTACTGGTCATACTTTTAAGGCGCTTGTGTCCACCTATGTACTCTGATGATTATGATATTATATATGGATTTTTATGTATTTTTGTGTCTTATGGATCATATTTGCCTTTAAAAATGTATTTACATGTTTATTTGTATGTCCTTTCATATGTGTGTGAGATTCCAATCTAAAATTTGATTAGCTAGAGTATCTGTAATTTGGTTTAATCTCCTAGGAACATGAAAATATATAATATGATCAAATCTTTGTTCTAAGAGATGTACCCTAAGGAATCGTCAGTGTAAATTCAAATCATGAACACGGTAGACTCTATTTAACTGAGACACAACCAACTGGGCATATAAATAGACCTGGAGATGAGAGATACCAAATGACAGGGTGTCACGAAGCAACTCGATAATTGCACTATACTTGGCGACATTGTTTGTGGTGTCACCTAAGCATATACCTTTAGAAGATAATAACTGGACTCAAGGTGTAAAAATTACCCAAGCTGCGGAAGCAAGCCTCTGAGTGTGCCAGATAGCACCATCTGCATACCCAATGAACACCTCAAATTCACTTGACATCTACCATAGTGACGAAAGATAAAATCAAAATGACACGTCCATAATACTAAAAAAAACTAGAAAGTAATAGTACAAAGACTATACATATGTTACAAAAAGTTACCCAGGGTGACCTACTTATGAGTAATACTTCTTGAGGTAGAGCCCATTTCTAGGCTCTGCCAAAGAATTTCCCTCAAATTCAACCAGATGATAAGAACCCTTTCTTAGAACCTCGTTTATGACGAAAGGTCCGAACCACATGGGTTTGAATTTTCCTGCCCCCAAGGGGTCCTTATCTTGGTCATATACCAGGACAAGGTCACCTTCAGAGAAAATCCAAGGACAAACAGACCGATCATACTGACACTTGAATTTATGTTTGTGAGCCTCATTGACCAGGGCCGCATCATGATGCTGCTCATTGAGACACTCCAGGTATAATAACCGCTCTTCAAGTGGAGAAGTGTCTGGAAATAATTTTACTGCCAACTTTAGGGATGGGATCTGACATTCGATAGGCAAGACTTCTTCCAACCCATAAACGAGTTGAAAAGGTGAGAAATTGATTGCAGTCTTAACAGACATTCAGTAATGCCATAATGTCAAGTATAACATCAAATGCCAATTTTACTTGGCTGAGTTGATCATTCGTTGTAGGATGGTCTTAAGAGATTTATTTACAGCTTCCACCTGACCATTTGCTTGGGGTAGTAGGGTGACGAATTTTCTTTCCGAAACCCAAGATTTGATGTTAACTCGATCATCATATGGTTCTAAAAGTGAATGCCATGGTTAGTGACAATCTCTCTCAAGACGTCGAACCTTGCTATTATCTAGTTGAATAAAAAGACAGTCGTAGTCTCTCCATCATCTTTAAATGTTGGCACAACATCGACCCACTTCATGATGTAGTCTACGACTACAATGATATAACGGTGCCCATTTACTGAAGGAGGGTTGCATGTAGTGTAATCAATCCCCCAATTGGTGAAGGGACCAACTGTGATGATAGGAAACATGGGAGCAAGATGTGCCCTCATATTTTGAGAGAATATCTGACACGGGTGGCACTTCTTGACTGACTCGATACAATCTTTGATTAGTGTTGGCTAGAAGTAACCTGATCGTAAAATATTTTGGGTTGTTTCCAACCCAAACAAATGACTGGAACATGCTCCGGTATGGCAATCATTAAGCAGGATAACTTCTTCTTCGTGAGTGAGACATCGACACAGGGTGCAATCTACACCTCTTCGATACAACGTATCATCGAGTATGAGATAATTCTTGGCCTGATGGCGTATATGACGACACTCATCATGAGAAGCATAGGTGGGGAACTTCAAAGTCTGTAGATAGATAAGTATATCTCCATACCAGGGATCCGAAGATGTGATCAAAAACATATCTCCTCTAATAGATGAATATTCAGGCACAACATCACCTAACTCAACTGGAAGTTCCGAAATAAGTTCTGTGAAGACCAATGACTTTTTGGATTTCACTGAAACAAAATCTAAGTCAAACTCCTGGAGGACGATTATCCATCTACTAATATTTCTTCCTATTACTCGTCATGTCAACATGTATTGGAATGGATTCACAACAACAATGACGGTGGTA
This sequence comes from Picea engelmannii, assembly GCA_009831015.1. Lineage (NCBI taxonomy): Eukaryota > Viridiplantae > Streptophyta > Pinopsida > Pinales > Pinaceae > Picea > Picea engelmannii. The sequence continues at coordinate 325,746 of ML794946.1, forward strand.
TTGTGAAACAAAACATAATGATGGAACCGTTGAACAACATGGATTGCTTCCAACACAAGCTTTTCAATATGAGAATAATTGAGTTCTGGTGTGACTAGGCCTCGGCTCAGGTAATAGATCACATAGTCTCAGAACAAATCATCTTCCTGAACTAAGACCATGCTGATGGTTGACTCTACTGCAGCCAGGTATAATAAGAAATCTTTGTTATAGTTAGGTGGTCGAAGCAAAGGGGCAGCTGTGAGGGCATGTTTCAATGCTTCAAAAGAACGTTGAATGACATCACCCCATTAAAAAGGAACGTTCTTCTTCAGTAAGTGCATAAAGCCCTTTGTGATCTTGGTATAGTTAGCGATGAAACGTCTTAAAAAATTCACCTTTCCTTGTAGACTCCGAAGTTGAAGGATTGTGTATGGGGGAGGCAAATGAATTATTTCCTCAACTTTGAGAGGATTGACCATGATCCCTATTGTTGACACTATGAAACCTAACAAACGTCCTGATGTTATGCAAAATCTGCACTAGTTTGGATTCAAGCGAATCTGGAAGTAGCGACATCGCTCAAAGATAAGTCAGAGGTGTGTGGGATGATCCATTCTCTTGCGAGATCCATATGCTAAATCATCTAAATAGGCCTCGACTATATGCTTGAGATCATGGAAAGCAAAGGACATGGCCCACTGAAAGGTCGCGCCAACATTTTTGAGACCAAAGGGAATCTTACGATATGCGAATGTACCCCATGGACAAATGAATATCGTTTTGTGTTGGTCTTCGGGTTTGATTTGTATTTGATTATATCCCGAAAAACCATCCATGAAAGAGAAGGCCTTGCAACCTACAGATTCATCAATTATCTTGTCGATGAATGGTGTGGGAAAATTATCATTTGGATAGGCCTTGTTCAAATCATGAAAGTCTATACATACATGAATCGTGCCCTGTTTCTTATTGACTAGCACAGGATTTGACACCCATTGGGTCAAATGGATAGGATAGATAAAACCAACTTTTAGCATCTTTTCAACTTCAACCTTAATGGTTGTTTCTTTCCTAGGAATAACTAGATGAAGCTTCTACCAAATAGGCTTAGCATATGGATAAGTTATGATTTCATGTTCGACTATTTTTGGATCGATGCCTGGAATTTCCTCATAAGACCAGGCAAAAACATCACAGAATTCTTTAAATAGATCTATGTAGATTTGAATCTCTCTGGGGGAGAAGTCAGCTCCAAAGAAAACATTCTCCACGATGCCATGGATTCTGGAGATATTGATCGGTATGGTTTCAGTGATGGTTAACATATTACCCTCGGCATAGACCTCATGTGTAGCTAAGATATTAATAGGACAAGACCTATCTTTATTCATAGTCAAGGTGAATTCTCCGGCTTTGATTCTTTTTAAATCTGGGAGGAAGTATTATTTGTGATGGATATCTTCCCAAGGTTTACCTGGACTAGTCATTTCTTCAATCACTTCTTCGTCAAAGGGAAAGACTAAGTCTAATGAATTGGTTTCAGTGAGAGAACCTTGAGCCCAAATAGGCTCTAGAGGTGGATCTAACTCTTGTGCAGGAGTTGGATCTGTGTTGGCCGAAGCTTGTTGGACTAAAGAGTATGCTACTTCAGCTATGGACAAGGGCATGGACATGCCCGAGTGCCTTGTCCCATCCATCGTGGCTGATGGGGAAGGAAGTATCCATGGATCATTGAAGTAAGTCGTGCGAAATGATGAAACTTGAAAAATCTCAACCTTATGGTGGTTGGATATGAACTTGACATCGCCTTGAGGGGGCGGGTAATTGAAGGTACCCATCAAAGATGGGCACAAACCAACCCCTACATTGACTACACTTGGTTGGGGATTATCAATCATCGGGACTGCGGATACCCACAATGAAGGTTCAGGTATGGAGAAAGACAATTGATCAACGGTCACAATCCAGTCCTCATGTAGAAACAACAAGACCCAGAAAACTATAGCACCAACTTCTTGCATGGCATAAGTCCAACTCCTTCCTAACAAGATATTGTAGTCGAGGGACGCGTCAACTACTTCTACCTTGACGAACATGGTCTTCCCTCCTAACTGCATGGGGAAAGAGGGAATGATACCATGTGGTCAGAATGAACGACCGTCGAAAGCAATAAGAAGAGTAGGTGATGGAGACAAAATGGGTTGGCCAATGGCCTTCCAACATGCCAACAACATAACGCATATCGAGGCACCGTCATCAACCACCGTGCGAAAAATATTTTGAGTAAAAAATTTTGTGGGGTGAGCCACTACTATCTGAAATGCTACGTGGTAAGGTAGACAACGTTTTAATTCAGCTGTATCCAGCATGATTGAACCCTAATTACAAGTCTCGATAGATTCTAAAGAGGTTAACAAATCTTTCCTCTGGGAAGGGAAACTTTGGAGGACCTCCAAAGCGGACATCGGACAAGGGGTTTGAGACAAATCCTCCGCCATAGAATAGTTATGGGTGGCCCTTGCGTTTGAGTTGTGAGAATATTTTTTGAACGCGCCTTTTGGGATGCATGTCATTGTTTTGCCCAAAATCTTCTCGATGTGGAGAGGAAGAGATGGGAGTTCGACTTCTTTGCCCTTATCAGAAGTTCTTGGCTTACTGTAGTCATGTGCTCTAGTCGATATAAAAGCATCACCCTTCATCATATACACATTCGCAGATGCAAGATTGTTCGAATATGGAGAGGGTCCTTGACTTCCCCCTTCCGCGCTTGTAGAGGTTAGGGTTAGGTTTTGCCCATGCTGAAATGGATTGGTTAACACAGCAGGCTATTGTTGTGTCACAAAATTTTGGGCCTTTGCAAGCCAAGGACATTGGTGGGCCGAGTGGTCTTCCGTGCACAGGTTTCATGGATACCTCACCTTCCATTTCTCAGTGTTTCCCCCACTAGAATTATTAGTGGGTTTCTTATCCCCCTTACCCTTCTTTTGTTGTTTTTCCTTTCCTTCAGGCTGCTGGGTGGCCTTTGGATTTATCGATTGCACTATGTGTACATTCGACGTTTTAGTAGGGGGAGCAGTCAAAATAGTAGTTTGGTTGGCCATTATGTGTTGTATAGACAATTGTTGCAATTGCTTCATCAGTTGCTCACCAGGATTTGTTTGTGCTGAACCAACAATACCATTGGCATGTGGTTCAGCTCTTTGTCTGGTTTGATCAAGTATTGAGTGTGGTGCATCTGGAAAGATCTTGTATAATAAAATGAACTGAGAATAGATTAGCTCAATATGTTGAGCTCTCATGATGGTGTCTTCTTCGGAAAACACTCTCGATGTCGTGATGTCTTTAGATAACCATGGGACCAAAGAATTAAGGAACCACTTGAGAACGAATGCTGGTGGGATGGGCACCTTAATTAAACTTTTTTGGCATCTCCATTCTCGGATGTGATCAGAGATATGGTCCGCTTTTGTCTATGATAAATTGGACAACAATTATGTGCCAGCATCATATCTCACAGGTAATTGGAAATGGTTTAGGAAATCCATTGCCAATTCACCGAAGGAAGAGTATCTTAGAGGTCGAGCTCAATGTACCATTTCGCAACACTCCCAATGAGAGTATATTGAAATAATCACAACTGTACAGAGTCGTCTTTCAATGAGTTAGATGAGAACCAAAGATGGAAGGTGGTCACATGATCTCCTGGATCTTCATTAGGCTTGGCTTCAAATTTTGGTATGCCCGAAGGTAACTTCGTTGGCATAGGGGCCCAACGTAGATCGTGACAGATAGGGTCATTCAACAACTTCGTCAAATATAGAAAATGAAAGGTTGCCAAGAAAGGTAGTTTGGGTTGTTGGTGATAACCATGGAAAAAGGGACCTTGAGTTTGACTGGAACCAGGTTTCCAAGAAAAGTTAGGTTGCTAGCCTGGGTTCTGGTAAAAACCATGTCCATGACTAGCGTATAGATTCTGCATGTGAGGTGACATCATCGGCTGATTCCCAAAATAGGACGTAGATGGTTGGGAATGCATTACATTCGAAGGACTTTGGGAAGGGTTTCCCCATGCCGATCCCATGGGGATAAGCATAGTACCTTATCCGGGGTTCCATATATTTCGAAAAGAATTGCCCCAGATCGACATTCCTAACAAGGGAACTGATCCCTGCCAAGAATTCCAAGGCCCTGATGTAGAAGAAGTTCCTAGGTTTTCTCCATGTGTAGAAATAATACCCTGCAAAGGAATAGGTTGTCCGTAACTAGGATTTCCCCCATTCAGTAAAGAAACTGACGAGAAAGCGTTGTTACCAAATGCATCGAACAAATAAAACAGTGTCAAAACTACCGGTATATTATGCGAAGGTGGTCCTTGACTCCCTGCTCCAAATAAACTATGGTGTGTAGGTGGCCCGACGGATTGTTGATGGGTGCCACCGAGCGAAGGGGACGAAGGAGGTATATGACCTCCCCCGTAAGGTAAAGCATTAAAAGGAACTGAAGTTACCCCCATGTGACCTTGCAGAGGAGCGTTAGAGCTCCCTGCCCCTAGACCTAAAGTCTGTGAAGTGGAGTAGGAAAGTATAGGACTTGTACCTAAGCTAGACATCCTATATGAGAACGAAGGGTCTATCGCACTTGGTGTGAAATGGGCTGTGGCCGCTGCCATAGATGAGATCAAACCACTGTGTGAGGTAGAGGTGGTCAGACCATGGTGGCTCAGACTGGTGACGGTGGGTTATGAGGTGGAAAATCTCCTGTGGTGACAACCGTAGTGGGAATTGAAGAATTCTCAAAAGGAGTGACAACATTTGTTTCCATTGTTGCATGTGACACTGTTTGGCACTCATAAGGGTGAATCGGTACGATGATGGGTGCCAAAATATTAGTGGTTGGAGTTTCAGGTGGACCAAGAGATTTTGATCCAAAGTCTAAAATGGTCATTTCCTCGAGATGTTGGTCAGGCATAATTTCTTGTGACCCGGTCACTTCAGAAGACCCTTGTTGGTCTAGCTTTCGCCTTAGTGGTGGCGGGGGTGGCTCCAGTGTAATCGGTGACAAGCCCATAATCCTTTGTGACTGACAGAGCTTGTGATCCTCCACTGTGTGAGAATATTAAAGATACACTAGGGCTTTCTATTCGTTAAAAAAAAAACGCACACTAAAAAAGTCCCTACAAGATAAAACAAGCAAACACTAAACTAATTGGAAGAACAATTACAATAACCAACACTAGAGAAACTTACCGGTGCAAGTGAAACTAGAACACGGAAGCACCCTCTGGGTATACTTTGCAAAGCATGGCCTGATGTATGTCCTAGGTACCATGGTATACCCCCACAATCACCTGTGTATGTCTCTAAAAAGATAGGCAACTAGGTTGCGAACACACAAACAGTCACCAGGTGGGTACAGTCGAAAGTCGGGTAGACCACAATGAGAAGGGTATTGAGCCTGAAACCTATCAAGGGTATCAAAGGAAAGTGGTTCAGAAGACAACTGAGGACCTCGAATGGATTCGAGACCCATGAAGCTCTGTGGCAAATGCAATTGACGAAATCCCAAGACAAGCCCTCTATATGTGTTCTCCACTACGATTGGTCTAGCTTTGGAGGGGTTATCTCCACTAACTTTCCGCAAGTGACCTTGTGTTTATCCCCTATGTTAAAGGGGGGTCCCAGATAAATTTCACGATACTGGACTTTGACACTCCCTAACTCAGAATCCAATGTTTGATTTTAATGGCCTTGAAGAGTTTCCTCTCCAACCTAATTCAAGGCCGTAATCCTAAACTAGTTGGTTGAACCTACAAACATAAAATGTCTAATGAATTTTAGATTCAGCATTAATTTTTATGGCTTGTCTTAAGTCAAAGGTTATGAAAGTGAAACTAATGATATTTGAATGACGAAAGAAAAAATAAACAGAAAGCTGGAAACAAAATACCTTCACGTAACTCAAATCTTAAACAACTTTTCAAACTTAAAATTTTTTCTAAGATCTTTGAACAACAAACTCAAAGTAGGATTTCACTCAACTACAAGCTACTTATGATCTAAGTAAACCATCAATAACTTATGAAAGAAAGGACTTTTCCTCGGTTACTAATGCAAAACAACACTGTTTAACCAAACAAAGAAATAAAAGATTTTGTTTTTTTTATTTGAATGCTCACAAAGAAAAAAAGGAAAAATATCAACAAGTCAAAACCAAGAAAACTTTTGGCCTAAGCACAGATCACAAAGAGTCACTTTAAAAATTACACACAAACAAATTAAAATTGGACTCTCACACTTGTATAAAAACCCTATAAAAGAAAATTTTGAAGAAAAACTTCTTAATGAAAAAAAAATCTATTGTTGTGATCAAACCTAAGTTACTAACGGCTATGACAAAGATCCAAAAACCTGAGAGGTATAACTCTTGTCAAAGGAAAGGATGACTGCCTCACCTTCAACAAAAGAAATTCTCCACAAGCACACTGCTCACAATTCAACAATAAGCGTGTGCACGCGATATGTGGAAAGTCAGAGAGCGGGTACACACATGTTGTCCTTATACAAGCCGTGTGTATCCATGAAACTATGAGACAAATGAAAATCCAAGCAATCCATCCCAGGCAGAGACTACTGGTACTGAGAACCAGAATCTCTTGAAGACTTAGACACTTACTTTAATAGAAAAAAAAAAAACATTTCAAGGAAAACTTCATAGAACAAACCAATCTGAGGTGAAACCTAAGATATAGACTGCAAACAACAAAGACTAGAAACAGTTCCAGAAAACCCCTGAGAAGGACTAATTCTAACAAAGAAGAGGATGAATACCTCTCTAAAAGAAATTTTCTAGAATCATACATGGGACTGACACTTCCTCAGCTAGCGTGTACATGTGGGCTGTGAGAATGTAGGGTGTGGGTACATGCGTGCAGACCTTATACAAGCTATGTGTACCTTTGTGGGTCTTGAAAAAAAAATACAGTCAAGCAAAGAAACAGAGGTAACTGGTATGGAAGACCAGAATCTCTGTTAGCTCAGACTTTGAAGAAACTTTAAAAACATGAAATGAAACCAGTTCTTAAAAATACCCTAGACAAAACATTCCCAGAAACCCTAGCTAATCCCTAGTATGGTCACCAATTTTGTTGTGAGTGGGAAATCCCTCTATGGACTAGCACTTAGGGTTTTATCATTCATGCAGAAAAGACCTAAAGATTCACACTTTCTACCATTGTCCCAGACCTAATCCCCATTATTCTTAAGAAAATACATAGTTAAGAAGATCAAGTGAGCATACCTTATTTTGAGCAGTTGATATCGATCCTTCTTCACGCTTGATCACTCTTTGACTGCAACTCTCCTCCCAAGGCTGACCTGCATTCACTCAAGACAAACAAAGAACTCCACATGCATTTGATCTATATATTAATGGGTTAGAGATTCAATCAACATGTATAAAATAAACCATGAAAAACTCATATGGTGGGACGGGAAAAGTACTTCTTTATTATTAACTTCAACAAATCAACTTACAATGATGAATCCGGCCACTGCTCCACAAACCTGGTCCTGAGCTCTTCTTCAACTGTCCTCCAACTTCTTTTCTCTATATTTCTCTTTGCACAAGGATGGCTAAAGGTTGGGACAAAGGGAATGTGTGATTGGGTATAGTTTCTTTACTATGATTCTCCTCTTCCAAATGGGACCCCTAAACTTTCTTTTATAGGCTAGAAGAAGCTAGGTATTTGGTTAAACTTCTGACCATGCATGGCCGAAAGTTTTAGTTAACTCACCCAAAACTGTGTTTTCCATCAACAAATTTCCTTTTTTCATGCTTTTGTAGGTACACGTGGGTTGTCTTGAGTCAGCTAGTGTGTACATGTGTGCAGTAATGGAGCAGGGTGCATGGGCCTTTATAAAAGGGGTTTTTAAGAAGATTTGTTCAGCAGTGTTTTGGCAAAGAAGGAATCTGAGATGGCCTGATGGCAGGTAATCATGCTTGGTGCAAATTAGGGTTATAACAATATCTCTTTCCCAAGTATGTACTCAACAAGTTTTTAGTAAGAGAAATTTCATACCAGATAGTAGAAAAGGGTATCACATCATATTTATCAGTAACGAAAAGAAATATTGGCCACATTTCCCACTACACATATAAATATATACTTTTTTAAATAAACCCCATGCTAATAAGGAAGCCAAGGCCCTGAGGGAAATATGTTTGTGCATAGGGAGCCTAAAGGGGCATGATCCACACAATGTAGTGTATTACCATGTAAGTTGGTCAAGCTCACACAACAATTCAATCATGAAGTGAACTTCATAGAAGATCTCTTCAATCGGGCTTTGTTTTTTGAAGAAGTATTACAAAGATTGCATGATGAACCAGCTAGGGGAAAGCTCTGAAAGGAAGAAGATGAAGAGATGAATGCAGTGAAGGAGAAATTCAATTTTTTTCTACAAAAGGAAAAGGAGATGCTAGAGGCTAAATAAAGAGAACAAGCACAAAAAGCTAAGGACAGAGAAAATAAGGCTAGAGAAGCAGAAGAAAAATATCAACAAAGGAAAAACACAGAGTCAAAAAATAAGAACACCAATCGAGATGAAACCCTGTAGAAAAATAGTGAAGGGAGAAAAAGGAAAACAAATCCAAAGAGGACATGGAGCTGGAAAATAAGAGAAAGGAATATGAAGAGAAATTAAGATTAGCTTCTCAAGCTGGAGAGAAAAGGAAGAAAGAAGAAGAGGAGAAACGAAATGCATCTAAATCATAGGGGAAAATAGAGGAAAGAATAGAACTAGAAAAGAAGAAAGAACATGATGAATTGAATAGATTTGTGGAAAACCCCAACGCTAGTATAATTACCATCCCTATTAAAGAAAGAACTCCCCTAGCATTCATCCTGAGAAATATTTCTTACACATTTCAATAAATAGGGATGGATGATGTTGTAGTGGTTGTAGGTGAATATGATTACAACCATAAGAAAAAAGATATTGAGAGGAGTATAAACACAAGAAAGAGGGGAGAATCATCACTCAAGAAAGAATCCTTTGAAAGAAGCATTAAATGGAAGGCATACAAAGAACCAAAGGAAAATGCTATACATACAACATCAGCCCTAAATGCATTTGTAGGTGCAAATGTAAGGTCATTATATGAGATAGGACAAGCAATGGATGTATCTAGGGCTAGTTTAGATGAGCTTGAAGAATCTATTAACACCATAAGGGACATAGTAGTTTATTAAGTAAAAAAAGAGGCTATCACAACAAAACATTTCCATAAAGAAGAACTACAAAAATAGTTACAACTCTAAAAATATAAATTATATCCTCAATCTGGGAAAAGAGCTAGTGTAAATATGATATTACATCCAGAAGAGATATAATGTCTCAATATTAAACATTAAGAGGAAATGGAGAAGCTCGGAACCAAACATGCATAAGACATGACAAGACTACAAGTTTAATACCCGTGTTTCCCCCAACTTGTAAATATAATTATATTTTGCTAAAAGACTATGGACAGATCTTTTGTCTGTGGATTTTGGGAAATGATGAACCTTTCTAAAGAAGGTAATGTAAATATGTAACGTAACCCCAACCTAAATGAGATATATTACGATGAGGATTACACATAAAAATTAAATTTATGGTAACTAAAGTAATTATTTTATTGTTAGTCGATTTCATGTAGCTTACAACTACAAATTTAAAGCAGGTTTAGCTAACTATCTGTAACCATAAAATAGATGCATCTAAAGAACAACAAATTAGCATGAATGCAACTTAATCATTCACTCAGTAGCATATGAATCATTCTCAAATACACATAGTTCATGAACAACAATAACACATGTAAATAACATGACAACAAGATATAACACTTATCTTTCGAATATGTTATGGAACTAGCTACTTGGGACAAACATTCCACCCAACCATACACTAATTGTTCCAATTCTCAACATCCATTCACCCCCAAGCTAAGTCTAGTAATCCAAAAAAGAGGGTGGTCTCTCACAGTCCACTCGTAGGTCATAAAACTCATAACCTAACTGATATTCTCCAACAACTATCTCAATTTTTCTACCATCTCTCTTCCTCCTAACCTTCCCAACCTAAGGAATGCACCATTCATTTATCAGGGATTCAAGAGAATGTTCCATCCATTTATCGGGGATTCAAGAGAATGTTTCATTCTTTTATCAGGGTCTCTTTGGCACATGTATCTAGGAATATCTCAACTGGGAACTCAAGGGAACTTCTTGCTAGGAAAAATACCAGAAATCAAACAACAAACACTTGTTGTTAAAGTGAAACTCACTCCAGAGTTCACTCTTCAGGCATAAAAACCTAGATCTTCAATATTCATCTCCAAAATGATTCAAATACATTCCAACTTGCTATAGAATTATCCCTCCATGGTTGCACCAACTTCAAGGTCTCTTTCTTGTTCTCTCCTTTACCTGATGCACACAAACTTCATGTCTAATAACTACTATCCCAATCCATACAAATTATAGCCCTTTGTCTTTCCTTTCTTGACTCACACACTTCCCCGAGCTGATTGTACTCAACCTCCATGTGCCCAATAAATATGGGATGTGACCACTCACACCCACCCTATTACATGTATTCAATTATTGGCTTTGAGCACACTCAATTAGAAAATGGAAGGTTCATATACAAAATGACAATTTTAGGAAAAATGGGTTGAAGTAATATACATGGGTATTTCCCCCTTGGACCCCTCCTGGAAATTATCCTAGACACTTCCCCCTCTTGTGGATTAATTCAACCCCCATATCTTGTCCATGTCCCCTTAGTAATTGGCATCACATTTTATTATTAAAACATAGAGATACAATTCGCATATTACATTGCTTGGCCATAGCCACATATTATATACACATAAACATTAATTAAACTAGGGATTATAATGGGGATGTTACATTCCCTCTCCCCTAGAATTGTGTGTCATACTCAGTGCACACTATGTCGATATACATATATGCAAATTACATCACAACACTTAGAAATAAAGTTCTACAATTTCACAAATCTAGTCCCAGTTCCGACCATAATCTCACATTCCTCTCAACTCGCTGAACCAAGGAATGCACCATTCATTTATCAAGGCTAACCAAAGGGATGAACCGTTATTTTATTAAGGTCCCCAATGCAATTGGATAGGAATATAATATGTGGTTCCATAACTCTAACTGCTAAAAATGGAGTCTTTCATTTGTTTTTCTTCAAAATTGTCAAAACTTCGCAGGTATTATTCCTTCATGTTTTCCTCATGCTCCCATGTAGCATATTCAGGACCATAATAGGTCCATTGAACATTTACCATCCCTATGGATTTGTTACCTTTCCAAAAAAATGAAGTAAACTTCGGATCTCTGAAACTATTGTCTTAGGCACTCAATGTAACTTGGCAACTTCTTTTATGAAAATATATTCAATGGTTATTGCCTTATGTGTGGTCTTCAATGGAATAAAATGTGTTGCTTTAGTTAATTTATCCACCACCACCATGATGGAATCATGTTGCTTCACTGTTCTAGGAATCTTTGTGATAAAATCAATCGTAACTTCTTCCCATATCTATTATGGAATGGACAATGGTTGCAATAACCGAGTTGGATGGATATGCTCATTATTCACTTTCTTACACTCTAGACATTTGGCTATGTAATTAGCCACTTCTTTCTTCATTCCCGTCCAAAAGTATTGGCTTTTTACTGTTGCAATTGTCTTCTGATATTCCAAGTCTCCAACATATAGCACATTATGCATTTCCTTCAGAACTGTGTTTTTCATCTCACTAGAATTAGGCACATACACCTTGACTTTGTACATGAGAATCCCATCTTCCTTCATCTCATAACAATTACATTTATTCTAAAAATTTCCTTGTTGTAATGTTTATTTTATTTTGACATATTGTTGATCTGAATTTGCTATTGAAATAATTTGATCTTTCAAATCTGTGATGTACATGTTGATCGATGCCACACACACTTCATGAGCTCTCCTACTGATTGCATCAACCACTTGATTTTATTTTCCTTTTATATGCTTAATTTCGAAGTCATATTCACTCAAAAATTCCAACCATCTAGTTTGTCTAACATTTAGTGTTGGTTGTCCAAAAAAATGTTTCATATCACAATGGTATGTTCTTAGCTCAAATTTATTACCCATAAGGTAATGGTTTCACATTTTCAATGCATGTGCAATAGATGTTAAATCTAGATCATGTGTAGCATAATTTCTCTCATGCTCTTTTAGTTTTTTAAATGCATAACATACCACAAGATCCTTTTGACTAAGAACTCCACCATGCCCTTCTTTGCATACATCAATTCAGACAACAAAATATTCATTCGGGTTTGTAATATTCAATATTGGTGCACTTGTCAAGATGTATTTCAGTTGTTGAAAGCTCTCTCCACACTTGGAAATCCATTAAAATTTCAGTCCCTTCTTTTTCAAAGAAGTGATTTGGCTTGCAATCTTTGAAATTTTTTTTATGAACCTTCGGTAATAAATAGGGAGGTCCATGAATTATATGAATTTTGTCACATTTCTGGGTGTTGGATATCCTCTAATGGCCTCTATCTTCTCAGTGTCTACTTCTATCCCTTTTGCTGAAATTATATGCCCGCAATAATGAATCTTCTTCTGGTAAAATATGCACTTACCTAGCTTAGCATACAACTTATGCTCTCTTACAAATTGCAACACCATTCTTAAATGTTTCTCATGCTCCTCTTATGATTTATAGTATATGATTATATCATCTAGGAACACAATCACAAACTTTTATAGGTACTCCATGAACAATCCATTCATCAAACACATAAAAGTTGTTGGGGGATTTGATAGCCCAAATGGCACTACCATGAATTCATAATTCCCATATATTGTTCTTAATGTTGTCTTTTTGATGTCTTCTTCCTTTATCCTTACTTGATGATAGTCTGATCTCAAGTCAATCTACGAAAATATTCTTGCACCCTTTGATTGATCAAACGAATCATCAATTCTTGGAAAATGATACTTATTCTTTATGGTGACCTTATTAAGATTCCTGTAATAAATACATATCCTAAAGGTTCAATACTTATGATTTATGAAAAGAACCAAGGATCCCCAAGGTGACACACTTGGGCGTATATAACCCTTCTTCAAAATTTATTCAAGATGCATATGTAACTATTTTAGTTCTAGTGTTCCCATTCTCCAAGGTGTCTTATACATTGGAGAAGATCCTGGCACCAAATCAATAGAGAAATTGATGTCTTGTTTTGGTGGTAGTCCCGTAATTTCTCTAAAAACATATTCAAAATCCCTCAAAATTGGATGGTCTTCAATGCTTACCAATTTTTCTTTGGCTACCTCTTCCATATGGGCTACAAACATCTGGTATTCTTTCGTGAAGCTCTTCTTCAACTGTATAGTTGAAATATCTCTAACAACCGCAACTCTTGGAATTCCTTGAATCTTTCCTTTCTTCCCTTCCTCATTAAGACATGTGATTGTCTTTCTGTAACATTTTAGGACAACATGATGTTTTTCCATCCAATCCATGCTAATTATAAAATCATATGAACCCAATGGTATGATTTTTACATCCACCTTTGTATTGAGTCCATTCATTTTTATTGGACAATATTTAACCAAATCATTGATTTTCCTCCTAGCCAACATGGCTAACTTAACTAACCAAGCTTTATTATGCTTACTTATTTGCAAGTGAAATATTTCAACAATGTTAGCATTTATGTAACTATCGCTAGCTCCAGAATCAATTAAAATTGCTATGGGCTCATTATTGATCTTACCTTCCACTTCAATCATGGGAGATTGATATTTAGATTGATTTTTATCCAAGGATGCATAAATACTTGGCATGATTATGCCCATGTCTTCCATTGGTTCATCCTCTTGAATATTGTGGACAATCCTCATTATTTCGGATTTGCGAGGGAAATCTCGATATGGATGATTTCCCTCGCATCCCCAACATTGCACAAGCTACTGCGTTGGCCTTTTTCCAAATGAATCTGCAATATTGTGTTCATTTTGGGAGAATTGACCTTGCTCATTTTCTTGGGAATTATTCCTAAAAAAGGGTGGCTTAAATCTCTTCTTCCTTTGATCCATTTTACCCTTCATTTTGGCATTCCAAGTTTTTTGTAAAACTAGTCTTCCTTTTATCTGCTCATATAGATTCCTTGCTCTCATTATGGTTTCCTCCAAGGTTTTTGGGTTATATTTGATGAACTCAACATACTTTAGCAATTCAAATAACCTCTTATCATATTCCTCCATTTTCATGGTTCCAAACATGAGTTCAAAGAACTCTTTCATATTTCTTTCATAGTAATGCTCAGACAAATATTTCTCTTGGAAATATCCCTTGAACTGCCTCCATGATATTCTTTTCTCATAAAGGTTCTTGGATTCTCAAGTTGATCCCAAAACATGGTTTCCCTCCCTTGCAAGTGGTAGGTGGCAATTCTAGCTTCTACCTGGGATGGGTAATCATGTAGCTAGAAATATTTCTTCATTTCCAACAAACATGCATCATCATCTTATCCTTTCTTGTGCTCACCATAGTGGATAATTACCCCTTAATTGGGGAATATTACATTAGTAATGTTATTTTATTTATGTCGGATTTATTCCATTAGTTGTAATTATACCTCCTAGTCTCCTATATATACCAAGGAGACATTTTCATTTGGAATCATCTTGTATTTGGACATTTATGTGGGCATAAGAATCTTGCCCCATCGAAGAGGCTTATTATCTAAATTTCTCTCTTTTTCAAGACATTGAGTACTTAATATGAGGTTTTGCTATGCTATATTGATATTTGGTTCCTAGCATATGGTATCAGAGCTCAAGGTCTTGGGGTTTCGTTGCTACATCTAAGACACCTTGACATTTTTCACAGTAACTTTTTCTATACAATGATTCAAAAGGAACGACTTGGAGGATATTTAGTAGACTGATAAAGATACATCGGGTTAAAATTTCAGCTCCTGAGGCCTTATACGTTCGGAGCTACAAACTTTTTAAGGTAGGGTTATGGAATCATCCTGAATTGAGTCATTGCGAAATTTACATTACAAAACATTTTTTGTAACGTTTCAGACCATGAAATATGGAGGCTATTCACAGAAAGTAGTAAGGTATCCGTGCTAAAAATTTTAGCTTTTGTTTCATATTACATTTGTATATACACCCTGTGGAAGATAGGGTATCTGACTAGTCTTATTGACTAGTATCAAGCAGGTGTTCCAGGTAAAACAAGCATAACTTTTTCCTAGAGTATCCAAATTGAGTGAGACTAGTTGAATTGGATAGTGGAAAGCCCGTAGTAGTTTTGGTACGAGTTTCATAATTTTATATCAATTAGTTTGTGAAGGGAACTCTATACAAGTGATATCTCCTGGAAAGGACAAAAATCAACAATTTGTGGGGAAGTTATCGTAAATTCCACTTGGCACATCCAATTTTTATCAGACCCATGGCATTGCAGAGAAGAAATATCAGAGACCTACAAAAAAATAAAATTTCATACTCAGAAGGGCCGAAATTTTGAGATACAATAAAAGGATTATTTTCTAGCAGAACCACCTCAAAATCAAGGTTTAAAGTGATACTTGGCCAACATGCCACCAAAAAAGGGAACTTCTACACCAAATAAGCCTCTAGAAAATCCTACTTGGACTCTTGATGAAGGCGAATAAATGCGTAGGGACATAAATGATTTACAAAAGAAGATAGTAACAAAAGAGGAACTACAAGAGATGATGGATTCAACAGAAGCTAAGTTTGAGGCAATAAATACTAATATGGATGGTTTAGAAGGGGAGATCATGGAAGGATTGAAAAAATTCCTAATAGACAAGACACCTGAAAGTGAAAATGTATCCCATGAAATTCATGATGAGTACATAAGGAAGGTGAATAAATAATGGAGAAACTCCAACTTTGGGTTGAAGACCAGCCACATTCCTAGGATCGATATGAGGAAGTTTGATGGCAAGGACCCAATCACATGGATACTTTAGATGGAGCAATTCATTTATCTACATAATGTGACACATACACAAAAGGTACGAATTGCTTCTTTATATTTAGAACCTAATTAATTCGTATGGTATCGATGGATTTGTTCTTGCAAATCACTCGTCACTTGGACAATTTTCACGGAAGAAATGATAGCACACTATGAGGATACAAGGAGCAATACCTTCTTTAGCCAATTGATAAATCTCAAGCAAAAGGGTTTAGTTACAGAGCACATTGAGAACTTCCAAAGATTGAATATAAAGGTAATAGATATTCCAAATGTGCACTTGATTGATGTATTCATAGGAGCTTTAAGGGATAACATTCAACATGAGTTTTGCCTTTGGGAACCCAAATCATTGGAGAATGGATTTAGGGTGGAAACAAATGTTGAAAGTAAAAATATGGCTATGGCTACTAGAAGGACCAATCCTAAAATCTATAGAGAGAATAATGCTCCTTCTTCTAAAACACCTTAACTTACAAGGTTGACACCTGAACAATTCGAGGAAAGAAAAGAAAAAGGTTTATTCTTTAATTGTGTTAGAAAGTACAATAAGGGACATAAGTGTGGTGACAAGAAATTATTCTACATAGATTCTGAAGAGGAAGAAGAACAAGAACCATCTCAAGATGAAAATGTAGAAGCAATTTCGTCTGAAGAGTTGACTCCCACGATATTGTGTAATGCATTGGCTGGAATTAGCACTCCCCAAACCTTCAATATAGAAATATATATCAAAAAGAAAAAGGTAATAGTCCTAATTGATTCTGGTAGTACTCATAATTTCTTTCACTATAAATTAGCCAAGTATCTCAATTGCTTTGTATATCCAGCACTAGAGTTTCAAGTAATGATTACAGATGGAGGAACTATCAATTGCTCAGGAAAATGCAATAAGATCAATATTAATATGGGGGGATATGTAATGAATAGTCCAATGATTGTTATACCCATGGGTGGCGCTGTTATTTTACTAGGAATCCAATGGTTACAATCATTAGGAACAATGGCTTTTAATTTTCAAGAAATTTTTATGAAATTTTCATTGGAAGGAAAAGAAATTGAGTTAAGAGGTATCACAGGGAAACCTGGTAAGGTGATAAACTTTAATGGCATGACACAATTATTGAAAAAGGGGCATCAAGGTGTTATTGCACAACTATGCTCATTATATGTTCAAACATCTAAGCCATCTATTCCTCAAGATCTCCAAGGGATCATTAATAAGCATTCCAAAGTATTTGAAGATATTACCAAAGGTATTCCACCCAATCAAAATCATGATCATGATATTCACCTAATTCTTGGGAGTGTTCCTCCTAACATCAGGCCACATAGATACCCTTATGCCCAAAAGAGTGAAATTGAGCGCATGGTTGAAGAAATGTTAGAGGATGGCATTATTAGACCTATCCAAGGTTCTTACTCTGCACCGGTGGTAATGGTATTCAAGAAATATGGCTCATGGCGTATGTGTCCAGATTATAGAGAGCTCAACAAGATCACTATTAAAGATAAGTTTCCCATTCCCATCATTGATGAATTTCTAGATGAACTACATGGAGCAATCTATTTCACAAAGTTGGATCTCCGTTCAGGGTATCATCATATTAGAATGAAGGAAGAAAATATCCCAAAAACAACATTCCGAGCTCATGAAGGCCATTATGAATTTTTGGCCATGCCTTTTGGCCTTACAAATGCACCGTCCACATTCCAAGGGTTGATGTATTCCATTTTCAATCCCTTCCTTCGAAAATTGTTGTTAGTATTTTTTGATGATATACTAATCTATAGAAAGTCTTGGGAGGATCATGTGCAACATGTTGACAAGGTGCTACAACTACTAAAGGAGAAACAACTATATGCCAAACCATCCAAATGTTTCTTTAAAGTGAAGGAGGTAGAGTATTTGGGTCATATTGTATCTCATGAAGGTGTCAAGGTAGACCCTAACAAGATTAAGGCCATGATGGACTGGCCAATTCCCAAAACATTGAAGAATATTAGAGGATTTTTGGGTTTGTCAGGTTACTACCACAAGTTTGCTCAGCACTATGGAAGAATAACAACACCTTTAACCACACTAAATAAGAAGGATGCATTTTCATGGACTCTAGAGGCGTCTAAATCTTTTGAACAACTTAAAGAGGTGATGTGCAAAGCTCCTGTCTTGACCACTCCAGACTTCAAGAAAACCTTTATTGTGGAATGTGATGCCTCGGGAAATGGAATTGTTGTTGTCCTAATGCAAGAAGGAAGGCCCCTAGATTTTGAAAGTCGACCACTCAAGGGAAATGACTTATACAAACCCATTTGTGAGAAGGAAATGATGGAAATGCTACATGCATTGAAGAAATGGCATCCTTGCCTAATAGGTAGGAACTTCAAGGTCAAAACAGATCATGATAGTCTTAAATACTTCTTGCAACAAAGACTATCTTCAGAAGAACAAAGAAAATGGGTAACCAAGATATTGGGTTATGATTTTGAAATCGTCTATAAAAAAGGGAAGAAAAATGTTGTGGCAGATGCACTCTTAAGAAAGGATGAATATGTCGAGGCCTTTCTCTGTGCTATCTCAATCATCCAACCTGATTGGATAATAAAAGCAAGGGATGAATGGAAGAATGATGAAAAAGTGTGGAATCTCAGTCAAAGGTTGCAACAGGATTCCAGTGCATCAGGTACATTTACATGGAAAAATGATTCACTATGGTACAAACTTACAAAGATCGCTTATATTTATGTAAGAAATATCAACTCAAATAAAAGGTACTATTGGAATTGCACACCTCTCCAGTAGGAGGGAACTCGGGATTTTTGAAAACCTACCATAGGGTCAAGAAGGATTTTTTTTGGGATGGACTTAAAACTAATGTTCAAAGGTTTCTGGAAGAATGTTTGGTTTTCCAACAAAATAAGGTGGAAGCAATTAAGACCCCAGGTATTTTACAACCATTATCCATCCCAAGTCAACACTAGGAGGAGGTTTCCATGGATTTCATTGTTGGAAAATATTTAACAGACAACGAATGACAAATATTTAACAGACAGTGAATGCTTGTCATTGATGGCAAGTACAGAAGTAATGATGGCTTGAGTACAGCAGTGATGATCAATAGGAAAATAGAAGATAAGTCAAGGAATATCGAATGATCGAAGGCAACGCAACATTGACAAAATGATCGAAGGCCCGAGAAGCATTTCTGATTGTTTGATCCCATCCAAAATTCCCGACAGCATGAGGGTCGTTAGATCTGAATAAATACAAGAAGAGTGTGCTGAAGAGGAGGATAGATCTTAGGCGTTAGATCTGAGCGCAGGGTCCGACCACCGTTGGATTGAGGAAAACCTGCACGATCATTAAAAGTGAAAGGAGTAGAGGGCTCACAAATTCTGAAAGCAGGAGGACCGTCCATCTCAGGGGGTTATGTGGACAGTTGATCCGACTCCCCATCGGAGTTTCGAGGATCGCGTGTTGGAGATGTCAAAGAAACAATGCAACATGAATCCCTATTTCTCGATATGCAAAATCCCGACATAATCTGAGCCATCAAATCAAGATCACATCTAAACCGTTGATCCGACTCCCTGTCAAAGTTTTGAGGATCACGTGTTGGAAATGTCAAAGAAACAATGCAACAGGAATCATGATTTCTCGATAAGTAAAATCCCGACATAATCTGAGCCGTCAAATCAAGATCACATCTGAACTGTTGATCCGACTCCCTGTCGGAGTTTTGAGGATTTCGTGTTGGAGATGTCAAATAAACAATGCAACAGGAATCCCGATTTCTCAATAAGCAAAATCCCGACGTAATCTGAGCTGTCAAATCAAGATCACATCTGAACCGTCGATCCGACTCACGTCAGCTAGGAACACGTGGCACAACCAGGTAATGACAAGTGTCAGACTGATTCAACATGCCAAGCACATGTAAGTCACGAATTAGGGTGACACGTGGCAGTTATTTAACACATGTGACGTCAGCCGACGTACACCATGTCGGAGTTCTGAGGATCGCGTGTTGGACATGTCAAAGATTTTTGACATAAGGAATCTTGATATCGCAATATGTGAAATCGTGTTGTAATCTGAGCCATCATATTAAGTTTGAATCTAGACCATTGATTCCAGCCCTTGTCGGATTTTCGGGGATCGAGAGTTGGACATGTCAAAGATTATTGACATCAGGAATCCCGATATCGCGATGTATTCTGAGCCATTAGATTAAGGTTGAATCTGGATCATTGATTCCAGCCCTTGTCGGAGTTTCGGGGATCAAGAGTTGGACATGTCAAAGATTATTGACATCAGGAATCCCGATATCGCAATATGTGAAATCGCGATGTAATCTGAACCGTCAGATCAAGATATGATCTAGATCGTTGATTTGACTTATTTACGGAATTTTGAGGATCGGGATATGTAAGTGACAAGAACATTGAACATCAGGAATGTCGAAATGCCGAAACCCGATTTAAAGGCAATATTAATAAAGTTCATCCAACAGTGCAGATAAATTGGAATACAATCGGAAGGTTATTTTTCTCTCTCACAGTTAACCCCTCAGTTATGAATCTGTTAGTGAAATGGACTCATGATTTCAAATCAGTTAGCATTTCAGTTGGCGTTTTAGTTGCGCAGAAAATTGTCTTTCTTTTGACTAAGGAGTTGGGAAGTTGAACCATCGTGTAGTTGTGTATAAAATAAAATGAGACAGACTGTGTATGGTTGGTTGTTCCGGATGGAAAATGAACGAAACAACAAGAAATGGAAAATGAGAGGATGCGTAGCATGAGACTTAGAAAATGTGCAGAGTGAGATGAAATGCAGAGCAGAAGTAGAGCAGAATGACAGAAAGAGTAGAAGCAGAGAAAAATGAAAGAAAGATCAAAAGAAGAGAAGAATGAGAGAACGAGTTGATGCAGAGCATACCTGTTGAACAGACAAAGGAAGAGAAGAGCAGCAGAACAGTGTGTAGAAGACCAGATGTATAGAACAAAGAAAGATTGGTAAGAACTGATTTATCTTTAAAGTTGATTGTTTATTTAGCCATTCATATTCTAGGGAGGTTGGGAGGTTCTTGGGAGGACTGTTGTCCTTAGATGTTCAAGTGGAAGATTGAACATAGGAAGTTGTAGCTTCCATCTGGTTGTATCCAGAGAAACCAGGGTGGCAGGGTGGTGCAAGGGAGAACAAGTGTTCTCTGTTATACAGGTTGGAGCCTATGTAACTAGAAGTTGGTGCTTCCATCCAATTGGTGCTGGAACATTCAAGAAGTTGGTGCTTCCATCTAGTTGGTGTTGGAATATTCAAGGAGTGGGTGCTTCCTTCTAGTGGGTGCTAGAGAAACCAAAGAGTTGGTGCTCTCAAACAAGTTGCATCTTATAAAACAGAGGTAGCAGCCTCACATTGAGTTGGTTCTCAATTAAAGATGATGTTCAGAACTTAAAAGACTGCCTATCATTTCGAAGAAGGAGAGGTTTTCTCCCTTTATGGGTTTCCTCGTGAAAATCTGTCTCTGTGTATACCTTATGTGTGACTGATACTTTTTACTTTTACTGTCCATATGTTGTATAATGTTGATGATCACTTGAAGAAAGATTAAGAATATTTTAATAGAGTTAAAATTGTTTAAGCTCAAAGACAACTGATTCAGAACCCCCCCTCTTAGTTGTATTAGTAATTCCAACAATTGGTATCAGAGCGGGTTCCTTTTATTCAAAGGTAGATCTATAAGCTTAAACATGACAAGTCATGAAGGGACTTCAGCCTCTAAGCCCCCTCTGTTTGATGGAACAAATTTTTCCTTCTGGAAGATTAGAATGAGAACATACTTAATGGCCTTGGGTGCTGATGTTTGGGATGTTGTAGAGACTGGATATACAAAGCCTGTTGTGCTAGCCTCCAAGGATGATAAGTTAGAGTTTAGTTTTAATGCTAAGGGTATGAATGCTATATTGAATGGACTTGCTAAATCTGAGTTTGTAAAGGTGATGCATCTTGATACTGCCAAAGCAATGTGCGATAAACTTATTAACAATTATGAAGGAAATGAGAAAGTAAAAGATGCCAAAATCCAAACATATAGATTGAAATTTGAACAACTAAAGATGAATGAAGATGAAATGATTAGCAAGTATTTTTTAAGAGTTGAAGAACTTGTAAATGCTATGAAGGGTCTTGGTGAGGAGTTTGATGACTCTCTCTTAGTTCAGAAGATTTTAAGATCTCTGCCTGATAAATTTAATCCAAAAGTCTCTGGAATAGAAGAATTAAATGATCTTAAAACTATGTCCATTGATCAACTTCTAGGAACTCTAACTGCATATGAAATGAGAATTAACAAAGATAAATCTAGTACTATAGAAGAATCTTTTAAAGCAAACAAGAATACTGATTCAGAAGTAGATGATATTGAGGCAAAATTTGTGAGAAGGTTAAAGAAAGGGTCAGGAAAATATCAAGGGAAGTTTCCCTTCAAATGCTTTAACGGTGGTAAGATAGGTCATTTTGCATATAAGTGTCCCCATCAGAAAAAGGACCATAACTCTAATGATGAAAAGAAGTACAAATACAAGAAATATAATAAGAAGAAAAGTTTGGTTGCAAATAATGACAATTCTTTTGAAGACACCAATAGTGACTCATCCTGTGAAGATAAGGCAAATGACTTCATGCTTATGGCCAAGGAGGATTATGATAATAAAATCACAGGCAATGATGAGAATGATGAAGAAGATGTGGTTGATTTGGAAGGAGAACTTATCAGTGCATTGGAAGAAATCGATAGACTCAGAACCAAGAACAGAAAACAAAAACAATTGTTGACACAGTTCGAGAAAGACAAAAAAAACCTGATGAAGACATTGCTCTGTTGAAGGTGGAATTAGAAGAGGCAAAGAAAATAGAAGACATACTGAAACAACAATTGTCAGAGAATAAAGTCAGGTGTGAAGCCTTAGAAGAAGAGATAGTAAAAACTAGAAAAGAAATGGAGAAATTTAAAGGATTGTATCATCAAAATCTGCCAAGTATTAAAGCTTCAGAAGAATTAACCTCCATTCTAAATCAACAAAGAAATTCAAAGTTGAAAGTTGGATTGGGATATGAAGAAGGGTCAATTAGTGATCATCCAAGTAATATAGAATCTATCAAGTTTGTCAAATCCTCAAACATTGGCAATAGTCACTCTGTAGAAACAAAGAAGGAAAATCAACCACCAAGAAGAAATGAAAGAAAAATCCCCAGAATTGAATTTATAGACCAGAAAGATTATTGGCATGACAGAAGTCGACCTCCTCAAAGAAGACAGATTTTTTCAAGGTACAAAGATTTTTTCTATGGTTACTGTTTTCTCTGTTCTAATTTTGGTCACAAAGTTATAAACTATTCTTTAATATTTAGATATGAACAATCAAGATATACACTGAATAACTATCTTCCACAACAAAGATTGAGATAGCCAAGAAAAAAACAATCATAGATTATAAATCATGTGATGAATGAGAGAAGGAAACAGGTGAAACACAACAACATATATGAGCATAACAATCATTATGATCTATTATTCAATGAACCAGAATGTTACAACTGTCATAATTATGGTCATAAAGCTGCAGACTGATGCTTAAGGAAATACAATTCAGATTTGATCTCCACTATTGAAATGTCAAAGTCTAGAAGAAGAAAGTAGATGACAAGTGTGGACTAGTGCTATCAGCCCAAAGGAAAAAGAATCCCTGGTATATTGACAGTGGATGCTCCAAACACATGACTGGAGACATAAGTAAGTTTCTAACTCTAAGTGATAGAAAATCAGGGAATGTAACTTTTGGAAATGATGCACCTAGAAAGATAAAAGGTAAAGGAATTGTAAATTTGTGTAACAGAAAAAGAAAAGCTCAAGATGTGTTTCTTGTATAAGATTTGAAACATAATCTACTTAGTGTCAGTCAAGTCTGTGACCGAGGGTGTAAAGTTGTTTTTACCTCTAAAGACTGTAAAGTAAAAACTGTGGATTCAGGTCAACTAGTTGCAAAAGGTATAAGAACAGAAAACAATGTCTATGTTTTAAAAGAAGAAGAAGAAGAATGCAACTTAAGCAAATATGATGAAAGTTGGGTGTGAAATAGGAGACTTGGTCACCTAAATTTTGATCACATAATCAAACTCAAAACCAATGGGGCAATAAAATATCTTCCGAAGATATCAAAGCCATATGACTCTGTTTGTAAACCCTGTCAGATAGGAAAGCTTACTCGCACTCAGTTCAAATATAAAAACTTTCCCTCAACAGAAAAACCTCTTCAGTTAGTACATATGGATCTATGTGGTCCATCAAGGAAAGAAGGTATAGGAAAATAAAATTACTTTATGTTGATTATTGATGACTATTCTAAACTAACTTGGGTTGCCTTTTTGAAAGAAAAATTTTAAGCATTTGAAAAATTCAAGGTATTTAAGGCTCTGACTGAGAATCAAATAGGAAAAAGATTAAAGGCAGTAAGGTTTGATAGAGGAGGAGAGTTCAGTTCAGGAAACTTCAAAGAGTTATGTGATAAGCATGGAATCAAAAGATAGTACACAATTCCAAGGACTCCACAGCAAAATGGATTTGTTGAGAGACAAAATAGGTCAGTTCAGCAAATGGAAAGATCAATGATGAATGAAAGGAACAAACCTTAGACATATTGGGTGGAAGAAATACATACAGTTGTTCATATCCTTAACAAAGCTCATCTCAGACCACACAGTGACAAGACCACTTATGAACTTTGGTTTGGTAGACCTGCCTCAATCAAGCATTTTAAAGTTTTCGGGAGTAAATGTTATATCAAGAACAATGATGAAAATATTGGCAAATATGATGACAGGGCTGATGAAGGTATCTTCTTGGGTTATGCTACAAATAGTAAAGGGTACAGATGCTACAATAAGAGACTGTACAATCTAGTTGATTGTATAGATATAAAAGTTGATGAAGAAATCCTAGTCAGAAATGTAAGCAATGTTGAACCAAGAACATAATATATAGTTGAAGATGAAGATGAACAGGTCCAAGGATCAGAAAGAGAAGAGACTAGATCAGATGAAGATATGAATATTCAAACTAACACAGATAAGTAGAAAGAAGCAAAATCACCTCTCAGAATTATTAGAAAGAATCATCCTGAAAATTAGATAATTGGGGATATAAATGAAGGAGTTCAGACAAGAAGGAAATTGATTAAAGACTCAGAACAATCTCATGTTGCTTTTTTTATCTATGACTGAACCTAAAATTTTTGAGGAAGCTAGCCAGGAAGATAATTGGATTAGAGAAATGAATGAAGAGCTTGATCAGATTGAGAAGAACAATACTTGGGAGCTGGTCCCTAGACCTGAAGATGAGAATGTAATAGGTTCCAAATGGGTGTTCAAGAATAAAATGAATGAAAAAGGACAAGTTGTTAGAAATAAAGCCAGATTGGTTTGTAAGGGATATGCACAAGTTGAAGGTCAGG
>ML794946.1:351394-363341 GCA_009831015.1 Picea engelmannii
CAAGAAAAAGGGTTCAAGAAAGGTATTGTTGACAGTAACCTTTACATTAAGTCTGAAGGTGATAATTTACTAGTTGTTTTGGTTTATGTAGATGATATTATTTTTGGCTATACTAATGAATCATCTGTCTAGTGGTTTTCTAATTCTATGAAAACAAAATTTGAAATGTCCATGATAGGAGAACTGTCATATTTTCTTGGCTTACAAGTAAAACAAAGCTTTGCAGGAATTTTTATTTCCCAAGAAAAATATTTGAAAGAGATGTTGAAGAAATTTCAGATGGAAGATTCTTCTATAGTTAGCACACCTATGGTGGTTGGTTGCAAGATGAGTAAAGATGATATCTCACCTGATGTTGATCAAAGAACATATCGCTCTATGATAGGCAGTCTTCTGTACATCACAACATCTCGTCCTGATATAATGCAAGTTGTTGGAATGGTAGGCCGTTTTCAGTCTGCTCCTAAACAAAGTCATTTGGTAGCTGTCAAAAGGATATTTAAATACTTGAAGGGAACAATGACTTATGGTCTTTGGTATCCTAGAAATCATAATTTCCATTTAACTGCTTATTCAAATGCAAACTGGGCAAACTGTGTTGATGAGAGAAAAAGCACCAGTGGAGGAGCATTTTTTCTGGGTGACTCATTAGTTGCATGGCTTAGTAAAAAGCAAAGATCCATCTCATTATCCACTACAGAGGTATAATACATTGCTGGTGCTACTTGCTGCACACAAATTTTATGGATGATACAAACTCTTGTAGATATGAAGGTAAATTACACTGATCCCATTCCAATTCATTGTGATAACACAAGTGCCATTAGTTTTTCCAAGAACCCTGTTCTTCATTCCAAGACTAAGCATATTCCAATCAAGTACCATTTTCTCAGAGAACAAGTTACAAACAGAATTGTTCAACTGAATTATATACCTTCTACAAAACAGATTATTGATATCTTTACTAAACCATTAGCAACGACCCCTTTTGGATACCTTCATCAAAAGTTGGGGGTTATAATCTCTTGTGTCTAATCTATTCACCTGGTCAGGGGGAGTAATTATTGAATATCTGGTGTATTTCCAAGATGCTTATAGTCGACAGGGGGAGTATGCTTTGCAATAGATCAGGGGAAGAATGTTTCTTCTTTGACATTGATGTCAAAGGGGGAGAAAAGGAGTTCGGGAGAAGAGATCCGAATGCATGTGGGTGCTTGTATTTCCATCAATGCCAAAGGGGGAGATTGTTGGAAAATATTTAATAGACAACAAATGCTTGTCATTGATGGCAAGTATAGAAGTAATGATGGCTTGAGTACAACATCGATGATCAATAGGTAAATAGAAGATAATTCAGAGAAGATCAAATGATCGAAGGCAACACAACATTGACAAAATGATCGAAGGCCCGAGAAGCATTTCTGATCGTTGGATCCCATCCAAAATTCCCGACAGCATGAGGGCCGTCAGATCTGAATAAAGACAAGAAGAGCGTGCTAAAGAGGAGGATAGATCTCAGGTGTTATATCTGAGCGCAAGGTCCAACCACTGTTGGATTGAGGAAAACCTGCATGATCTTTAAAAGTGAAAGGAGTAGAGAGCTCACAAATTCTGAAAGCAGGAGGACCGTCCATCTCAGGGGGTTATGTGGACCATTGATCCGACTCCCTGTCGGAGTTTCTAGGATCACGTGTTGGAGATGTCAAAGAAAAAATGAAAAAGGAATCCCAATTTATCGATATGCAAAATCCTGATGTAATATGGGCTGTCAAATCAAGATCACATCTGAACCGTTGATCTGACTCCCTGTTGGAGTTTCAAGGATCGCGTGTTAGAGATGTCAAAAAAACAATGCAACAGGAATCCTGATTTCTTGATAAGCAAAATCCTGACGTAATCTGAGCCATCAAATCAAGATCACATCTGAACTGTTGATCTAACTCCCTGTCAGAGTTTCGAGGATCGTGTGTTGGAGATGTCAAAGAAACAATGCAACAGGAATCCCGATTTATCGATAAGAAAAATCCCGACGTAATCTGAGATATCAAATCAAGATCACATATGAACCATCGATCCGACTCACGTCAACAAACCACGTCATCTAGGAACACGTGGCACAACTAGGTAATGACAAGTGTCAGACTGATTCAACATGCCAAGCACATGTAAGTCACAAATCAGGGTGAAACGTGGCAGTTATTTAACACATGTGACGTCAATAAACATACACCATGTTGGAGTTTCGAGGATCGTGTGTTGAACATGTCAAAGATTTTTGAAATTAGGAATCTCGATATCGCGATATGTGAAATCGTGATGTAATCTGAGCCGTCAGATTAAAGTTGAATCTGGACCATTGATTCTAGCCCTTGTCGGAGTTTCGGGGATCAAGATTTGCACATGTCAAAGATTATTGACATTACGAATCCTGATATTGCGATATGTGAAATCATGATGTAATCTGAGCCGTCAGATTAAGGTTGAATCTGGACCGTTGATTCCAGCCCTTGTCGAAGTTTCGGGGATCGAGAGTTGGACATGTCAAAGATTATTAACATCAAGAATACTGATATCGCGATATGTGAAATCGCGATGTAATCTGAACGGTCAGATCAATATATGATCTGGATCATTGATTCGACTTCTTTACGGAATTTTGAGGATCAGGATTTGTAAGTGACAAGAACATTGAACATCAGGAATGTCGAAATGCCGAAACCCATTTTAAAGGAAAGATTAATAAAGTTCATCCAACGGTGCGGATAAATTGGAATATGATCGGAAGGTTATTGTTCTCTCTCATAGTTAACCCCTCAGTTATGAATTTGTTAGTGAAACGGACTCATGATTGCAAATTAGTTGTCATTTCAGTTGGGAAGTTGTCTTTCTTTTGACTAAGGAGTTGGGAAGTTGAACCATCGTGTAGTTATGTATAAAAGAAAATGAAACAGACTATGTATGGTTGGATGTTCTAGATGGAAAATGATCGAAACAGTAAGAAAAGGAAAATGAGAGGATGCATAGCATGAGACTTAGAAAATGTGTAGAGTGAGAAGAAATGCAGAGCAGAACGACAGAAAGAGTAGAAGTAGAGTAGAATGACAGAAAGAGAAAAATAAGAGAAGAATGAGAGAACGAGTTGATGCAGAGCATACCTGTTGAACAGATAGAGGAAGAGAAGAGAAGCAGAACAGTGTGTAGAAGACCAGATGTACAGAACAAAGAAAGATTGGTAAGAACTGATTTATCTGTAAAGTTGACTGTTTATTTAGCCATTTATATTCTAGGGAAGTTGGGAGGTGCTTGGGAGGACTGTTTTCCTCAGAGGTTCAAGTGGAAGCTTGAACACAAGAAGTTGTAGCTTCCATCTGGTTGCAACCAGAGAAACCAGGGTGGTAGGGTGGTGCAAGGGAGAACAAGTGTTCTCTGTTATACAGGTTAGAGCCTGTGTAACTGGAAGTTGGTGCTTCCATCTAGTTGGTGCTGGAACATTCAGGAAGTTGGTGCTTCCATCCAGTTGGTGCTGGAATATTCAGGGAGTGGGTTCTTCCTTCTAGTGGGTGCTAGAGAAACCAGAGAGTTGGTGCTCTCAAACAAGTAGCAGCTTGTAAAACAGAGGTAGCAGCCTCACATTGGGTTGGTGCTCAATTAAATATGATGTACAAAACTTAAAATATTTCCTATCATTTCGAAGAAGAAGAGGTTTTCTCCCTTTATGGGTTTCCTCATGAAAATTTGTCTCTGTGTATACCTTATGTGTGATGGATGCTTTTTACTTTTACTGTCCATATGTTGTATAATGTTGATGATCATTTGAAGAAAGATTAAGAATATTTTAATAGAGTTAAAATTGTTTAAGCTCAAAGACAACTAATTCCCCCCCCCCCCCTCTCAGTTGTATTAGTAATTCCAACATTCATCACAAGGTTACCGAAGTCTCAAGGAAAGAGCGTCATCATGGTTATTATTGATAGACTAGCCAAGTACGCACACTTTTGTGGACACTCTCTCATCCCTTCAAAGCCAATACAGTTTCCATCGCATTCATGGAGACAGTTCAAAAGATACATGACATCCCAAAGATTATTGTAAGTGACAGAGATCCCATCTTCACTAGACATTTTTGGACAAAATTATTTTCTTGTTTGGGTACTCAATTGGCTCATAGCTCCTCCTATCATCCTCAATTTGATGGAAAAATTGAGATAGTGAACAAATTTATGGAAGGATACCTTTGTTTCTTTGTCTCTGATAAACAAAATCAATGGTTCAAATGGTTACCCTTGGCAAAATGGTGGTATAACACTTCCTTTCATACTGCAACAAAAATGACACCATTTATGGAACTCTATGGATACCACCCTCCTTCCATCACTTCTTCTCTAAAATAAAAATCTAAGGTTCAAGTAGTGGAATATCACATCGAGCATCAACAACAAGTTCTCCAAATATTAAAGGACAACTTGACCATGGCACATAATCGCAAGAAACAACAAGCAGATCAACATCGTAGTGAAATAAGTTTTGAAGTAGGGGATTGGGTGTTTTTAAGACTACAACCATACAAACAGATGTCCCTCAAGCAATCCAAGAAGAATAATAAATTATCACCAAAGTACTATGGCCCTTATAAGGCACGGCAAAAGATTGGTACTATGGCATACAAATTGGAGTTGCTCATATCTTCACGAGTACACCCAATTTTCCATGTTTCATGCTTAAAGAAGGTTATAGGTGACAAGATCCCAGTTCAAACTATATTTCTAGAACTTGACGAGGAAGGAAAAATCATATTGGAGCCTAAAGCCATCACTGAAAAAAGAATTATCTAGCTGAGGAATAGATCCATTTCAGAGTATCTCATTAAATGGAGGAAACTATCGACTGAAGATTCCACTTAGGAAGATGACTCTTTTATACAAAAGCATATAGAGTTACTCAAGTGTTGCGGACAACACTTGTCTCAAGGGGAGGGGAATGTTAAGCCCTAAATAGTGGCTCATTACCTCTTAATTGCGGCATATTACATTAGTAATGTTATTTTATTTATGTCAGCTTTAGTCCATTAGTTGTAATTATACCTCCTAGTCTCCTATATATACCAAGTAGACATTTTCATTTGGAATGATCTTGTATTTGGAAATTTATATGAGCATAAGGAGGTTTCCCCCTCGAAGAGGCTTATTATATAAATTTCTCTCTTTTTCAAGGCGTTGAGTACTTATTCTGAGTTTTTTCTATGCTATATTGATATTTGGTTCCTAACATCCAAGTTTTTTGTAAAACTAGTCTTCTTTTTCTCTGCTCATATAGATTCCTTGCTCTTGTTATGGTTTCCTCCATATTTTTTGCGTTATCTTTGATGAATTCAAAATACTTTAAAAATTCAAAGAACCACTTCTCATATTCCTCCATTTTCATGGTTCCAAACTTGAGTTCAAAGAACTCTTTCATATTTCTTTCATAGTAATGCTCAGACAAATATTTCTCTTGGAAATATCCCTTGAACTGCCTCCATGATATTGTTTTCTCATAAATTTCTTGGTTTTCTTAAGTTTATCCCACAACAAGGTTTCCTTCCCTTACAAGTGGTAGGTGGAAATTCTAGCTTCTACCTGGGATGGGTAATAATGTAGCTAGAAAAATTTCTTCATTTCCAACAACCATGCCTCATCATCTTTTCCTTTCTTGTGTTCACCATTGAAAGTTGGTGGCTTAATATTCCCAAGTTCACCCTGGAATATTTATGCCTCAATTATTCTCCTTGCCTCTGAATAGGAGACACACTAGGGATGCTACCTGGACTTGAAATTGCATGAGTTATTCTGGTGGAATGCCTTGGATAATGATGGCATCTACTCATGCTTCTTGACTGCCTATCATTCCAATGATCATCTATTTTGTTATGGGATATTGATGTTGATACTTGTCTAGCAATAGCTAGTTTCTTGGTGGCAGAGTCCTTGTTCAATTGCTTTTGTATCATATTTAGGCTTTGAAGTATATCTTTTTGAGCCTTCATGATCCTCTCATTATCATCCCTATAGCTATGCACTTCTTTTTGTAGGATTCTCATAGTTACAGGCTCCTTCTTGTTTCTTCTCCCATTAGACTCATTCTCAACATTACCCATACTGGTATGCATACCTATAATTTCTTCTTCCTCATTGTAAAACCCTTGAGCATCCTCCATGTCTCTAGTTCTCTTGTAGGAACTAAAGTCTGCTTTTTTGTATCTCTAATTCTGCAAGAATGTGCATGCAATGATTTGTTGTTAGAATTAATCATATTGAAAAATATTCATCAATTAGAATACATGCCATTCTTCATTTTAAATTATGATGAATATTAATGCACTACTCCCAAGTAGAATTCCTTAAATTCATTCTTTTCGGAAATAAATTTCAAATGACTATCTTCATTCCTCAATATTAGTTTTGAGTGAAAAGTTACAACAATTACAAGTTGAAATTTCCACTCTTTTTCTACTACAGAATTCACTTTGATCACTTTTCAAGAAAATATGATGCCCAAATCAAAATTCTAGGTTGATAGATCTCTTCTACTCCTCAAGACCTTTCAAACAACTATTCATTTTCTGCAATCTGAGCTATGAGATGAAAGTTATGGTGGAAAAATTGTGAAGGAATATTCATTAGCACATGCAACATAGTAGCAACACTCAACAATCATCCGATCATTTCTTGATTTGATCTTTGTTGTTGATCTGTTTTAATGGATTCACCATGGATCTAAGTCATATATCTTCTTCATTTATGTCTTTCATGTTCTCCAATTTGTACCCTCTAGTTCCACCGCACTCAATTTTCACTTATACTTAGATTATTTTCCATTATTTTCTTTGCAGGTCTATGATACATCGTGATTCGTCGTATCCCTCACTCTCTGGTCGTCTGATATGTGACACATCGTGACCTCCTAGCCACCCAATAAATTCTCTGTACTCGGTCATTTTCTCATATCTCACTACGAGAAGTGGGTCTATAGTACTTTCCCAACTCTTATATCTATGAACCCATCTGACCGATCCACTCTTGGTACTTAGTCGATTTTCAAGATTTTTTCATAGGTCCATGGGTTTGCAGGGCTACCTCACTTATTCACATAGCCCCAATTGTTCATTGTGTTCACCACCTCCATGACATCTTGGGAATTATCCAATTTTTCACTTCTTACCATGGTTTTGGGAGATCCCATATTTCTTTTACTCTTAGATCTCCATCCATGAGTCTACCCAATCGATCCTTAGGACTTAGACAATTTCCAGGATCTTACCATAGTCTCATGGGATTGATAGTCGACCTACATCATGGATCCACATCACCTGCTAGATTCCATCCCATCCAACATGTACCTTCCACCATGGTAGTACATGTATTTCTTCTACCACATCAACCAACACATGGCCTCCATGTCATGCCGACATCATTGTACGGAAAAATACCCAAATTTTTCATATTTTGCTTACTTTCAAAATTTTCCAAGGAGGCTCAATTTCACAATAATTTATGTGGCCATTAGAGCTTGTAAATAATATCAATACAACCAAATTGGTTCTGTACATACAAATTCAACCCTCCCCTCTCTTTAAATCCCCCTCTTTTGCATTGAATTCATATTGAATTACTTTGCGAAAATTGGGGCTTTTACCCAATTTCAACTCAATTTTGTCGTGAGCACCATGGCTTCAAATTTCATCCATATACAAGCACAAATATTCTCAATTAGATAATAAATTTTCTTATACTTAATTTCTAGGCTTGATACTTCACATTACCCATGAAATTTCTCTCAATTTTACTGCAGTAGTGTATTAAAACAAGTTGCAGACATACTCTAGAAATTAATTCTCTGTGAATTTTCGCTTCAACATTCTGCTAACTCAACCCATCTAGGATAAATGTCGAAAAATGAGCTCTAATACCACTTTTTAATGTCCCCCCAGCCCAACCCAGGGATATTACGGTGCATAATACAAATAATAACAAAATTTATGCTAACTAAAGTAATTCTTTTATCGTTAGTCGATTTTCTATAGCTTACAACTACAAATTTAAAATAGGTTTAGCTATTGTCTATAACCATAAAACAGATGCATCTAATTCACACCAAATTAACATGAATGAAACTTAATCATTCACACAACAAAATATAAATCATTCTCAAATACACATAGTTCATGCACAACAATAACACATGCAAATAACACGACAACAAGATATAACACTTATCTTTCGAATATGTTGTGCAACCAACTGCCTTGGATGAAAATTCCACCCAATCATAGACTAGTTGTTCCAATTCTCAACAACCATTCACCCCCAAGATGAGTCTAGTAATCCAAAAAAGAGTTTGGTCTCTCACAGTCCACTCGCATCTCATAAAATGCATAACTCAATTGATATTCTCCTACAACTATCCCAAATTTTCTAGTAGCTCTCTTCCTCCTAAATTTCCCAACCCAAGGAATGCACCATTCATTTATCAAGGATAACCCAAGGGATGTGCATCCATTTATTAGGATTAACCTAAGGAATGTTCCATTTATTATCAGGGTCTCTCTGACACAGGTAGCTAGGAATCTCTCAACTAGGAACTCAAGGGAACTTGTTTCTAGGAAAACTACCAGCAATCCAACAACAAACACTTGTTGTTACAGTGAAACTCACCCTGGAGTTCACTCTTCAGGCCTAACAACCTAGATATTCAATATTCAACTCCAAAATTCTCCAAATAAGTTCTAACTTTCTCTATAATTCCCCCTCCATGGATGCACCATCTTCAATCTCTCTTTCTTATTCTCTCCTTTCCCTAATGCACAAAAACTTCTTGTCTAAGAACTGTTGTCCTAACCCATATGAATTTCCTCCCTTTGCCTTACCTTTCTTGACTCACACTCTTCCCCAAGATGATTGTACTCAAACCCCATGTTCCCAATAAATTTGGGATGTGACCACTCACACCCACCCTATTACATGTATTCAATGATTGGATTTGGGAACACTCAATTAGAAAATGGAAGATTCATATACAAAATGACAATTTTAGGAAAAATGGGTTGAACTAATATACATGGGTATTTCCCCCTTGGACCCCTCTTGGCCATTATCCTAGACACTTCCCCCTCTTGTGGATTAATTCATCCCCCATCTCTTGTCCCTATCCCCTTAGAAGTTGGAATCACAATTTATTATTAAATCATAGAGATAAAATTCACATATTTTATCACTAGGTTGTAGCCACATATTTTATCTACATAAACATTAATTAAATTGAGAATTATAATGGGTATGTTACAAAATATTTATGTTATTAAATAAAATTGTCTTAAGCCCTTATATTGGCTCATTACCCCTTAATTGGGGCATATTATATTAGTAATGTTATTTTATTTATGTTGGCTTTAGTCCATTAGTTGTAATTATACCTCCTAGTCTCCTATATATACCAAGGAGACATTTTCATTTTGAATCCTCTTGTACTTGAACATTTAACTGGGGTAAAAGGAGGTTTCCCCATCGAAGAGGCTTATTATCTAAAATTATCTCTTTTTCAAGGCATTGAGTACTTTTTCTGAGGTTTTTCTATGCTATATTGATATTTGGTTCTTAACATATGGTATCAGAGCTCAAGGTCTTGGGGTTTCACTGATACATATGAGACACCTTGGAATTTTAGCTATAACTTTCTTTCTACAATGTTTCAGAAGGAATGGCTTGGAGGATATTTAGTAGACAGATCAAGGTACGTTGGGTTCAAAATTAATCTCCTGAGGCCTTATACTTTCATAGATACAACCTTTACAAGATAGGGTTCGGGAATCATCCTGAACTGAGTCATTGCGGAATTTTCTCTATAAAAACTTTTTTGTAATGTTTCAAATCCTGAAATCTAGAGGATATTTACAGAACTTAGTAAGGTATCTGTGGTAAAAATTTCAGCTTTTGGTTTATCTCAAATTTGTAGATACACCTTGTGTAAGATAGGGTATCTGAATAGTCCTATTAACTAGTCTCAAGAAGGTGTTCTAGGTAAAACACTCATAAATTCTTCCTAGAGTATCCAAATTGAGTAGGATTGGTTTCATTGGATCTTGGATAGTCTGTATTATTTCTGGTGTGAGTTTCATAATTTATATAAATTATTTTGTGTGGGGCACGCTATACAAGTGAGATCTCCTGGAAAGGCCAAAAATCGACAAGTTGTGGGAAAGTTACCATAAATTCCACTTGGAACATCCAATTTTGATCAAACCTATGGAATTGCAGAGAAAACATATCAGAGAACTACATAAAATAAAGTTTCATACCTAGAAGGGTTGAAACTTGGGAGATACTACAGAAAAAATATTGTCTAGCAGAACCACCTCAAAATCAAGGTTCAAAAGTGATACTTGGCCAACATGCCACCCAAAAAGGGAACTTCTACACAAAATAAGCCTCCAAACAATCCTACTTGGACTCTTGTTGAAGTTGAAGAAATGCGTAGGGACATAAATGATTTACAAAATAAGATAGTAACAAAAGATGAAGTACAAGAGATGATGGAGGGTTTAAAAGGGGAGACCATGGAAGTATTGAAAATTTTTGTAACAGAGAAGACACCTGAAAGTTAAAATGCATCCCATGAAATTCATGATGAGGACACAAGGAAGGTGAATCAAGAATGGAGAAACTCCAACTTTGTTTTGAAGACCAACCACATTCCTAAGATTGATATGAGGAAGTTTGATGTCAAGGACCTAATCACATGGATACTTCAGATGGAGCAATTCTTTGATCTCCATAATGTGCCACATACACAAAAGGTATGAATTTCTTCTTTATATTTAGAGCCTAATCAATTTGTATGGTATTGATGGTTTTGTTCTCGCAAATCACTCATCACTTGGACAATTTTCACGGAAGAAATGATAGCACACTATGAGGATACAAGGAGAAATACCTTCTTTAGCCAATTGATAAATCTCAAGAAAAAGGGTTCAGTTACCGAGCACATTCAGAACTTCCAAAGATTGAATATAAAGGTAACCGATATTCCATATGAGCACTTGATTTATGTATTCATAGGAACTTTAAAGGATAACATTCAACATGAGGTTTGCCTTTGGGAACCCAAATCATTGGAGAATGCATTTAAGGTGGCAAGAAATGTTGAAAGTAAAAATATGGCTATGGCTACTAGAAGGACCAATCCTAACATCTATAGAAAGAACAATGCTCCTTCTTCTAAAACACCTCAACCTACAAGGTTGACGCCTCAACAATTGGAGGAAAGAAAAGCCAAAGGTTTATGCTTTAATTGTGACAGCAAGTATAGTAAATGACATAAGTGTGGTGAGAAGAAATTATTCTACATAGATTGTGAAGATGAAGAAGAAGAAGAACAAGAACCATCTCAAGATGAAAACGTAGAAGCAATTTCATCTTAAGAGTTGACTCCCACAATATCGTGTAATGCATTGGCTGGAATTAGCACTCCTCAAACCCTCAAGATCGAAGGATACATCAAAAATAAAAAGTTAATAGTCCTAATTGATTCTGGCAATACTCATAATTTCATTCACTATAAATTAGCCAATGATCTAAATTGCTTTGTATATACAATACTAGAGTTTCAAGTAATGATTGTAGATGGAGAACCTATCAATTGCTCAGGAAAATGAAATAAGATCAATCTTACTATGGGGGAATATGTAATGAATAGTTCAATTATTTCTATACCCATGGGTGGTGCAGATGTTGTACTAGGAATCTAATGGTTACAATCATTAGGAACAATGTCTTTTAATTTTCAAGAACTTTTCATGAAATTTTCATTGGAAGGAAAATAAATTGAGTTAAGAGGTATCACAGGGAAACCTGGTAAGGTGATAAGCTCTAATGGCATGAAAAAATTATTGAAAAAGGGGCATCAAGGAATTATT
>ML794946.1:368125-424296 GCA_009831015.1 Picea engelmannii
ATATACTCTTATCCTTCTCAATGTAAATAATATTTATAAATATTATTATTAGGAATATTTTATTATTTCAAAGTTGACTATCATAGGTCGGAGATGGGAACAAACACACAAAGTCTGACTCTTTCAGAGAAGTGAATTAAAGTACGATATTGTTTATTATTATAAAAATTAAACATTAGATCCAATCTTGTCAAAGTTTAGCCATCAAAGTAATTGGAAGTGAGTGTTTGAATTAATATAGAGTCTCTCGGAGCAATGGCGCGAGTGTTAAAAGATACCACCTATATCTTATAATGATAAATTAAACTTTGCACATTTGTAATTGGTTTTTAGAAAAACAAGAGTGGCACACACATTGAGAGTGAAGACCTCGGGTGAATGGCCCGAGTTGATATAATATTAAATATTATAGTAATTAAACATAATTTAATTTTCCTTTTTGGAGTTACCATCGGAGTTGACCATCAAAAAAATGAGAGGATCACACATTTTTAAAGTGCGAAGTCCTCGGGGAGATGGCCTAAGTTGATACAATATTAAATATTATAATAATTTAACACAAATTCTTTTTCCTTTTCAGAGTTTACCATCAGACAAACAAGATTATCACATGTGATTAGACTTCGAAGAGTTTGAAGTACGATAGCTTCAATATTATAAGTCTATAAAATATATAATATTTGACGTGAAGGAGGTCTGAAATACCTGAAATAATATATATAATTAAATATATTTTAATTCATTTTGTGATTTATATGTTAATCAAGGTTAATAAGCCTAAGTATATTATAGTTTAATTAATTCTATTAGAATATAATATAATTATGTTATAATATAATTAATTAAATTATAAGCTAATCATTACAAGAATGGTATTTAAATTAATACCAATACCCTTTTCAGGATGTGGAATTCCCAAGGGAAAGAGAGGGAAAGTAAATCCTCATTATTTACCAGGCCAATATATTAGTCTAAGTAAAATGTATTTACGAGGGAGGGGTAATTAATTAGTGAAGACTAATTATCCCTAATGAGGATTAAATAATTGAATACCGAGGAGTGGTATTTTAAGAAAATATTGATTAAGTAACTTAATGAGTTCATAGGAAATGGACAAATGACAATCTCTGGTCGACCAAGCCTTTGTACCCTATGGTGACATGGTGCATCATGATGGGTCCATGTGTCTAGTGGATATTGAGCCACATGTCACGTCAGGAGACAGGTACATAGTGGCAGCAGTGACCAAGGTGGAAAGCGAGATTCAATCTCAACCATGGATCTATGAAGGTCCCACGTAAGATAAGTTTAGTTGGAGAAACAGGAGGGTTGTTAACCTTCATTCAAGTTGGTGACTCTGAAGTAATTGAAGTTTTTGATGGTCCAACCTTGAGAGCTGTCAGATTTGTAGGTTAGATAAGTCAAAGTGTGTGTAGTCGAAGAGAATATGTTGGAGTGGTTTAGGTGTGGGAAATATGCTAACCTCGATGGAGGAATCTGATGAAGAAGAAAATATATGAACCGACGGAGAGGGGAGTCAGATGGATCATATGGTGAATGCCACTTAAATGCCATTTCATATGGCACTAGTGATGGGGAACCATGTGGTTTCCACGTGGCACTAAATATCAACTCAATAAATGAAAGTATTGAAACCTTGAGAGATTGTAACTTCTGATCTAGAGATAAATTCTAAGCATGGTTATAGTCGTTATAAATCTCTTGACGAAAAGAAGATGATGGTATCCTCTAGAAGAGGCTTTGATATGATTGAGGAAAAGAAAAAATTTAATACCCCATCCCTTAGAAAGGTACTTAGGGGGTTGTGTCTCTTACATAGTGTTACCATAGCTAGGTTACAACACTTGTCCTACTTGGTCTCATGAAAGAGTCGAATAAATTTTATTAGAGAAATTTTAAGGGGGAGGGCACCCTATCCTAACCTATCCATAAGAGCTTATTTAAAATTTACTACTGAAAATAAGGATGTGACATTATGTTGTTTTTACATGTCTTAAATTTGAATTGTATGTTGTTGTTACATGCTAAATGATGAAGCTCATTTCACCTTACAAACTTACATGTGTTTTCATAAATTAGTGGATAATTAACTAACAAAAAATGTTTTTATCAGCACTTAAACAATCAATGGACAACAAGGAAAAATACAACATAAATAATGGTGACACATCATGATATGGGAGAGAGTTCCCATAACATAGAAGAAGAGTCTGATGAAAGGATGGTGGTGGAAACCCCTCTGGATTTTGTTGAAACTGTAAGAATTCTCATGGTAGAAATAAAAAGATTTAAAGCGAACAATGAGAGGCTTATAAAAGAAGAAGAAAATAAAACTGAAATAAATGTATTTTTGTTGAAAATCTTGTAAGATATACAGAGGAAGTTGCAGCATGGGCCACCACCTAGTAATGTAGATAGACATTAGTCTAAGAAAACCTAGAGTCCACCCGATATACACAAAAATGGTCTTGAACGTAGCAACATGAGAAGAAGAACCTCAAAGAAGGCCCAACATGGAGTCAAAAGGAATGATAATGTCAAGGATTCATCTGAAGAATCCTCTATTGAGGGAGATAATCACTCCAAGGAACTTTCCAACACCGAGACTAGTTCACATTCTCAAACGAAAATAAAGAGAAGGAAACATTCCAGGAGGCATGCCCCTAAAGAGTTTAAGAAATCCAAATCGCCCACTTTTGATGAAGAAATTAAGAAGGAGGAAGAAGCATAAGTTTGGCTCCTTGGATTAAAAAAGTACTTTAGAGTTCATGACTACTCTTAAAACTTGAAGGCTCGAATAGCCATTTTCAACTTGAATGGAAAGGCCTCAATATGGTGGGAGGACCTTAGAAATGTGATAGGAATTCATGAGAAGGAGTTATCATGGAAAAAATTGAGAAATAATTTAAGAATAAGTACTTGTCTGAAAGGTACTATGATGAAATTACTAAGGATTTCTATGAACTCAAGCTTGGACAACTCACCATATATGAATATATCAACAAATTCCTTGAGATGATGAGGTATGTTCCCTACATAAAGGATTAAAATTTGAAGAGGAAATGATTTATTAATGGGCTGCATCAATCCTTTCAAGACATAATTGATTTCGATGAACCTAATACTTTGAAAGAAACTATTCGGAAGGGAAGGTATTTCTTTGTGAAATTCAAGAACAAGGTAGAACCACATAAGGATTGGAAGAAGAAAAGTAAATTGGGATTCAAGAAGAAGGGGTTTAAATCCTCAAGATTTAAGAATCATGGGAAAATCTCTAAGATGAACCTTCCTACTAAGAGTGTATATAAGCAAAATTTTCCATATTAAAGTGGAAATAAACCCTTTGGATCATCCCTAGGAAATACTGATAATACAAAGAGAGAACCATTGAAATGTTTGGGATGTGGGGAAGAAAATTTTCCAAGGGACTTCCCACATAGGAAACATGACAGTAGGAGGGTCTACAACACCCATGAAGCTACCACAATCAATGATGTGTCTAGGATCATTCCACAAATATATGCATCCTTGGATAATCGACAAGATGACCACCAAGATTCAATGGTGGAGATGGAAGGTATGATTTCCAACCATCTTGTTTCCATTTTAATTGACCATGGTTCTAATTTAAGCTATGTTACCCCTCAAACTGTTGAGAAATGTAAATTGAAACAAGTAAAAAATGCTAAAGCATGGTTGGTACAACTAGCCACTGGAACAAAAAGAAAGGTAAGAGAGGTTATACCAGCATGCCAATTCGTTTTGAATGGGATGTATTCCAAAGAAACCCTTAAAAAAACCCCTTTAGGATCTTATGACATGTTTATTAGCATGTATTGGTTGGTTTCCCGCAAAGCCAAGTTGGACTGTTACAATAAAACATTAGAGTGTGAAGATGAGGAAGGGAATAAAATGGCCCTACAATGGATTCAAAATACTATCTCAATAAGATAAATATCATCCCTTCAAGTGAAGAAGTAATGCAAAAAAGGATGTCCTTTATATGAAATAAAAGTACTGATCTATGTGAAGGAAAAAAAACCAATCCTAGAGGACCATCCTATTGTGAGAGAGTATAAATACGTGTTTCCAGAAGAGATACCAGGACTACCTCCAAGAAGAGACATTGATTTCTGAATAGAACTTGTACCGGGAGCGGTGCCAATGTCTAGAGCACCTTATATAATGATTACAATGGAGATAATTGAGCTCAAAGTATAGTTGAAGGAGATGTCGGGAAAAGGTTACATCTAGCCTAGTATGTATCCTTGGGGAGTACCATCCTTGTTTGTTAATAATAAGGATGGAACACTCATGTTGTGTATATACTACATGAAACTCAACAAGATGACAATTAAGAATAAATATCCCTTACCAAGAATTGAATTCACTTGTTCCAAACTGTAAAGGAATATCTAAAGCAAGATCCCATAAGGCTAAAATATAAAGGATATCAACTATTAAATGATGGCCTGCTAACCTACAAAGGTCTGTTGTATATTTGAAATTGTGATGACCTAAAGAGGTTTATAATGGATGAACTACATAAAAGACCATATACTGGTCATCTTGGCTATCCAGAAATGATCACAACCACTAAGAAATTGTTTTATTGGCCAGGAATGAAAAAGGACATATATGACTACTTAGCTAAATGTTTAGAATGTCAGCAAGTTAAGGTGGAGCACAAGCACCCGGCAAGGTTGTTGCAACCCCTACCAATTACATAATGGAAATGGGAAACCATCTCCATGGAATTTATCACGGGATTGTGTAAATCAAACAAGAATAATGATTCCATTACAGTAGTTGTGGATAAGTTGAGAAAGGTTGCTCACTTTATCCCTATAAAATCAACTTGTAAGGAAATAGATATTGTCAATATTTTCATGAAAACAATATTTAGGATGCATGGTATACCTAAGGAAATTATATCATACAGAGATGTTAAATTTACTTCAAACTTTTGGAAATATTTGTTTGCCAATTCTGGAACTAAATTATTATTTAGTACATTCTACCACCCTCAAACTGATGAACATACATAGAGGGTAAAATATGTATTGGAAGCTAGACATGTTAAGGATGCATGTGATGCATCATCCCAAGAAATGGGAATACTATATACCACTGGTATAATTTTCCTACAACAATGGCTATCATAAATCCTTAAAAATGTGTCCTTCTAAGGGTCTTTATGGTAGGCAATGAAATATTCCAATAAGCCGGGAAAACCCAGTGGATAGAATTACACTTGGACTAGATATGTTAAAAGAAATGGAACAACAAGTAATTCAGATAAGACAAAATCTGAAAATAACTCGGGACTAACACAAGAGTTATGAAGACAAAAAATAGAGTCCTATAGAGTTCAAAGTAGGGGATCATGTGTATCTTTGAATTAGGCCTAGAAGAAGTTCCTTGAGAATGGGAACTTGTTTCAAGTTGGAACCTTGGTTTTATGGAACTTTTGAAACTCTAGATAGAGTGGGGCATGTAGCATATATAGTAGCACTTCCTCCCAGAATGAAATCACATAATTTTTTCCATGTTTCATTGTTGAAGAAATGTGTACATGATTCTAATCATATAATTGATTGGTTTGTGATCCAGGTGGAACTAGAGGGAGAATTCATACTAGAACCACAATTCATACTAGACAGGAAATAAATCCCACTTAGGAACAAAACCATTGCATAGATCAAGATGCAGTGGAAACACTTTGGTGCAAATGAAGCTACATTGGAAATGGAGGATGCCATGGAACATGCATAACCGTTTTTGTTCATTGTTGTACAAAAAGATCACAACGACAAGTAGAACACCGAGAATGGTGTTGATTTAAGGGGGAGAGGATTGTGATATCCATATTTCCCTCATCTTGTAAATATAATTATATTTTTCTAAAATACTATGGACATATCCGTTATGTGTGTATTTTGGGAAATGATGAACCTTGCTAAAGAAGGTAATGTAAATATTCCTATTATTAAATAAAATGGAAATTGTTGAATAACTACTCAAGGTGTTTCCAATACAGATTATGATGCATCAGAGGGAATGGTGAGGGGAAACATTAATGGTTGAGATGATCCCCTCCAGGTAAATACTATGTTAAGGTCTTAACCTGCACATAGGTAGATCAATGTATTCGGATGTAATAAAGGTCAATATTAATAAGGCCTTTCAATAAAATAGAATAAGGCAGATGTAAAAAGACCTAATAGAAGCTTTCGCTTCTAGAAGGATCTTCCTCTAGATGCTTCTCTTGATAT
The DNA here is from genome assembly GCA_009831015.1 of Picea engelmannii. Lineage (NCBI taxonomy): Eukaryota > Viridiplantae > Streptophyta > Pinopsida > Pinales > Pinaceae > Picea > Picea engelmannii. The sequence goes on from ML794946.1 coordinate 374,422, forward strand.
ACATATTTAGTATAAATAAGGGTCGAGGGTATCAAAACCCTACCTTGGAGATTATTGTAACAGAGCGCTACTCGATTGGAGGTTGCCCCCTCTAAGAGGCCTGTGAACATTTCTTCTTGAATCAAAGTTCTATTTCTATTGGTGTTCTTATATCATTTATGTGTTATTGTGGAGATTATGATGGATATTTTACTATTATTCTGCCATTTCTAGCATTTTATTTTTGTTCTTCATATTTTATATATCTGGTATCTTGCAAGTGGTATCAGAGCACTTTCCTTGGCAGAAATTGTGGGTATTTTTTTCCAAGGTAGAGATGTATTCCAGTGTCTTTAAGCCACAAAGATCTATCGTTACGCACATAAACCCGCGGTTGAGGGATTCATACACGTAGGAAATACAAGTGGTTCTTAAGCGCACATCTATTGGCCACCCTTGTAACCCTTGTTGGTACCCCTTCGAGTGGTAGCGCATCAGGCAACACTTGTATACGGATCGACCTATATTTCCTGAAGCCTTCGATTAGTAGCGCATCAGACAACACTCGAGAAGATACTGTCTAGTACCTGGGTAGTCAGGTAGTACGGCTAAGGGTACGCTCTATCCTCCTTAGTTAGTGCCCTGAGATATTGGGCCGAGTACTATTGTTGGACCCCGCATGTATATCAGAGAGCTATAGCACAGGGAAAACCCTTGTCTGTAGAACCCTTGAATACCTAACCCTTGGGGAACATAAACATAAACATAAACAAATTAAACCGGCGAGATCTATTGCCGCACATCTGTGTTCGGGTTGCCAAGTAAATACAAATTTATTTTTGGTTAAGAATTTGGGGATTTCAACACTGCAACATTCTTCAGACCAAAGTATAACCCCGCGGCTGTACAAAAAAAAATAAAAAAGTCTGGAATTATTTTCACCATTATTTGAGACCTATTCCATTAGATTCATTTCTTCTCCCTTATCACATTCATCCATATCATTTTTCTGCAAAAATTTATGACCCCGCCCACTCCCTTTTCAGTTCACCCATCCTCATGGCCCATACCCATAGCCAAGAACTGGATTCTCACTTCAACAACTTGCAATCTAGTTTCCTCGAGACCCAACAAGAAGTGAAACAACTCAGTGCTACTATTGCCTCCCGTGATAAATCCATCAATACCACCATAAATGCATCTGTAAATATAGTCGTTCAGTCTGCAATGGTGGAAGTCAAACACGAACTAACCACCCATCTTGAATCTGTCTTTGCATCACTCTTCACCAAACTCAAGATCCCTATCGATGACTCTTTTCCTGATGCACATACAAAGACTGAAGGTGAAACTTCTTCCCATTCCTTTCAACCCCATCACTTTCAATGGGACATACGCCTTCCACGAGTGGTTGTAACCAAATTTGATGGCTCAGACCCCACTAATTGGGTCACCCAAATGGAACATTATTTCTCTCTCTACAACATTACAGATGACTTGGACAAACTTCGGTATGGTGTTCTCCATCTAGATCAAGAACGCTGGCAATGGTGGCAATGGAGAAAAACTTCCTGTCAAGGGTATATTGCTTGGACCCAATTTGTGACTGAGCTTTATGAACGCTTTGACACTGACACCAACCATTTGGGCCATTTGACAAAATTGAAGAAATCAAGCACAGTAGAAGACTTCATAGCTGCATTTGAGCGCATGGCTTTTCGAATAGAGGGCATGACTGATGCTTTCTTTCGAGAGTGTTTTATCAGTGGCCTCGAGGAGGAGATTCGGGCCCATGTCCTCATGGCTTGACCTACAACTTGGGTGGAGGCTATTAAAAAAGCTAAAGAAGCACAAAAAATTGTTTCCTCTCAAAACCGTAAGCCTTCCTTTATCCCTCGCCCTAAACCAGTAAACCCCACTACTCCCTCTGCCCCATTAAAGATCCAAAAATTGACCAGGGATGAAATGGATGAATTCCAACTCAAAGGCCTCTGTTATAATTGTGATGACAAATATTTCTCAGGCCACAAATGTAAGGAACAAAATATTTTTATGGCCATATCTGAGGATATTCCGGAAGAGGATGTTGACACTCCCCTTGTGCCTGAGTCACCAGAAATCGCTAACATAAACCCTCCCTCCAACCCTCCCAAAGTGGAACCGATCATTTCCCTCAATGCTCTCATCGGATTCTCTGCCCCCCAAACCCTCAATTTAATCGGTTACATCAAACACGGAAAGGTCATCATTTTGGTTGATAGTGGTAGCACCCACAATTTTATTCATCGAAGCATTGCCCAAGAAACCCATTGCTACATCCATGCTATCAACAATTTCCAAATCATGATTGCCAATGGTGGTTCTATGAAATGTGGTGGGTACTGTGAAAATGTACATCTCCAAATCGGTGACTACCACCTAAAATTCCATATGTTTGCTATTAACATGGGAGGTTGCAACATTGTGTTGGGTGAAGACTGGCTAATGAATTTGGGTCCCATTCTCATGGATTTTCAGAACTTAACCATGCAATTTGACCAAGGAGGCCACCAATATAAATTCCAAGGCATCACTACTGGTTCACCTGAGGTCATCAGTTCTCATCGCATGGAAAAACTGCTCAAAAAAGGTCATTTTGGTGTCATTCCCAACTCCACACCATACAAGCCACAGAGACACCCCCAGTGCCCCAAGACCTCCAAGCCCTCCTTTCTAAACATCAAATGGTATTTTACACTCCCCAAGGACTCCTTCCTTCCCACGATGTTCATGATCATTCCATTCCCCTTGTCCCAGAAATCCTTCCCCCCAATATCCACCCATATCGCCACCCCTTTGCACAAAAAAATGAAATTGAAAAAATGGTCCAGGAACTCCTTACTGTCGACATCATCCATCCTAGTACGAGGCCTTACTCATCTCTAGTCATCATGGTATTGAAGAAAGAAGTTTCTTGGAGAATGTGTCCTAACTTCCGTGCTCTCAACAAACTTACCATCAAAGACAAATTTCCCATTCCTGTCATTGATGACCTTCTGGATGAATTGAGTGGCACCCAATTCTTTACCAAACTTGATCTTCGCTCGGGATATCACCAGATACATATGAAAGAGGCCAACATTCCCAAGACCACCTTTCTCACTCATGAGGGCCACTATGCGTTTTTGGTCATGCCCTTTGGTTTGTGTAATGCCCCCTCCACCTTCCAGAGCCTCATGAACCATGTCTTCCGCCCTTTTCTCCGTCATTTTGTCTTAGTTTTCTTTGATGATATCCTCATCTATAGAAAAACCTGGATAGACCATCTTACTCATGTGGATCAAGTTCTCCACCTACTCTCTCAGCACTAACTTTTCCTGAAACAGTCCAAATGTGCTTTTGGTGCCTCAGAAGTACAATACTTGGGTCATGTGGTAGGAAAGGATGGCGTCAGGGTGGACCCGAAAAAGATTGAAGCTATGCAAGACTGGCTGCAAAAAAATACTCTCAAAAGCTTGCATGGATTTTTGTGCCTCACAGGGTATTATCACAAGTTCGTTAAGAACTACGAAAAGATTGCAACACCTCTCACAACTCTCCTAAAAAAGAACTCTTTCACTTGGACTCCAGCAACTACTCAAGCTTTTCAAACCTTGAAGACGACCATGTGCACCACTCCGATTATGGCCCTTCCTGACTTCACAAAGAACTTTGTGTAGGAATGTGATGCCTCGGGGAAAGGAATCGACGTTGTCCTTATGCAAGAGGGTCAACCTTTGGCCTTCACTAGAAAGCAAATGTCTGAAAGGAATCTGGGCAAACCCATTTATGAAAAATAAATGTTGGCGATTTTTCATGCCGTTGAGTTGTGACATCCTTATCTCTTGGGGAAACGCTTCCAAATTAAGACAGGCCATCAAAGCCTCAAGTACTTTCTGGAACAACGCATTTCCTCCCAGGAGCAACAAAAATGGGTGACTAAGCTCTTTGGATATGATTATGAGATCATTTACAAGAAGGGAAAAGACAATGTCATGGCGGATGCACTGTCCCGGAAATATGAACATGAAGGATACTTTTTTTCTCTTTCCTTCATTGTACCCGATTCACTCTAAGCTGTGTGCCAGGAATGGCTTCAAGATCCCAAAAGTTCACATATGATCTAGCAACTACAGAACAAGGCTCCAACTCCTCGAGGGTACTCCTGGCTCCAGGATGAGCTTTGATACAAAGGCTGCTTGTATTTAAGTAAATAATCCAAGCTCAAATCCACGGTACTTTCTGAGCTTCATGCTACACCCACAGCGGGGTACTCAGGGTTCACCAAAACATATGACCGAGTCAAATGTTCTTTTTTCTGGGATGGTATGAAACAAGACATCCATAAGTTTGTCGCTAAATGTGAGATGTGTCAACACAACAAGGGAGAAACAATCAAATCTCCAGGCACCCTCCAACCGCTTTCTATTCCCCCTGCTATTTGGAAGGATATCTCTATGGACTTTATTACAGGCTTACCCAAATTGGGGAATAAATCAGTCATACTAGTGGTGGTGGATCGCCTTTCCAAGTATGCTCATTTTTTCTCTCTTCACCACCCATTTACTGCATCCACGGTGGCTCAAATTTTTATGGACCAGGTCTTCAAGATTCATGGCATGCCACACTCTATTGTTTCTGATCGAGACCCAACTTTCACAAGCAATTTTTGGCAAGAACTGTTTAAGCTATAAGGCACACAATTGCATCTCATCTCAGCTTATCATCCCCAGACGGATGGTCAAATGGAAGTTGTCAACAAGTGTTTGGAAACATATCTGAGGTGCTTTGCCTCTGAAAAACAACACCAGTGGGCTCAATGGTTACCCCTTGCCGAATGGTGGTACAACACTACATACCATACAACCACTCGCATGACTCCTTTTGAAGTGGTATATGGATAGAATCTACCTTCAGTTCTCTCATGCTTACTAGGTACCTCGAAGGTCCAGGCGGTTGACCAAACACTTACAGTCTGAGAGGATATCCTTCTTACCCTTAAACAGAACTTGGTCATGGCACAGAATAGAATGAAGCAACAAGCAGATCAAGGTCACTCCGAACGTCAATTTGCAGAAGGGGATCAGGTATTTCTAAGATTGCAACCATATAAGAAAGCTTCCCTCAAGGCCAAGAATTGTCAAAAGCTAGCACCTAAATTTTATGGCCCTTAAACAGTTCTCAAGCATGTGAGACAAGTTGCATATCAGTTAGCTCTGCCCAATCAGTCGAAGATACATCCTGTTTTTCATGTTTCATGCTTGAAGAAGGTGATTGGAACCAGGTGCCAAATTCAAACCAACCTTCCAAAGTTAGTTGAAGAAGGATCCATTTGGCTATAGCCAGAAGTAGTTTTGGACCAGCATGAGCGTCGCCTGTGTCAAAGAACCATCAAGGAAGTGCTAGTACAGTGGAAAGATATGACTCCAGCAGATGCCACTTGGGAACCAGCTACCATTCTGCAGCAGTTTCCACATCTCAAGCCTTGAGAACAAGGTTGTTTTTAAGGGGGCGGACATGTTAAGGTCCTAACCCGCACATAGGTAGATCAATGTATTCGGATGTAATAAAGGTTAATATTAATAAGGCCTTTCAATAAAATAGAATAAGGTGGATGTAAGAATACCTAATAGAGGCTTCCTCTTCTAGAAGGATCTTCCTCTATATGCTTCTCTTAATATACATATTTAGTATAAATAAGGGTCAAGGGTATGAAAACCCTATCTTGGAGATTATTGTAATAGAGTGCTGCTCGATTGGAGGTTGCCCCCTTGAAGAGGCCTGTGAACTTTGCTTCCTGAATCAAGGTGTTATTTCTATTTTTGTTCTTATATCATTTCTATGTTATTGTGGAGATTATGCTGGATATTTTACTGTTATTCTACCATTTCTAGCATTTTATTTATGTTCTACATATTTTATATATCTGGTATCTTGCATACTCCGTTGGATTTAAAAATGTTCAAATCTAGAACAGTCCTCTATCCTGTAGAATTTTTTTACCATTCAAGTTGGTAGTTGAAAATTATTCCTCAGAAATCAATGAGAGAATGGGCAGAGTACACATCGTTAAATTTCTTATTTGATCCGTGAATTAGGGGATTTGACCCACAATATCTTGCTCGAGATGGAAATTTAAAAAAAAATAAAAATTGGGCAGAAGTCAAAGGATGCACACGAATGGGTCCTGGGACCATTTCTGAAGAACAAGAGCATCTGAATATATTTGGTTATGAATATAACTAAGAATATATTTTTTGGGGGGTACATTGACTGTTGGGTAGTGTTTTCTAATAAAACTAATAAATGCAGCTATAGGGAATTGTAGTGATTAAGTGAGCAATCACAACAGGTCCCCTTGCTTGGTGGATAGAATACCGGGCTTCTGGGTTCCTATGGGTCAAGTAGAGTAACCTTCATCCCTTTTTTTTGTTGAGCAACTAGAAGAGCTCCTCTCATGGCATCATACTCTGGCTATGGGGTGGACAGCTAAGAAAACACCAAGAGAAATTATGCCTATGGTTGGGTGGAAAATGGTACACCCTTCAACAGTTACAACTCTTTTCATATTCTAGATAAGTATATATTTACCAAATATATGCAATGTTAAGTTCAAAAATATTATAGAAAGTGTTTTAGAGCAATGTAAATTCAATTTTGTTTTAAAAGTGGCCTGAAAAATTTAGAGGAAATTGTGAGAATGTTATAGCTCAATTTCATTTTGATTTACAACCTCAATTTTGATTACCTATGTTTTAAAATAGGTTTTTTGGATTGGATTTTGATGGTGATTGAGATTTACAGTCCATATTGTGTAGTAGTGGGGATGACTGAATTGTTAAAACCTCTACAAAACATATAAAAAAAAGAGGTTGATTTCTGCATAAGAATGTTTTTTATTTCAAGTTTTTCCTATAGCTCTTATACCAGGAAATTTAAAGGATATCATACATATATTTGGGCCTTAAGAAAATATCCAAAATACTAAAAAAAGAAGAAAAGTATTCCAAATCTAATAACAAGGAATGAGAAATAAAAACCCAAAATTTTCTAATTTGGAATAAAATGAAATTTAGAATTTAAAGCGTTGTAATTAATTATGTTTCATTAGGATTGGTAAGAAACAAATTTTACCAAGAATTACATGGTAGATTCATGTCCAAAGGGGAAAGATTTGGAAATAGTAACTATTCCTTGAAAATAGAAAAGGATTGCATGTAAATAGGAGATTAGTAATTTCTAGGAAAAACATAGTTTTACCATGGAGGATTTTATTTCCAAAGAAATGTAATATCCTCGAAAGGATTTAAACAAATAATTTGCATAAATTTATATATGTAAATGTGTATATTCTATGTTTTCTATACAAAATGCAATGAAGGGTAAAGTATGGTAACTACTGGTAAATTGTCAAATTTACCATTTAAATGTTCTAATATTTGAATAATAAGGATGGAAACTATTATAATACAACTAGAAATTTTTACATGGTATGTGAGGAAGGGAAAAATTGAAGTCTTTCCATTATGTGCAAAAGTTTAAACTATGTTCAAATTTTCCTAGTTTTAGATTTCGCACTTTGCACATATCGTTCAACGCTCCTAAAGGAGGGATTGTTAAGGTACTTTTAATTATCAGCAAATTAAATGCTTGGAAATATATATATCCTCTTATTCTCCTCAACATAAATAATATTTATAAATATTGTTATCGGAAATCCTTTTTTATCTTAGATTTGAACGTTAGAGGTTGGAGACAAGACCATATGAATAAAGTCCAAATCTTTTAGAGTGATGAATTAAGGTATGTTATCGTTGATTATTATAATAATTAAACATTAGATCTAATCCTATGAGAGTCAAGAAATCGAAATAAATGGAAGGGAGTGTTTGAATGAAGAGTGAAGCTCTCAGAGTGATGACTCAAGTGTTAAAAGGTCCCACCCATATTTTATAATATTAAATTAAACTTTGCTCATTTGTAATTGGATTTCAAACAAATGAGAAGGGAACACACGTTGAGAGTGAGAAAACCTTGGGGCAATGGCCTGAGTTGATATAATATTAAATATTATAATAATTGAACACAATTTTGTTTTCCTTTTCGTAGTTGACCATCGAAAAAATGAGAGGAGCACACACATTTAAAGTGTGAAGGCCTCGAGGAAATGGCCTGAGTTGATACAATATTAAATATTATAATAATTTAACAAAAAATATTTTTTCTTTTCATAGTTAACCATCAGAAAATGAGAGGAGCACGTGTGATTAGACTCTGAATATTTTATAGTACAATATCTTGAATATTATACAGTTATAAAATATATAATATTGCAACTGAAGGAAGTCTGAAATACCTAAGATAATCTATAAAATTAAATATATTTTAATTCATTTTCTTTCCCTATATATATATATATATATATATATATATATATATATATATATATATATATAATTACGTGAAGATTTCGGTGCGAAGTCATAAGCCACGGTCTGTGATTTATATGTTAATCAAGGTTAATAAACCTAAGTATATTATAGTTTAATTAATTATATTAGAATACAATATAATTAATTAAATTATAAGATAATCGTTACAACAATGGTATTTAAATTAATACCAAAACCCTTTTTGGAATGTGGAATTCCCAAGGGAAACAGAGGGAAAGTAAAACCTCATTAATTATCGAGCCAATATATTAGGCTAAGTAAAAATGTATTTATGGAGAGGAGGGTAATTAATTAGTGAATACTAATTATCCCTAATGAGGATTAAATAATTGAATACCGATGAGTGGTATTTTAATAAATTATTCATTAAGTAAATTAATAAGTTCATAGGAAATGGACAAATGTCAATCTCTGGATGAGTGAGCCTTTGTACCCTATGGTGATGTGGCACGTTCTGATTGGTCCATGTGTCCAGTGGATATTGAGCCACATGTCACATCAGGAGACAAGTACATAGTGGCAACAGTGAACAAGGTGGCAAGTGAGATTCAATCTTAGTCATGGATCTTCAAAGGTCTCACATAAGCTAAGTGTAGCAGGAGCAAGAGAAGGGTCATTAACCATCAAGTGAGTTGGAAAATCCAAATTAATTAGATCCATTGATGTTCCAACCCATATAGTTGTTGTATATGTAGGTTATATTTGTCAAAGTGTGTGTATTTGGGGAGAGTATGTGTTACATGTCAAAATTCCTCACTTCGATAATGTCACATTCTCATTGTCGCAAGTGTCGCAAGTGTCGCAAGTGTCATACTTTTGTCACAAGTGTCGTAAATGTCACATTTGCGTTCTGCATCTGTTGCATTACGAATGACACCATGCAAACACTTGATACATCCTCTAGGACATGTTGGAAGGAGAAATCACATCATTTGACAAACTATACAAAGTATTATTCCTTGAGAATTGGTCATCTTGGAGAACTTTTGGAGAATCAAGTTTGCCTTGCTCATATGGAGAGAGTGATAGTGCTCTTTGTCCATATAGCAGGGAGCGTTTCAACACTTTGTTTCCGATATTGAGGGAGAGTTGATAGGTTGAGATAATCATGGAAAGAAATCCCCCTTATCTATGAGGAAAACTAGAAATTATTCGAGTTGGTTTGGATTGAATCCAAGCTTTAGGTGATATCTAAGGGAGATGCCACAAATGATGGAGCCATATCCTCAACTTATCCCAAATATAACTAAGGTGGTTGAGCCTCTCAAAGACTATAAAAGGAGGAATTATCATGGTGAAGAAAAGGAAAATAATCAGCAAAAGTATTGTCATTCTGATAGTGGATCTTTCGACCAAGGGGTTGGACAAGGAGGACTTGGATAGGTTGTTTCAACTGCATCTACATATTGTAAGTGCATTTTAATGTTCTCATTAATATATTCTTGGCCTATTTCCTTAAATTTTGTGTATTGTTGCATATACTTGTCTATTATGGATAAATCTAGTTTAAAGTAATCTTGATAGAGTAGGAAGTTTGTGCTTTCTTCATTTTCCATTGCATTGTAGATATCACTAAGGAGCTTGAATATCAAGTTCAACATGGATTAAGTGAGGAAAATTTTCAAATAAAGGTACATCATACTTTCTTCCTCTTTTTCATTTGACTAGTTTAACTACATTTAAAGGCATGTTAGTGTCCATTTGCATATTTTTGTCTTGGTAGTAGGGGTCTATAGTCCAAGAGGATATTCACCTTTCCACATGGGAATTTTCCTATAACATTATGTCAAAGTGGTTTAGGTGTGGGAAATTTTCTAACCCTGATGGTATGACTCCAATGAAGAAGAAAATATCCAAACCAACAAGCAGGGGATTCAGATGAGTTAGGTGGAGAATGCCACATCAGTTCCATGTCATATGGAACTAATGACATGGAACCACGTGATTTCCACGTAGCACTAAATATGAACTCAATAAATGAAAGTTCGGAAACTTTGGGAAACTGTAACTTATGATCCAGAGCTTAATTATCATCATGGTTACATTAATTGGAAAGCTCTTGACAAGAAGAAGACGATGGAAGCCTCTAGAAGAGGCTTCGAGATGATTTGAAAAAAGAAAAAATTTAATAGCCCATCCCTTTAAAGGGTTCTTATGGGGTTGGGTGTCTTACAAAAACTATAACACTTGGAAGTGAGCATATACAATGATAAGTTGGAATACATAGTTTGAAAGTTGCAGCAAGATAATCAACTGCTTGAGAACACGAGTGAAGAAAATCAATTGGGATTTATCATCCTAGAAATAGTCAAAGAAAAAGATAGATCTACCAATGAAGAGCTCAAAAATGTATAAAAGGAGTTATTTTTCATATTGAATGAAATTCACAAAACTAGACAAGATCAAATTAGGATAACTAGTTAGTTGGAAATCACAATGAATAAATAGAAAAAGGATCAAAATACCTTTGAAATAATTACATATTGGAAAGATGTATATTATGATCCATCAATTGCTCTTCCAGTCTACACAGCCAGACATAATATGAAAGACCAAGTCCTTTTTGATACTAGGAAACCCATCATGAATGATATTAAAATAACTCAAGAAGTAGTCAACAAAGCATACACGACACACTTGAACAATTTTAGATGGAAATAATGGAAAAGTTAGAAGAAGAAACTCCAACTGAGTTTAAGATAGAAGATGTGGAAACTAAAATAAATATGAGCAAAAAAGCTATTGAAGAAATGAAGGAAGTAAATAAATAGGTCCTAGAAGAAAATATTATAAAACCAATCAAACTGACCTCACTAGCCAGATAATTTATTTGGAAAATAGAGTAGATCCTGAAGGTAGAGGTGAGAAACGATATTTGTGACAGTGAGATAGACTTGGAAAAGATGTAGGTGGGCAGAGTGGATTCAATCTTGAAGGAGTACAAGCTCTAGAAGGAGTATAAAGACAAGATGTAGTGATCAAAGACCTCTTAATCACAGTATTTTGTAATGAATTCTCTTTTGTTTGATCATATGTAATTTTGCAAAGTCCCATTCTGGAAGGTGAAATGAATTGGTGTAACTGTCATCTAACGCAATGACAGTTATAGAATGTTAACTACCTCCTCTTATTTTATAAAAGAGAGTGCTACAATGAAAGAGGGACTTTTTCCCTTTGTAAATGACATACACTATTCTTACTTTGGAATGAATAAATAGGAAGAGGTATTCTAGAAATTATGACTTTGGTGAATGTATATGAGACTTTTCTTGATGCATTTATCTCCTGCTTGAGTATTGAAAATTTATGTTGTATAAATTATTTCTTCACTTTCTTCTTAATGTTCATGTTGTCATATGTTTCCTTATGAATACATATATGATGATATGAATGCATTCTCCAACTAATTGTAAATATGTCTATAGAATTGTTGTTAACATCTATCATTGGAATACCTGAATTATTTATGATTCTAATGGTATTATATTTCACTACACTCATTGTTAATTAGCTTTATCCTGATCTAGATAGGATTAGAATAATTTAGAATTGCATTCAAATTAGCAGTAGGTAGCATAATTTATTTTAGGTTCATATTTTAATTCATATGAGAACATTATGTTCTCATATTCATATTTAGATAATAGTTTAGAGTGTTTACTACGCTCACATAGTGGTCAGAAACACCATACCAAATAAGAGTAGGTATAATTGTGACCTTCCATTGTGCATTCTCCCTTTCCTTATTGACATGGCATTTTGGACCGATCAACAGAAATGACCCTAGAAGGATGGACATAGAACTGAATGGCTACAAAGAGAATGTTAAACCCTGCCCATTCTATTACACCGACTAACACTGCTTATCCTAGTGATTCTCACCTTTCCAACCACGAACAAGCATTTCATCCTCTATGATACTCTATAGATACCCCATGCTTAGGTTTCCATTCATCAAGGCTTTATATAGTCTAAGAGGGTAACCCCAACCCTTCACAGCTATACTAGAGAATAACTTGAGACGATAAAAAAATGTCATGTGAATGTGTTTTAACTCACAAGTGGAGTAGGGAGACCAACCAATTCCCTATTGACTATTCATTTCCCGAATACAAAAGAAACCCTATGAGGGAAGACCTATTATTTGAAAACCTATTTACCCACGAGGACAACCCAACCGTTGGGACTATCAAATATAATTTGTCTCATGTCCTATAAGTCATTTCAAAATATTATAATTTATAAATATAACATTTCTTGCTTATTGCTGCTAGTGGTAGGCCTCCCTTGTATCTTGAATATCCACCCAAAACAACAAGGGGTGAGCCTAAAGATGAACCCAAGGGAGAAGGAGAACCAAAAGCATAAGGAAGACAATTAATTGTTATTGATACTCAACCAATGGTAGGAGAGAATCAAAATCCACTGAATAACCAACCCTAGTTGGTTCTTGATGCCATCACAACACCTGGGGTATTCCATGACATGCCGAAGCATATTCCTAAGAAATTATTACCTAAATTTGACCCCAATATGAAATATTGTTTCGAAGACTATATCAAGAAGTTTATGCTTGTATTTAGAATTATGAATTTCCTACATGAATATGTTGTTTGTATATTATTTCCTTATACATTTGAAAATAGATCCTCAACTTGCTTCTTTTCTCTAGAACAAGCTTCCATCACTAGTTGGAATTCTTTTGAAACAAATTTCATTGAGAAGTTTGGGGAAGACAAACTATAACAAATTTAGTTCTAGACCTTTCAAGAATTAATATGGAAGCTAATGAAAAGATCAAATATTTCAATCAATGATTTATGAATTTAATGAAAATAATTCCTCAAGCCTTTATTTCTGTTGAAGACGTTTCCATTGAATTCTATACTTCATCCATCCCCATGTCAATGGAAATGTTTGTAGAAAGGGATGAGAAAAAACCTCTTGAATCAAATTTTAAAGAATCCATCAAGTTTGGGAAGGACATGATCGATCTGGAAGGTAACCTTATGGTTGAATCTTCTAAAGATAAATAAAATATCAAAACTAAAAAAATTGTGACCAAACCCTCTAAAGATAAAAATGATTCTAATTCCACGGACACGGAAGCCCTCCATAGAATTTTCAATAAACTATCCAATGAGATAATTTATCTGAAGAAGAACTGTGGAGAAGGCTCTTCCAACCCAATTTTTTTTTTAAATTTTCAACCCAATAAATAGAAGAACACTCTTCCTACAAAAAAAAAGCAATCCCTCTTCTTTAGAAGGTATTAACATGGAAGATATTTTCCAAGAACTTCAGGATTGGGAAATGAAAACAAGACTAAAAACAAAGAAGAATAAGAAGGGGAAGTTGAACAATAGTATCAATCCCAAGAAGCTGATGAAACAAAGGAACAAGAAGTCAATTTATTTTGGGATATTTCTTTTGGACTAGGAGAAGACGAAGATGTAGAAGAAATACACATGTCCCAAAATGAAGCTACCATAAGAAGTGAAATCATATCATCATATTCTAACCTTCCTACCTCTTTTGATGCTACTAAAACAACATCTAACGCCCATAAGACCCACGCAACTGACAATAAGAGTACCCCTTCTACTCCTCCATCCAAATTGTATTACGATTTTTTGGAATATCTAAAAAGAACCAAATAAAACATTTCCTTGTTTGAACTCATGAAGCTCCCTCAAATTCAGGAAAAAATCATTAAAACTTTGCTAGGTAGCACTTCCAAAAACACTCAAGAAGCTAATGTTGGAGCCATGAAGGGAAAAAGTAAAGTCATAAAATCCACTGAAAAGAGAGCATCAAAGAGAAAATTAGGTATGAATCTCTGACTAGCCAAAGATCAAGATCCAATACTCCTCCCTTATTATTGACTTTTGAGAATTTTAACAAAAATGTGCACAACTGCATGGTCTATTAGGTAGCTTATTTAATGTGATGCCACTTAAGGTATGTGAAAAACTCAACTTTAAACTTGAAGAACCTGATATTCAAATCATACAATTGGATAGGATAAGAGTAAAAGTTATTCAAGAATTAAATAATTCTTTGAGAGGATTATCATCCAACCATAAAGTGCACCAAACCATTGGCATTATAGTGGTGGACACCCCTGATACTTATGGAATGAGTTTTAGCAAAGATTGGTCTTCTATGCTTGATGGATATTTTCCCACTAATTGTTAACATTTATGGCTCCCTTACAATGGGAAATCCAATCAAATAAGAGTTGATATAGAAAGTTACATGAAGCATTTAGTAACATACATGAATGACCCCAATGAACCCATAATGTTAAATAATACAATTTTGGGAATTTATTCTTATGATTCATTCTTTAGGAAGCATACAATTGAGATTTCTTCACATGTGGAATCAAACACACAATCTAAAATCCTTCATTGCATTTAGATTGTTGAACCTCACTATAAAATAGTATATATCATTGACAATAATCACAAAATATAGTCTAATATAATATCTAGAGATATATTAGAAGTGTTTGCTAGTTTTATTAGCCCTAGTAATTTAGAAAACAAAGAAAATTCTGAGTCCATGATCAAACTTAAAAGAGATCCTAACATGTGGACTTTATTTTCTTTTATGGATCCAAGTCTTTTGAAAGTGTAGGTATTTCATGCATACTAAAGTACCCCAATTGTAAGAAAACATTAATTGCATATAGACTTGAGTTCCAATGTACAAAAAACACTACAAAATATGAAGCCCTTCTGCAAGGATTAAGAAAAGAAGTGGACTTGGGAGAAAAGAATATTAAGGTATTTGGTGACTCTGAAATTGTAATAAGACAAGTAAGAAACACCATCCATTACCTATCAATTCATCTCAAGCATTTCCAACAAGAGGTATGAGAATTGATTAAATTGTTTGATGCATTTAATATCAATCACATTCTGCGTTCCTTGAACTATGATGCATACTTGCTAGCTAATGTAGCATCTAGACTAATTCCATCACAAGGGATGTTTCCTGATACTTTCTCTATGGAATTATTGTACAAACCTTCAATCCCTAATAATATGACCAATTAGAGATTCTTTGATGATGACTGGCAAATTACAAGCTTCCTACAACTTGAGGGTAATTTCAAATATTTTATAATAGATGAAGGCCAACATCATCAAATTATGGATACTGATGTTCCTAACTAATTAGCAAATAAAAATAAAAAATTAACAATCAGATCCATAATATCCCAAATAATGCAATGAGGATGGAGAAACTATATGACCTTCAAGAAAAATTCAAGTAACAAATTGCAAAACCAACAGTTCAACAATGTAGTTTGAAGTGATAAATATGGGAACAAACAATGTACATGAGAACACAAATATTTGAAAAAAATGTTCTCTTGTTGAAAGGGAAGCCTTCATCAAGATGTTCAAAGAATACAAATATATCTTAACTTGGACCTATCATGACCTCAAAACCTATGATACAAATGTTATCCAGCATATCATCCCAATGAAGCCTCAAACAAAGCCTTTATAGAAAAATTTGAGGAAAATGCACCCAATCTTGGAGCTAAAAGTAAAAGTAGAATTAAACAAGATATTGGCAATAAGAATAATATTCCCAATGAAACACACTCAATAGATTTCCAATCTAGTGCCTATGAGGAAGAAGAATGGGGACATACACCTTTTTGTCAATTTCAAAAATATGAATAAGGCCTACGAAAAAGATAATTATCATGTGCCACTTATGGAATAGATCATCCAATGTGTCTCGACTTATTAAATTCTCTCATTATTGGATGTGTTTTCAAGTTACAATCAACTCTTAGTGTCCCATAGTGACCAACTCAAGACTTATTTTAGAACTAAATGGGGAACTTATGCATACAAGGAAATGACTTTTAGATCTACAAATGCAGAAGAAACATTTCAAAGAGCCATGGAAATAGCTTTCAGAGGGATGATTGGATCTTTTTATTCTCTAAAAACAAAAAAGAATGATATAGCCCACCTAAAGAATATATTCAATAGATGCAAAAGGTATGTCATCTCACCGAACCCCCCAAAAAAAAAAAATTGCAGTTAATGAAGGCAAAGTATTAGGATTTATTGTATCTAAAGATGGCATGATGATTGATCCTGACAGAACTGAAGCCATGTAAAATATTCCTTACCCCAATAAAAATAAATCAATGTCGTCATTCCTTGGGAAGATTAATATTGTGAGGAGGTTTGTTCGAAGATTTTTTGAAACAGTCAAACCCCTCCAAGAGATGATAAAGAATAACACATAGTTTAAATGGGGGCCCAAGGAAAAGGAATCATTTGAGAAAATCAAATAAGAAGTAGCACAGGCTCCTTCATTAATGAGTCCACAATTCAACAAATATTTCATAGTATAAAACATGATGTATACTATCCATCCATGGGTGTTTTATCTGCATGTGCACTATCCTTCCTGTCCAAATACCTTCATCAATCTTGGGGTCCAAAACCAATGACTAGGGTTGACATCAATGACAACAATCAATATTCCAACAATATCTCCCTTTGTCATTGATGGAAACACTCATGATCCCCCTGTCATCATGATCCCAATTTCTCTCCCTTTTTGACATCAATGGAAAAGGGTGGGGTTTCTCCCCATGAGTTCAATGGCATAAGGTGACCTTCTTCTTTGGGGTTGCTCCCCCTGAACATGTGGCACTCAATAATACTTCATCCTTATTTTTGTTCTTTGGGAATTTTTCTTTCTTGAAATCCTTTTGTGTGGCTTATCTATTCTCTCTCTTCTTCATGTATAGGATGTATATGTTGTTCAGTCCTCTTGTTTCAGTTGCAACCAATATTCCTTAGTTTTTTTCTCTGATTTTACATTTTAGGGAGTCAAACGTAAGAGTGTATCCTTGATCACATATTTTTCTGACACTGAGTAGATTATGCTTCAGATATTCAACCAATAGGACTTTTACTACTTTTACATTTTCACTTCCAAGATTTACAGTTCCTTTTCCAAGTATTTTGGTAGATGAGATATCTCCAAATGCAACATTTTCACCCTTTTTCTTCAAGATGAAAAATTTTCTTTGATCTCTGGTCATATGAGATGAGCACCCACTGTCTATGAACCATTTATATTCTTATTTGCATTCTTTGTCGACCAATTCTATTCAACAGTTTTCATTTTATGGAATTTATTTCCTTTTCCATGTTGTAGTTGGTATATGGACATTTGGCATATGATTATCTTCCTTCATCTCTCTGCAATCTCATGCTTTGTGACCAAGATTATTGCACTTGTAACATAAAATATTTTGATCCATTAATGGGTCAAATGGATTATAATTTATGTTGACGGGTCTACGAACATTTACATATCTACTATTTTCACCATTCATGTAGCTTGTGTAGTTATTCCTTTCATTGATTCTATAATTGATTTCCTTGTGTTCAAAATTTCCACAAGTATAACAATATCCAAGAAAGAAATTTTATCCCCGGGAGTAAGTGATCTTCTTTGTGGTGTAGTCCATCTAGGTTTATGATCTATTTTTCTATAACTTCCTTCATAATGATTTCTTTCATACCTGATGAGAGATGATCTTCTTGATGTCTCATTCCTTCTGAATTCTAGTCTTATATCTTGTTGTTCAACTTGTTCTAGAGTATTGGTTTCATCATTTTATTCTTCCTTCTCTTGTTTTGTTGTCTTCAAACTGTCATTGTATTCTAGTCATGTCTTATCATTTGGAGATATTTGACTGCTAAGGATCTCATCTAATTTTTTAGTGCTTTGTTCGAACTTCTTCAAATTTTCTATTTTCAACGGTAGCTCCCTTTTTGTGTGATCCAATTTTTATTTCAATTTCTCATAATATTCTAATTGTTCCTTCAAGCTATCAATGGTCTTTTAAAGCTTGCAATTCTCTTCTTCACAACTAATCAATTCACCTTTTAGTATTATGTTTGTGTTTCTAAGCTTGTTATTTTCAGTTTCAGCATACTTCAACTTTTCAAGATTCACATCTTCTTGTTCACTCTCTGCATTGTCTTTGTATCCCCAAAAGGAATCAAGGTTGGTTTCTTCATCTGAATCTTCTTCATAAATGATTTCTTCTTCTTTAGAACTCTTTTGATCATCATCCTGGGTTTCTTGGGTTATGAATAGGACTTATCCTCCATCATTATATTCTTCATCACTCTCATCTGAGGATATTTCATCATATATGGAGTAGAAGCTCTTTTTATTGTTGAGACTTCTCTTTTTATAGTAGCAGTTTTCAACAATATGGCCTATTCTACCACAGGTAAAGCATTTGAGAGGAGAATTACCTTTGTACCTTCCACTTCCCTTCTAGAACCTTCTTACAAAATTTTCTATTTCTTCATCAATGTCATTATCCTTGTCTTTTGTCTTCTTTATGGATTTAAAGGCTACTTCATTGTTTGGTTGGTCACTTTCTGTACCTATTCTCATTTAATATGCTATAAGAGACCCATGTAATTCATCCATTGTCATTTTGGTCAAGTCCCTAGTTTCTTTAATGGCAGAGACTTTAGCATCATACTTAAAGAGAAGTGATCTCAACACTTTTTGTACAACCAAGGATTCATTGAGATATTCACCTAATCCTCTGATAGAATTAACAACTTCATCAACTCTAGGAAAATAGATTACAATATCTTCCTTTTCATCCATATTCAAATTTTCAAATTCTTCTCTATGTCATTGAAGCTTGACATGCTTAACTTTTGGATCACCTTCATAGATACTCTTGAGTTTGTTCCATACCTATTTAGCAGTGTTGCAGCCCATCACTTTGCTAGCAATGGTTGGTGCTAATGCTCCTAGAATAGCATGTCTGGATTTTGAATTAGAATTCATAATATTCTTCTCATTAGGATCATTTGGAGCATTATTTGGGATTACATAGCCATTTACAACTAAGTACCAAATGTCTACTCCCACAGTTGTTAGGTAAATTTTCACTCTATCACTCCAGTATCCATAATTTCTTTTATCAAATCTTTGAATCGCATTTGAAATGTGCTCATGGTCATCCATCTTTGCTCAGGATTTTCCTTCCAGTGGTTAAATTGTTCTGAAGGCAACCTTCTTTAGTACCAATTGTTGATACTAAGAGGGGGGGTGAATCAATATCAAGTACAATTTTGAAAAAATTTCAACTTATACTTCAACCAGATTATATATTCAATTATATCCAATGAGAAATGAACAATAGTAGAAGATTTACACCAATACAATACACCATGCACAATATATGAGAAATAACCAATAGTTATTTTTCAAGGGAAGTAATGACTTCCAAAGGTAGCTATAGCTTCCAAATATAAAGGGAGGGATAAACCTCCAAAAGGAAGGTACAATCCTCCAATATAAAGATAGGGTTGACTTCTCCATCCTTTCCCCTTCCTTCCACCCAAGAATATATGAGAGATAATAAAAATTTACATTAAATCATCACCATCAAACAACCAACACATAGAACCTGATAATGCTTCCCAAGACTTTATCAAATTCTTCAATTCTTCACTTCTTAGAATACTATGATCCTATAGATAATATAAATCAACGTATTCTCTGGAAATCCTTCAAGTTTCACTCCTTGAATCCTCCCAGAAAATGAGTTATAGAGAAAATGGTAGACCTTATTCAATTATGGTTTATTCAGGAGATGAAACTTGTACAGCATGCCTCGTGCTCAATATTTAAGATAAGATTCTGAAATTCGTACACAAGAAACTACATCCTGTACTATTTACAATTAAATTGGTCTCGATTCATTTGGATTCTCTATGAATATTTTATGACTATTTTACCCGGAACACCTTAGAACACATCACCAAAAGACTTCATCCTCCCTTGAAATTTGACCTTCTTGTTAATTAAGTTTGGTTGTCATTGATGTCAAACCTTGAATAAAGCCTTGTAGCACAAGGTTTGGGTAATGGACCCAATTTGTTTGATGTAAATATGACTCATTATTGTCTTGTCATGGTTGATAAGAGGTAAAAATAGATGAACTCCAAAGTGGTCCCCTTATGGTGAAAGTGCACATGGAAAGGTGCTTTACGGAGTGAGAGAAACCATGCTTATTTGAGGAATAATGAGATGAAGGAAAATGAATTCATGAGTGAAACTATCCTAGATGGATAATGCTTTTCATGCCATTTCTGGTGGTATGTGGAACATCACATAACTCCTCACGGTTAGAGAGTTATGGCCATACGAAGTTGGAGAACGCCTCATAAGTCTTATAGAAGCCCCCAAGGGTCAAAGTTCTTTGAAAAAGAAATTATTGTAAATGAAGAAGCCCTAAAATAAGGAAAGTGTAAGGCTACATGAAGATATAAATAAGAGGCAAAGATCACTCATTAAAGACACACTTGTACATATTGTATATCTATTTTATTGTGTAAATATTCTTGTAAATACTTGTGGATACATATGAAGTGGTGAATGACTAAGGTAGCATGAAGGGTTGACGGTGAAATTCTTTGAATTACAACAAAACCCTATTTTCTGAGTTGTATGTGGGTTGTCTGTGTACAAGCTGCGTACATGTTGAGTTATATGCAGGCTGTCTCTGTACAAGGTGCGTACATATTGAGTTATACGTGGGTTTTATATGTACAAGTTCCATACATGTTGAGTTGTACGCAGGATGATAGTGTATTAGGGAGTGTACATGTTGATAAAGTCATGGAAACTTGAGAAGATGAAAATGCAAAAGTTCTAGATTCTGAGATCAAGCTCCCAGGAAGGTCTAAAATGCTTAGATACATCAAATCCATCCATTGGTTCAAAAGGTATGTCTTATTTCTATGAATGGTTGGATTTTGGTGTATGTATGAGGAATGGCAACGGATATTTGAGGATTCTCCCTAGAGAGGCTAGTGTCTTCATGGGATCTTTTGCATCAGTCAAATCTACAAAAATACAGTGTTGGTATATTCATCATTGATACTTCTTGTGAAGCACATATTGTATTTCCTGGCATATGGATAAGGTTTTTTATTGTACATGGTTGAGAGCTTGTGTTTCTGTAGTAGTTGATGTATTGAGATACTGAATAACAGAAAGGGGTTGATGTCTAAGATCATGTGAGGGATATTATACTTGTTCATGATTACACATCATATATGACACATAACTAGAGAGGGGCATACTTTCCTTGAGTAAAGGTTATATATGAGGATGCATGCACAGGGTACAGTTACAGTCTGGATACAATGACCAGTTACAAATCTATGTGAAATAAGTTACAGAAGGTCAGAAGTTTTCAAGAAAAGGAAACCCTAGTTTTCAGAAGGCATACACAGGATGCATAATAGTTTGGTAGTGTACATACGTAGGTTGCATAACAGATAGGGAGCATGCATACGTGAGCTGCAACACTACAGGTCATGTATCTATTGTAATTTTTGAAGATACATGTTCAATTCAGGTACAGATTGATTACAGAGAAGTTGTATCGGTCAGTGATACAGGTTGTTATAGTTGTACAACAATATATCTCATAGTGATAGATTGATAGTGGTTCCATCATTCTACTTATACTTTAGGGAAGTTGGATAGGGCAAGGACAAGTGATTTTACCCACCTTCCAGTTGTAGCCAGAGAACTCAGGGGGTTGTAGCCTCCTTCTGGTTGTAGCAAGATAATTGGGGAGTTGGAGCTTCCCTCAGGTTGTAGCTTGAGAAATTAGGGTGTTGGAGCCTCCTTCCAGTTGCAGCTAGAAAACAAAGGAAGTTGGTGCTTCCAATGAATGTAATTCTTCAAGACATATAAGAAAAATCATTCTGTGGTTTTCTCCTGATTTGGGTTTTCACGTAAAACACTAGTGTACTGTGTATGTGTATGATTGTTCATTTCTTATTATTGGATGATAATTCTACATTGATATAAAACTTGAATTATTTGGAGAAAAAGGATTATATTTACACTATTACTGATTCACCCCCCCCGCTCAGTAATCCAACAATTCGTATTAGAGCAGGATCCTTCAGAAATTAGTTTAACCACCGAAAGGTAGATCATGGAGAGTACCAACTCATATAAAACTAGAATAAAACACTTTGATGGATAGATGTATTCTTTTTGGAGCATAAGGATGAAGACATATATACAGGCACAAGGGTTTGAAATTTCGAAATCAATTGTAGATGGATACATAGTACCAACAATTCCACCAACAAATGACAAAGCAGTGAAACTTGGTCAGAATAATTCCAAAGCTACAAATGCACTTTTGAATTGTCTCAATGAAACAATATTCACCAAAGTTGCACATTGTAAATCTGCTAAAGATATTTGGGACAAGCTTCGAAATATTTATGAAGGAGATACAAAAATCAAAGCAACAAAACTTCAAACTTACATAAGTCAGTTCAAACAACTAAAAATTATTGCAGCCTACTTCTTAAGAGTTGATGAAACAGTGAATGAAATCATAGGATTGGGAGAAGAAATCAAAGAATCTGTAATTGTTCAAAAGGTACTAAGATCTCTTTCTATGAGATTCAACCCTAATATATTAGCACTAGAAGAATGATCATATCTGAACTCAATAAGCATGGTAAAACTGCATGGAATCTTCACAGCATATGAAATGAGAACTGAACATGAAAATCCATATGTAAAAGAAGCAACCTTCGAAGCATCCAAAATATCAAAGAAAAATAAAAAGGAACAAGAAGAATATAGCAGTAGGAGCGACATCTCAGAATATGATGAAGAAGTGGCCAACTTCGTCGAAAGACTGAACAAGGGAACCAATGGTAGGTATAGAGGTAAGATTCCTTTAATTTTTTTTAATTGTGATGGTATTGGTCATTTTTCTAACAAATGTCCTCATAAGAAAAAGAGTAATGATGAAGGTTACTCAAAAGGAAAACACACATATAAAGGCAAAAGAACTGCAAAGGAATATTTCAAGAAAATCTTATGCATCAAAGAAGACATCTCATCATCAGATGAAAATGAAATCAGTGACAATGAGACAGGAAGAGTTCTATTCATGGAAGTAAAACATTCTGACAAATAAGACTCCAAAGAAGAATATGAAGAAGCCGAAGAATGATATGAAGAAGTCGAAGATGAAATTGAAGAGGCAAAAGTTGACTGTCGAGAAGAATTAATGTGTTCCATAGAAGTTATCAGAAGAGAAAAGAAGAAAAACAAGAAACTACAAGCAGAACTAGACAAGAAAAAGGACACTCAAGAAATAGAACAAATGATCACAAGATTGAAGGTTCAAATAGAAGAAGATAAAAGAACTGAAGAAGCACTCAAATAACAACTAGAATAAAAGGACAAGATCATTGGAAACTTGGAAGCAAAGATTGTCACACTAAGAAAGGATATTCAAAGAAAAATATGCAGAATAGATCAAAATTTTTGGATGACATCATCAACAATAAAAAATATTATCTTGACAAGTCTGTACTTGGATACAATCAGACAGAAAAGGGATCAATATCCAAAACAACAGAGTAAGAAACAAATCCAAAAATCTATACAGAAACAATCAAAGGGGATAGAAATATATACAAGGAAGATTACAGGGACGCTCCTCCACCAACAAGATTCAGATTTCAGAATCAACAACAGACAGATAGGCCTCACGAAGAAGAAGGATTCATAAGAGCACCTTCTTTCAGAAGATATTCAACTCCCAGGTATCAAACTATATTTTTTGGTTTATGTTATGCATGTAATAATTTTGGACACGTGGACAGAGATTGCAGTATGACAATCCCTCTTAAAGAGCCTCAACAGAATAACAAAATTCATAGAAACTATATTTTTTGTTTTAGTTGTGAATTGCAGAGCTAACAACAGGAACAATAACAACTTTGAGAGTCATACACAAAGGGGTTACTCAAGAAGTCCTAGTGAAACACAAAGAAGAAGTTACAATAGGTTTGAATTTTTGAGCACTGAATTCGAATGTTACAAATGTAACAATTTTGGACATGTGGATAGAGATTGCATAATGACAATCCCTCTTAAAGAATCTCAACAAAATAACAAAAGTCACAGACAAGAACCTCAGAAAAGAACATGGATAAGAAAGCAAGATCAGTATAGCAATGAAGAATGCACAATTTCTCTATAAGCTAAGTAGAAGAAACACGGTTGGTATGCTAATAGTGGGTGTTCAAAACACATGACAGGTGATAGAGACAAATTTCTTACATTGTGAAAGGAAAGAAATGGATCAGTCTCCTTCGAAAATGATAATTCAACCAAAATCATTGGAGAAGGCACAATCCAAATTGGGAACAAGAATAAAAAGGCACAAAATGTTCTACTAGTAGAAGATATGAAACATAATCCTCTAAGTGTGAGTTAAATGTGTGACCAAGGTCATAAAGTTACTTTCGATTCACAAAAGTGTGAGATAAGAAGAGAAGGTTCGGGGAAATTGGTCAGTACAGCTGCAAGAACATCAAACAACATATATGTGTTAAGTGAAATTGGAAATGAAAAGTGTTGTCTAGGAAAGGAAGATTAAACATGGCTATGGCACAGAAGAATGGGTCACATGCATTTTGATAACCTTGTCAAATTCAGAAAAAGAGAAGCAGTCATAGAAATTCCCCAGATCACGAAACTAACTAACACTTTATGCAAGCATTGTCAACAAGGAAAGAAAACAAAGACCAGGCTCAAATCAAAGGAATACTCAACAACAAGACCACTGGAAATTATGCATACTGATCTAGTTGGAACAACTACAACAAATGGATTAAAAGGTGAGAGATATTTTATATTATTAGTTGATGATTATACAAGAATCACTGCAGTTTTCTTTCTCAAGAACAAGTCAGAAGCTTTTGAAAACTTCAAGATCTATAAGGAGGTGGTTGAAAATGAGATGGATTCAAGAATCAAATGCTTGAGATCTGATAATGGAGGAGAGTTCAATTCAAAGGAATTTATGGACTATTACAACAAGCATGGAATAAAAAGGCAATTCTTTGTTGCTAGGACACCTCAACAGATGGAGTTGTTAAAAGAAAGAACAAGACAATACAAGAAAATGCTCGAAAAATGCTAATGGATTCCAAATCGACAGATATATTTTGGACACAGGCAGTGCATAGAACAGTTCACATTCAAAAAAGAGTAATGCTAAAAAACAACATTGATAAAACTCCCTACGAACTATGGAAAGGAAGACCAACAAATGTGAAGCACTTCAAAGTTTTTGGAAGCAAATGCTACATCAAAAGAGAAGATGGAAGAATGGGAAAGTTTGACTTTTGTGTGGACAAATGAGTACTTGTTGGTTACTCAAGTACAAGGAAAGAATACAAGTGTTACAATATAGGATTGAACAAAGTTGTGGAAAGCATCAACGTAACAATTGATGAAATAGGCAAACTAGAATAAAAGCAAGAAGAAAACAAATCAATGGAACAACTTTTCGAAGAAGAAGCAAAAGATGAAGTAGAAGAGGAAGATGAAGAGAATCTGACAAAAACAGAAGAGCAAGTTCAACAAGTATCTCCAAAGACACCTAGAAAACGAGTACAAAAGAATCACCCTTCGGATTAGATTATTAGAAACAAATATCTGGGAGTTGAGACTAGAAGAAAATTTTGTTCACCAGAACAAACACACCTAGCACTCTTATCTACAATTGAACCAAACTATTTTGAAGAAGCCAACAAGGATGAATTTTGGAATAAGGCCATGGATGAAGAATTGGATCAAATAGAAAAAAAATGACACTTGGGAATTGGTTTCAATACCAAATAATAATAATGTGAACAACACAAAATGGGTTTTCAGGAATAAATTAAATGAAGATGGACAAGTTACAAAGAACAAAACTATATTGGTATGTAAAGGATATGCACAGATTGGAGGAATCAACCATGAAGAGATATTTATCCCAGTTGCCATAATGGAAGCAATTCGTTTTCTTTTAGCCTATGCATGCTCCAAAAATGTTAAAGTATATTAGATGGACGTAAAATTAGCTTTTCTGAATGGGGAACTTGAAGAATAAGTCTACATTGAACAACCAGAAGGATTTCAGTTGTCAGAGAACGAAGAGTATCTGTGTAAATTATAGAAGGCCTTATATGGTCTAAAAAAGGCTCCTAGAGCATGGTACTCTAGACTAGATAAGTATCTACAACAAGCATGGTTTAGAAAAGGAAGTGCAGACAACAACCTCTACATCAAGGTAAGTCAAGGTAATATTTTATTAATTGAATTTTATGTTGATGATATTATTTTTGGCAGTGATGATGACAGGTTAAGCCAGAAATTTACAAAAGATATGCAAAATGAATTTGAAATGTCATTACTTGGAGAACTATCCTTCTTTTTGGGACTTCAGACACATCAAGGCAACCAAGGAATCTTTGTTTCTCAAACCAAGTATATCAGTGAAATGATAAAGAGGTTTGGAATGGAAGATTGTAAACCAGTTGCAAGTTGAGAAAAGATGATGATTCGAAGTCTACAAATCAAAGGCAATATAGGTCAATGATTGGCAGCCTACTATATGTGACAACATCCAAACCATATGTAATGCAGGCAGTTGGACAGGTGCCATGATTTCAAGAAACACCAAAGGAGTCACATGTGCTAGCAGTGAAGAGGATTTTCAGATATCTCAAAGGAACATAAGAGTTTGGATTATGGTATCCAAAAGAAAAGGATCTATCACTTATTGCCTACACAGATGCAGATTGGGTAGGTTGTATTGATGACCGATGAAGCACCCGTGGAGCAGCGTTCTACTTGGGTGAGTGTTTAGTATCATGGATAAGCAAGAAACAATCATCATTATCTTTATCTACAACTGAGGTGGAGTATATTGCAGTAGCATCATGTTGTACACATGTTCTTTGGATGAAACAAACTATGACAGATATATAGGTTGAGTATGATGAGCTCATTCCAATCTATTGTGATAATACGAGTGCCATCAATATCTTGAAGAACCCAATGATGCACTCCAAGAAGAAGCACATTCCAATCAAGTATCACTTTATGTGGGAGTAGGTTGCAGAAAAGAACATCAGAGTTGAGTAAGTGGGCACAACAAAACAAGTGGTAGATATATTCACAAAAAAAATTCCACGGGAATCTTTTGAATATCTTTGTTAGAGACTTGGATCTTATTCTACTCCAAAATGAATATTTTTTGAATGCCTATATTATATTTCCTAAATTTACACGAGGAAGCACCATAAGAGGATAGTTTAGTCAGGGAGAGAAACCCGGAATGGAAAGATACCTTTTCCATTGAGGACAAAGGGGGAGAGATTTATCAGATGCAAAGGACAGAGGCAGAGGATAGAGGCATGGTTCCATGGGGAGCATATTTATCAAATACAGAGGATAGAGGCATGGTTCAAGGGGGAGAAGATTTATCAAATACATAGGACAAGGGCATGGTTCCAGGGGAAGCATGAGTGATATGATTTAACTATTGCATCAGAGTGTTTCCATCAATGCCAAAGGGGGAGATTGTTGATTAAGGTTGGTTTCCATTGATGTCAACCCTTGAAGAAATCCTCGTAGCACAAGTTTTGGGTAATGGACCCAAGCTTGTTTGATGTAAATATGACTCATTATTGTCTTGTCATGGTTGATAAGAAGTAAAATTGGATGAAATCCAAAGTGGTCCCCTTATGGTGAAAGCCCTCATCGGAAGACACTTTGCGGAGTGAGAGAACCCATTCTTATTTGAGGAATAATGAGATGAAGGACAATGAATTTGTGAGTGAAGCTATCCTAGATGGATATTTCTTTTCATTCCATTTACGGTGGTATGTGGAACGTCATATAACTCTTCACGGTTAGAGAGTTATGACCATATGAAGTTGGAGAACCCCTCATAAGTCTTATAGAAGCACCCAAGGGTCAAAGTGCTTTGCAAACGAAATTATTGTAAATGAAGAAGCCCTAAAATAAGGAAAGTGTAAGGCTACATGAAGATATAAATAAGAGGAAAATCTCACTCATTAAAGACACACTTATACATATTGTATATCTATTTTAATGTGTAAATATTCTTGTAAATACTTGTGGATACATATGAAGTGGAAAAACCCTATTTTTTGAGGTGTATGTGGGCTCTCTATGTACAAGATGCGTACATGTTGAGTTATACGTGGGTTTTATGTGTACAAGGTGCATACATGCTAAGTTATACGTGATATGTCTGTGTACAAGGTATGTACATGTTGCGTTATACACGGGCTGGCAATTTATTAGGGAGCGTACCTATTGATAAAGTCATGGAAACTTGAGAAGGTGAAGATGTATAAGTTTTAGATTCTGAGATCAAGATCCTAGGAAGGTCTAAACTACTCAGATACATCAGATCCATCCATTGGTTCAAAAATTTATGTCTTATTTCTATGAATAGTTGGATTTTCGTGTATGTATGTGGAATGGCAATGGATATTTCAGGATTCTCCCTAAAGAGACTAGTGGCTTCATGGGATCTTCTGCATAAGTCATATCTACATAAATGCAGTACTGGTATATTCATCATTGATACTTCTTATGAGGCATATATTGTATTTCTTGGCATATGTATAAGGGTTTTTATGGTACATGGTTGAGAGCTTCTATTTGTGTAGT
The DNA here is from genome assembly GCA_009831015.1 of Picea engelmannii. Lineage (NCBI taxonomy): Eukaryota > Viridiplantae > Streptophyta > Pinopsida > Pinales > Pinaceae > Picea > Picea engelmannii. Next base: position 403,503 of record ML794946.1, read on the forward strand.
AGTTGATGTATTGAGAGACTGAATATCAGAAAGGGGTTGATGAATAAGATCATTGGAGGGATATTATACTTGTTCATGATTACACATCCTATATGACACATGACTAGAGAGAGACATACTTACCTGGAGTAAAGGTTATATATGAGGATGCATGCACAGGGTACAGTTACAGTCTGGATATAGTGATAGGTTACAGATCTATGTGAAAGAAGTTATAAAAGGTTAGAAGTTTTCAAGAAAAGGAAACCCTATTTTTCAGAAGGCATATGTAGGCTACATAACAGTTTGGTAGTGTACGTACACAGACTAGATAACAGATAGGGAGCATACATACGCGGGCTGCAACACTACAGGTCGTGTATCTGTTGTAATTTTTGTAGATACATGTTTAGTTCATGTACAGATTGATTATAGGGAAGTTGTACAGATTGGATACAGGTCAGTGATACAAGTCATTACATTTGTAAAATAGTATATATCACAGTGACATATTGACATTTGTTCCATCATTCTACTTATGCTTCAGGGCAGTTGAATGGGGTAAGGACAGGTGGTTGTAGAAACCTACTGGATGTAGCCGGAGAACTTAGGGGGTTGTAGCCTCCTTCTTGTTGTAGCTAGAGAATTGGGGAGTTGGAGATTCCCTCAGGTTGTAGCCTGAGAAACTAGGGGGTTGGAGCCTCCTTCCAGTTGCAGCTGGAAAACAAAGGAAGTTGGTGCTTCCAATGAATGTAATTATTCTAGACATATAATAAAAATCATTATGTGGTTTTCTTTCGATTTGGGTTTCCGCATAAAACAGTGGTGTACTGTATATGTGTGGGATTATTCATTTCTTATTGCTCATTATTGGATAATAATTCTACATTGATATAAAACTTGGATTATTTGGAGAAAAGGGAGTATAATTACGTTATTACTGATTCAGCCCCCCCCCCCCTCTCAGTAATCCAACAATTGGTATTGAAGCAAGTTCCTTCAGAAATCACTTTAACCACTGAAAGGTAGATCATGGAGAGTACCAAATCATATAAAAATGGAATACCACACTTTGACAGACAAAAGTATGTTTTTTGGAGAATAAGGATGAAGACATATATACAGGCATAGGGGATTGAAATTTGGAAATCAATTGTAGATGGATACACAATACCAGTAGTTTCACCAGCAAATGACAAAGCAGTGAAACTTGGTCAAAATAATTCCAAATCTACAAATGCACTTTTGAATGGTGTCAGTGAAACAATATTCACCAAAGTTTCATATTGTAAATCCACTAAAGAGATTTAGGACAAGGTTCAAAATATTTGTGAACGATATACACAAGTCAAAGAAGAAAAACTTCAAACTTGCTGAGGTCATCTTGAACAACTAAAAAATATTGTAGCCTACTTATTAAGAGTTGATGAAATAGTGAATGCAATCATAGAATTGGGAGAAGAAATAGAAGAATCTGTAATTGTTCAAAAGGTACTAAGATCTCTTTGTATGAGAATCAACCCAAAGATATCAGCAGTAGAAGAAATATCAGATCTGAAATCAATAAGCATGGACAAACTGCATGGAATCTTCACAGCATATGAAATGACAACTAAATAGGAAAATCTAGATGTAAAAGAAGTAGCCTTCAAAGCATCTAAAAGATCAAAGAAAAATAAGAAGGAACAAGAAGAATATAGAAGTAACAATGATGTCTCATAAGATGATGAAGAATTGGCCAACTTCGTCAAAAGACTGAACAAGGGAACCAATGGTAGGTATATAGGTAAGATTCCTTTAATTTGTTTTAATTATGATGGTATTGGTCATTTTTCTAACAAATGTCCTCATAAGAAAAAGAGAAATGATGAAGGTTACTCAAAAGGAAAACACACATGTAAAGGCAAAAGAACTACAAAGAAATACTTCAAGAAAAACTTATGCATCAAAGAAGACATCTCATCATTAGATGAAGATGAAATCAGTGACAGTGAGACAAGAAAAGTTCTATTCATGGCAGTAAAAGATTCTGAAAAAGAGGACTCTGAAGAAGAATATGAAGAAGCCGAAGAAGGATATGAAGAAGTCGAAGATGAAATTAAAAATGCATAAGTTGACTATTGGGGAGAATTAATGTGTGCCATAGAAGTTATCAGAGGAGAAAAGAAGAAAAACAAAAAGCTACAAGTAGAACTAGACAAGAAAAAGGACACTCGAGAACTAGAACAAATGATCACAATATTGAAGGTTCAAATAGAATAAGATAAACGAATCGAAGAAGCACTAAAAAAACAACTAGAATAAAAGGACAAGATCATTGGAAACTTGGAAGCAGATATTGTCACACTAAGAAAGGATATTCAAAAGAAAAATATGCAGAATAGCTCAAAAGTTCTAGATGACATCATCAACAGTAAAAAATCTCATCTTGACAAGTCTAGACTTGGATACAATCAGACAGAAAAGGGATCAAGCTCCAAAAAAATAGAGCAACAAACAAATCCAAAAAGCTATGTAGAAACAATAAAAGGGGATAGGAAGATATACAAGGAATATTATAGGGGCACTCCTCCACCGAGAATATTCAAAAAACAGATAGGCCTAAAGAAGAAGAAGGATTCATAAGAGCATCTTCTTTCAGAAGATCTTCAACTCCTAAGTATCAAACTATATTTTTTGGCTTATGTTATGCATGTAATAATGTTTGACATAAAGTTGTGAATTGTAGAGCTAACAATAAGAACAATAACAACTTTAAGATTCATACACAAAGGGGTTACTCAAGAAGACCTAGTGAAACACAAAGAAGAAGTTACAACAGGTTTGAATTTTTTAGCACCGAAGTCGAATGTTACAAATGTAACAATTTTGGACATGTGGCCAAAGATTGCAAAATGACAGTCCCTCTTAAAGAACCTCAACAGAATAACAACAGTCATAGACAAGAACCTCAGAAAATGACATGGATAAGAAAGAAACATCAGTATAGCGATGAACAATGGATAGTTGCTCAACAAGCTAAGAAGAAGAAACATGGTTGGTATGTTGACAATGGGTGCTCAAAACACATGACATGTGATAGAGACAAATTTCTTAAATTGAGAAAGGAAATAAATGGATCAGTCTCCTTTGGAAATGATAATTCAGCCAAAATCATTGGAGAAGGCATAGTTCAAATTGGGAACAAGAATAAAAAGGCACAAAATGTTCTACTAGTAGAATATATGAAACATAATCTTCTAAGTGTTAGTCAAACGTGTGACCAAGGTCATAAAGTTACTTTCGATTCACAAAAGTGTGAGATAAGAAGAGAAGATTCATAGAAATTGGTCGGTACAACTACAAGAACTTCAAACAACATATATGTGTTAAGAGAAATTGGAAATGAAAAGTGTTATCTAGGAAAGGAAGATGAGAGTTGGTGTTATCGGACAAATTGGTAGGTGCAGACACTAACTAATATCCCTAGATCCACCTAGATCTAGAACAAAACACACCAGAACATGACACTTTCCTTAAGTTTTAGATATTGAATTTACTAACTAAAGAGGGATGAGTGACATATTGTTTAAATGTCTCTTCCTCTCGCCATCACCATCCTAGCTCCGTTCCAACGCTCATACAGTGATGAACCTGCAAAAGAACACAACCAACCAAACTGATAGAAATAGCATAAACTCAATATAAACCTATGTATGTGATCAAGGAATCATACAATAAAACACAACAAGCTTTATAGGAAATAATCATATTACTGTATCATATTAAATGTGAAAGAGAGATTACAACCATGTCCTTGATGTCATAAGGTCCCTTCCAACTGTCCTTTGTTCCCCACACACTTCCATTCCAAGAATTCTGAGAGCATAGATCTGATAGCTACTCACAATCTATCTTGACAAAGTAAATCTCAAAGCCACTCCAACCAAGCTAATAATTCCAAACCAACCAAAGCTAACTTTGTCCATGACAGATCCTCTCCTCTTATAAGTTGAAGAGGATAAGGTGAGGAGGTTAGGATGATCCCATTAAATCATGAAAGCGAGTAATATCCAAACCATTTGGATGCCACCTCACCATGGAAGTTTTCTCCTTCTAGAAGATTCAAGAAAACACTCGTTTTTCCATGTGTAAGCATTCTCGCACCCTACCTATAGATTATCCTGCGAACATTTCGCACCCTAAGTGTGGACAGCCTGCGAGAATCAAGCATTCTCTCACCCCAATACATAGGCAACCTGTGAACTTCCTTTTTTATAGGGTTTTTACATAGGAAAATACAACTTATTTTCTTAGGGAAAGTTCTTCTCCCTTCTCTCTTCAAGAACTCAAGCCACTGACCCCTCTGAAGGAAACAAATAGGTTTACATCATTAATGATCATAGGTATGACGAAAATAATGTGTAACAGAGAGCCCCCCAAATTATGAAGTTAGAACAGAGTGATAGCTGAAATAATTTGTCGAGTGTGTGTGTAGGGAACAAGAAACAATCGATCGGAAACCTGCCAACAAACAAGGAAATACGGTACAATAATATATCATCACTAAGGTAGGCATTCCCATAATCAGAATACAAATGACTCAGAGCATAAATGTCGACATGCGAAGATCCATGCCAAGTAAGACAGGTCATGGCCACCAAACATACACTATGGATCCATGCCGATATGACTCAAATCTGAACATAGCCACCAAAAATACACTGTGGATCTATGTGTTAAAGTTTCAAATTTGAACATAGCCACCAGACATACAATGTGGATCTATGCAACAGTACACTGAATATACTCCAACGCAACCTGGATCTATCAAAAAATATCCAGGGTCTTCATCTCCACCACTCTATAGTACAAATCTAACCATGTGAATACATGTGCTGAAGTTGAACATGGTAGAAACCACTTGATTACCGGTCATTAATGAAACCATTAACAAGTGTGAGGGAAATCACCATTAATGTCAATGACTCCCAAGGTACACTAGTACAATCCAACGAATGTGAATCAATGAGCTGAGGTCGAACACTCGACGGAATCTTCCGATCAGGGGTCAATAATGAAAACCCACTATCGAAAGTGAGGAAACCTACCATTGAGGCATGCAAGTTCCAAGGTACCAATTAGTTTCTAAGTCTAATTCCTGGATAATGAGTTGAAGTCGACAGGAAAAGACTCATCATACGAGGGCCTTAATGTATCCGCCATCAATGACATGAAACAAGTAACAAGATTTGATGTAGATCATAGTAACAAGTGATTCCGGACTGACTCAGTGATGGCCGACACAATAGAAGGCTTAAAGACTGCAAAAATGGTCAATGCAATAGAAGTCTTTTTAGGTTGGACATATTTTTGAACATATTGACAACACGACAACTGTCTTGGAAAATACTGACTCAACAACAGGGTTCACAAACCAAATTATAATCTCATAAAGGAGTATGACCAAGAGACGAGTAGATTTTCCAATCTAGACACAAGGCGAGTGAAAGGGTGTCATGTTCAAAAGTGACTCTTCCACAAAATACAGGTTTAGATACATTTCTTTCCCAATTTTTCCCCCACCATTTCTGGTGAGTACCTCTTTATTTTTACACAATCTTGAGGAGGATAACATATGCTTGAAATGTAAGCTCATCCTTTGGATGAGTCCCTCGGAGTATGTTTAACGAACCCTAGGAAGGAGTGGTTCGTTCCCATTATGGGTCTTTCGATGTTTGTTTAACGATTCCAAAGATTGAAAACTCGAAGGTTTTTCATGATTATAGAGTCTGGAAAAACACTGAAAAGAGAACTCTCTCAGTTCCTTTTTCATAAATTAGTCTGATGAGACCAAAAAAGAGATAAATTATCACTCAACAAATGCTTTCTTCAAATACTTTAATGAGCGGGAAAATAGCAAGATCGCTCGGCAATCTTTTCATGTTTAGAGAATCTGAAAAGAGCTTAAAGGGAACTCCAGTGGGTTCCTTTTTCGTATAACCTTTACGAGTCCAAAAAAAGTGATAAAAGTATGCTCGGTTACATTCTCATTGATTTACGAGCATGAGAAAGAACAAAGACTAAGCTTGGTAACTTATTCTCATGTATTTATGAGCATGAGAAAGAACAAAGACTAAGCTCGGGATTGTTTTCATTTTTACGCAAGCTTTAAAACAAAACAAAACTATGCTTGGGATAGATTTTAATTTTTACACAAGCTTAAAAACTAAACAAAACTATGCTTGGACCTGGTTTCATTTTTAGACAAGCTTGAACCAGAGGAAACTATGCTTGAGGTAGGTGGTTTCAGTTTTACACAAGCTTGAACCATAGAAAACTATGCTTGCAACTTCCCAACGCATGGTTGGTACTTAGCCCCCATCTTAAGAAGCTAGTGGCTCAAAATTCAGCATGAAGTCCAGAGGCTGTAAGCAAATTCCCCCCAAGCTTCGTTTCATACAACTGCAAAGGAGAATGAAATGAAGCTTCAAATACTAGATGAAGGACTTGACTCAAATAGAGAGGGGGGAAACTATTTCATTTTTTAACGAGCTTGACACAAAAACAAGAACTATGCTCGTAAGTGGTTTCATTTTTTAACGAGCTTGAAATCAAAAAACCAGGCTCAAAGGCCTCTGTTTCATTTTTTAACGAGGTTTCCTCAGAGATGCAAAAACTATCCTCGGAGTCTTCTTGATCATGGATTCCAAGAGGACAATGCTCCATAAGGAGACCATGTCAAGGGACAAAACTCGGTCATGGCTTCCAAGAGGTCTTCATTTGATGGAAGAAACACATTCTGGAAGGACACCATGTCGAGGGTCGCGACAGGATTAAAGAGATCAGACTCTAACAACCCTATCGAAGAGATCACCATGTCAACTACTGGATCTAAGTCATCAGAAGTTGAATCCATGGGAGAAAATGCTACATAATTGACCTGTGTCGGGGGCGATACTGTCTGCATATAAGAACCATTCATAGAGGCAATCCAGGCGGGGTCAATGAATGAAAGTTGATCAACAGTCACAACCCATCCATCGTGAGGGAAATATATCACATGAAAAAGAGTAGACACAATAGCTTTCATGGCATAGACATAATCTCTCCCAAGGAGTAAAGCAAAATCCAAGGGGTCTCGGACAACCATGACATCAATAAAGACAGTTTTCCCTCCCAAAGTTATAGGAAACTGAGGAAGGGTCCCTAAAGGTTGACTAGTTCTTCTGTTAAAAGTTAATAGATTCTGTGTAACCGGTGCAAGTGGAGGATAACCCAAGGCTTGCCAAGCAATAGAGGACAAAATACTAACAAATGAACCTTCATCTATCAGCGTCTGAGGAACGTCCCGACCACAAATCTGCACTATAATCTGGAAAGGAATGTGAGAGGGAAGACGAGGTCTAGTTAGCACAACCCAATTAAAACGGATGGCCTCATTACTTGGAGGGGGTTCCATGGGAGATGGAGGAATACCCCCCGACACGGTAGAGTCTGTATCAATGAGAAAAACATGGGCAGTATCGGGTTTACTCTCGCTAAGGAGAGTAGGATCGACCGATGGAGAGATTAGATCGACCACTTGAGTTTCATTCTCCAAGGAGAGAATGGGGTCGACAGGTGGAAACGGATTGACCGCTTGGGTTTCACTCTCTAACGGGAGAGTGGGGTTGACTGAGGATGGGATCGGATCGACCGCTTTAGTTTCACTCTCTGAGGGGAGAGTGGGATTGACCGAGGATGGTATCGGATCAACCACTTTGTCAACTGGTTCAACTAAGGACGTGACCAGATTGATGACATGATCAATCGGATTGACAGGTGAAGGGATCAGAGCGATTATTCCATAAACTATTGGAGGGTTGAGAGAAATCTTGCGATAAGCAGCTGGAAGTGGAGGATGTGAAACAATCATGTCTTCCATGAATTTCAAGGTTTCGTCCATATGAGGGAAAAGGTGAGTTAGATGACTCCCTTTGCATAACATACATGGGAACTTAACTCTACTTTTCTTCTTCCCAACCGTATCATGACTGGTTGATGGGGGGTTGTCATCATGTTGTTCAGAGTCTAATGACATGGGTTGGCGAGGAGATGTATACCATGCTTCTATAACCTTAGATAGACCAAGGCAATCCTTAAGAAGATGGCTACCCTTACAAAGCCTACAAGGGTACTTGGGCTTATGGGTTGTTTGGGTGATCTTGACATCATCAACACTCCCAGCACGATTAACAGTAACTGGTTCTTTTCCAACATATTTGATAGTGGTTGGAAACTTTGACCCTTGTTTATCTTTCTTCTTCTTAATATTTCTTTTCTTCTTCTTCTTATTCATCGGGTTACTAGCTTCAGAACTTTCACGCGACAAAGAAGGTGAATTGGAAGGCGACATTGCAAGCGAAGAAGGTGAAGAAGACCTTACTGGTGAAGAAGGTGAAGGATCAACATGAGGTTGATGCTCTTGGGGGGAAGTGCTTGTGATTGAAGCACTTACTGCATTTGAGATTACCTGAGTGGAAAACAACCACACTGGCAATCCAATCATGAATCTTGGAAGGCTCAAAGTAGCAATATGAGGAGGACCAATGTTTCCATAAGAAGGAAAAATAAAATCTTCCCCTGGAGAAGGGGTTCCTTCATTGGTCATTCTGGGAACTGACACCATTAAATAAATATCCAATCTAGATTCCTCTAAGGAAAACAAACAACACACGCTAAAAATCTAGTAAGCAAGCAAGCACACAAAACCTTCTCACAATGAACGCACTAGTTGGTGATGAAATCCAACATCGCCGGAAAAATGTAAGAAGGGGTCGAGATAGAGTGGGTGGAAAAGTTACATTGACGACCTGCTTAACGGACTTACACCCTGGTGCAATCTCCCACACATAATCATGGGTATACCCTCCAAGGAGCCTGAGTGAGTTTGGCCAACGTCAATTCCAGGTACCGTGAAGACTTGCCCCTCCAAAGTCACCTTGTGTGAACAACCTAAAGAGATAGGCCACTAAGGTTACCAATCACTACAGTGATGCCTGGGGAAACAATCGATAGTCTGATCCACGTGCAAGGGCAGGGTATCTAGCCTGAAATCAACTTGAAAGGATTCCACTCATCATTGTGGGTCTACCTCACAAGCGACCCCCATAATACACGTAAACTCTACACCAAGACCAACAAAGCAGGGTGAGTAACTCTGTGAGTCTCAATGCGACCTCATGATTGAGCCTTGTGTTAGAAGGGATTCCCAGGACAAAATGTAGTAAGTGGATTTAACTCTCCCTATCACAAGATACTATGTTTGTTTGCAACTTTGGAAAGTTATCTTTCACACCTATTCCAAAGCTCTATGACTAATCTAATGTAGGTTTTCTACCAGAAAAGATAAAAATGTCTAATCAATTTTTATAAACTCTTTATTTTTAGAGTTGTTGTTACTCAAAAGGAAGATGGCATGGACAATATGGTGTTTTGACCGACTCAAAAATTATGCAAAGATATGAAGATGCAAGCTTTTAATTTTGATGAAAGGTATTCTACGAGAAGGAGAAAACATTTATCATTCCCATATGCATGATGTCCCAAAATATATTAAACTCATCAATATCAATATTCTCAAGAAATGAGAAAAAGGTATTGTACACCAACGCACGATTCATGGCCAAGAGGGGGAAATTTTTTCATAATTTAAGATCAAAAAATGCCAAGAATCATGCAATTTCACCACTTCAAATGCAAGGATGCCCTCAAACTAATATAAAGCAAGAAATTAGATCTTTTTGTTTCAAAAATTTCACTAAAAGCAATAATGAACTTTCTTAAAACAAAGAAACCCAAACTAAAAGTTTTCTTTTAAAGAGAACTATTCAGAAGAAATCTCATCTTTCCTTAAACAATTCTAAAGAAAACACACACTTTGTAATTGAAAGACACTCAAAGCAAGAGACTAATCCTTCAAAACCAAACAAAGAAAAAGTGTCTAAAACAAACTCAAAGGATGTCAAGCAGACTATAAGCAGATCAATATAGGCTCCAAAAGTTCAATCCAGCTGATCAAAGAAAAACTAGGTCATCAAAAGATAACAAGACCCAATCCAAAAAAGTTTACAAACAAGTTCGCAGCCTAGCAATAGAGTACAATGCGAGAATTAGGTATTCTCGCAGGCTAGACATTGGTAGGGTGTGAGAAGTTCACACCTAACTGAACAGTAGGGTGCGAACATCAATGATTCTTGCAGGCCACAGAGAGGTATAGTGCGAGAATGTCTGTAATCAAAATTTTTTGAAAGAGGACAGGGAATCTAAGTGAACTTCTAGATCCAGAGAGTCTGGATGGATGTCCCACAGACTCAGAAACCAAAAAACAAGCAATCAAAAGAAGGGAAAATAGACTAACTAGGAAACAATCTGCTCCCCAATGGAGTCGCCAATTTTGTTATCGAACAAATTGGTAGGTGTAGACACTAACTGATATCCCTAGATCCACCTAGATCTAGAACAAAACACACCAGAACATGATGCTTTCCTTAAGTTTTAGATACTGAATTTACTAACTAAAGAGGGATGAGTGACATACCGTTTAAATGTCGCTTCCTCTCGCCATCGCCATCTAAGCTCTGTTCCAATGCTCATACAATGATGAACTTGCAAAAGAACACAACCAACCAAAGTGATAGCAATAACATAAACTCAATATAAACCTATGTATGTGATCAAGGAATCATACAATAAAACACAAGAAGATTTATAGGAAAGAATCATATTACTGTATCATATTAAATGTGAAAGAGAGATTACAACCATGGCCTTGATGTCATAAGGTCCCTTCCAACTATCCTTTGTTCCCCACACACTTCCATTCCAAGAATTTTGAGAGCATAGATCTGATAGCTACTCACAATCTATCTTGACAAAGCAAATCTCAAAGCCAGTCCAACCAAGCTAATAATTCCAAGCCAACCAAAGCTAACTTTCTCCATGAGAGCTCCTCTCCTTTTATAAGTTGAAGAGGATAAGGTGAGGAGGTTAGGATGATCCCACTAAATCATGAAAGCAAGTAAGATCCAAACCATTTGGATGCCACCTCACCATGGAAGTTTTCTCCTTCTAGAAGATTCGAGAAAACGCTCGTTTTTCCACGTGTAAGCATTCTCGCACCCTACCTATAGAGCATCCTATGAACAGTTCACACCCTAAGTTTGGATAGCCTGCGAGAATCAAGCATTCTCGCACCCAAATACATAGGCAGCCTGCGAACTTCCTTTTTTATAGGGTTTTTACACAGGAAAATACAACTTCTTTTCTCAAGGAAAGTTCTTCTCCCTTCTCTCTTCAGGAACACAGGCCACTGACCCCTCTGAAGGCAACATATAGGTTTACATCATTAACGATCATAGGGATGACGAAAATAATGTGTAACATTTGGATATGTCACAAAAGAATGGGTCAAATGCATTTTGATAACCTTTTCAAAGTCAACAAAAGAGAAGCAGTCAGATAAATGCCCCAGATCACGAAACCAACCAACACTTTATGCAAGCATTGTCAACAAGGAAAGAAAACAAACACTAGGTTCAAATCAAAGGAATGCTCAACAACAAGACCACTGAAATTTTTTCATATTGATCTAGTTGGACCAACTACAACAAAGGGATTAAAAGGTGAGAGATACTTTATGTTATTAGTTGATTATTATACAAGAATGACTGCAGTTTGCTTTCTCAAGAACAAGTCAGAAGCTTTTGAAAACTTCAAGATATACAAGGAAATGGTTGAAAATGAAATGGATTCAATAATCAAATGCTTGAGATATAATATGGAGGAGAGTTCACTTCAAAGGAATTTATGGACTACTCCAGTATTCATGGAATAAAAAGGCAATTCTTCGTTGCTAGGACACCTCAACAGAATGGAGTTGTTGAAAGAAAGAACATGACAATACCGGAAATGGATCGAAAAATGATAATGGATTCCAAATCGACAGATATATTTTGGACATAGGCAGTGCATACAACAGTTCACATTCAAAACAAAGTAATTCTCAGAAACAACACCGATAAAACTCCCTACGAGCTATGGAAAGGAAGACCAGCAAATGTGAAACATTTCAAAGTTTTTGGAAGCAAATGCTACATCAAAAGAGAATATGGAAGAATGGGAAAGTTTGACTTTCATGTGGACAAATGAGTACTTGTTGGTTACTCAAGTACAAGGAAAGCATACAAGTGTTACAATATAAGATTGAACAAAGTTGTGGAAAGAATCAATGCAACAATTGATGAAACAAGCAAACTAGAATCAAAGGATGAAGAAAACTAATCAATGGAACAACTTTTCGAAGAAGAAGCAAAATATGAAGTAGAAGAGGAAGATGAAGATAATATGACAGAAACAAAATATAAAGTTCAACAAGTATCTCCAAAGACACCTAGAAAATGAGTACAGAAGAAGCATCCTTCAGATCAAATTATTGGAAACAAATATGCATGAGTTGAGACTTGAAGAAAAATCCATTCACCAAAACAAACACACCTAGAACTCTTATCTATAATTGAACCAAAATGTTTTGAAGAAGCTAAGAAGAATGAATTTTTGAATAAGGCCATGGATGAAGAATTGGATGAAATAGAGAAAAATGATACTTGGGAATTGGTTCCAAGACCAAAGAATAAGAATGTGATCGACACAAAATGGGTTTTCAGGAATAAATTAGATGAAGATGGACAAGTTACAAGGAACAAAGCTAGATTGGTATGTAAAGGATATGCACAGATTGAAGGAATCGACTTTGAAGAGACATTTGCCCCAATTGCCAGAATGGAAGCAATATGTTTTATTTTATCCTATGCATGCTCCAAAAATGTTAAAGTATAGCAGGTGGATGTAAAATCAACGTTTCTGAATGGGGAACTTGAAGAAGAAGTATACATTCAACAACCAAAAGGATTTTAGTTGTTAGAGAATGCAAAATATGTGTGTAAATTAAAGAAGGCCTTGTATGGTATAAAACAAGCTCCTAGAGCATGGTACTCTAGACTGGATAAGTTTCTGCAGCAGGTAGGGTTTAGACAAGGAAGTGTAGATAACAACCTCTACATCAAGGTAAGTCAAGGTAATATTTTATTAATTGAATTTTATGTTGATGATATTATTTTTGGTAGTGATGATGACAGGTTAAGCCAGGAATTTGCAAAAGATATACAAAATGAATTTCAAATGTCGTTACTTGGAGAACTATCCTTTTTTTTGGGACTTCAGATATGTCAAAGAAACCAAGGAATCTTTATTTCTCAAACCAATCATATCATAGAAATGCTAAAGAAGTTCAGAATGGAAGATTACAAACCAGTTATCACTCCCATGCAAACGAGTTGCAAGTTGAGAAAAGATGATGATTCAAAGTCTACAGATCAGAGGCAATACAGGTCAATGATTGGAAACCTAGTATATGTGACAACATCCAGACTAGATGTAATGCAGGCAGTTGGACAGGTGGCACAATTTCAAGCAACATCAAATGAGTCACATGTGTTAGCAGTGAAGATGATTTTTAGATATCCCAAAGGAACAAAAGAGTTTGGATTGTGGTATCCAAAAGGAAAGGATATATCACTTATTTCATACACAGATGCATATTGGGCAGGTTGTATTGATGACCGATGAAGCACCAGTGGAGAGGTGTTCTACTTGGGTCATTGTTTAGTATCATGGCTAAGCAAGAAACAATCATTAGTATCTTTATCTATAGCTGAGGCATAGTATATTGCAGCAACATCATCTTGTACATAGGTTATTTGGATGAAAAAAACTCTGAAAGATATACAGGTTGGGTATGATGAGTCCATTCCAATATATTTTGATAATACAAGCACCATCAGTATCTCGAAGAACCCGGTGATGCACTTCAAGATGAAGCACATTCCAATCAAGTATCACTTTCTATGAGAGCAGGTTGCAGAAAATAACATCAGAGTTGAGTATGTGGGAACAAAAGAACAAGTGGTAGACATCTTCACAAAACCACTTCCATGGGAACCCTTTGAATATATTCGCCAGAGACTTGGAGTTATTTCTACTTCAAAATGAATTCTTTTTGAATGCGTATATTATATGTCCTAGATTTACATGAGGAAGCACCATAAGAGGGATGTTCAGTTAGGGGGAGAAACCCCGGATGGAAAGATACCTTTCACATTGATGACAAAGGGGGAGATATTTATCATATGCAGAGGACAAAGGTAGAGGACAGAGGCATGGTTCCACGAGGAGCATATTTATCAAATACAGAGGACAGAGGCATGGTTCCAGGGGGAGAATATTTATCAGATACAAAGGACAGAGGCATGGTTCCAGGGGAAGAATGAATGATATTCTTTCAGTATTTCATCAGAGTGTTTCCATCAATGCCAAAGGGGGAGATTGTTTATTAAGGTTGGTTGTCATTGATGTCAACCCTTGAAGAAAGCCCCGTAACACAAGGTTTGGGTAATGGACCCAATTTTGTTTGATGTAAATATGACTCATTATTTTCTTGTCATGGTTGATAAGAAGTAAAAATGCATGAACTCCAAAGTTGTCCCTTTATGGTAAAAGCCCTCACAGGAAGATGCTTTATGGAGTGAGAGAACTGATGCTTATTTGAGGAACAATGATATGAAGGATGGTTAATTTGTGAGTGAAACTATCCTAGAAGGATAGTTCTTGTCATGCCATTTCCGATGGTATGTGGAACGTCACATAACTCCTCATGGTTAGAGAGTTATGACCATATGAAGTTGGAGAACCCCTCATAAGTCTTATAGAAGCCCCCAAGGGTCAAAGTGCTTTGCAAAATAAATTATTGTAAATGAAGAAGCCCTCAAATAAGGAAAGGGTAAGGCTACATGAACATATAAATAAGAGGCAAACTCACTCATTAAAGACACACTTGTATATCTATTTTCTTATGTAAATCTTCCTGTAAATACTTGTGGATACATATTAATTGGCAAACGTTTGAGGTAGAATGAAGGGTTGACGGTGAAATTCTCATAATTACAAAAAAACCCTATTTTCTGAGGTCTACACGAGTTTTATGTCTACAAGTTGCGTACATGTTGAGTTATATGTGGTTTTTTTGTGTACAAGGTGCGTACATACTGAGTTATACGCGGGTTGTTTGTGTACAAGGTATGTACATGCTGAGTTATACATGGGTTGGAAGTGTATTAGGGAGCGTACATGTTGATAAAGTCATGGAAGCTTGATAAGATGAAGACAGAAAAGTTCTATATTTTGAGATCAAGCTCCTAGGAAGGTCTAAACTAATCAGATACATCAGATCCATCCATTGGTTCAAAAGGTATGTCTTATTTCTATGAATAGTTAGATTTTGGTGTATGTATGAGGAATGGAAATGGATATTTGAGGATTCTCCCTAGAGCGACTAGTGTCTTCATGGGATCTTTTGCATAAGGCATATCTATAGAAATAAAATGATGGTATATTCATCATTGATACTTCTTGTGAGGCACATCTTGTGTTTCTTGGCATATGGCTAGGGGTTTTTATGGTACATGGTTGAGAGATTGTGTTTTTGTAGTAGTTGATGTATTGAGAGACTGAATATCAGAAATGGGTTGATAACTAAGATCATGTGAGGGATATTATACTTGTTCATGATTACAAATCCTATATGACACATGACTAGAGAGAGACATACTTGCCTTGAGTAAATTTTATATATGAGGATGCATGCACAGGGTACAGTTACAGTATGGATAGAATGACAGGTTACATATCTATGTGAAAGAAGTTACAGAAGGTCATAAGTTTTGAAGAAAAGGAAACCCTAGTTTTCTGAAGGGATACACGGGCTGCATAACAATTTGGTAGCGTACATATGTGGGTTGCATAACATATAGGGAACGTACATACGTGGGCTGCAACACAATAGGTCATGTATCTATTGTAATTTTTGTAGATACATGTTCAATTCAAGTACAGATTGATTACAGGGTAGTTGTACATATTGGATACAGGTCAGTGATACAAGTTATTATAGTTGTACAACAGTATATATCACAGTGACATATTGACAATGGTTCCATCATTCTACTTATACTTCAGGTCGATTGGATGGGGCAAGGACAGGTGGTTGTAGCCACCTTCCAATTGTAGTCGGAGAACTTAGGGGGTTGTAGCCTCCTTCTGGTTGTAGCCAGAGAATTGGGGAGTTGGAGCTTCCCTCAGGTTGTAGCCTGAGAAACTAGGGGGTTGGAGCCTCCTTCCAGTTGCAGATGGAAAACAAAGGAAGTTGGTGCTTCCAATGAATGTAATTCTTCTAGACATATAATAAAAAGAATTATGTGGTTTTCTCCCGATTTGGGTTTCCACATAAAACACTGGTGTATTGTGTATGTGTGTGATTGTTCATTTCTTATTTCTCATTATTGGATAATAATTCTACATTGACATAACACTTGGATTATTTGGAGAAAAAGGATTATAATTATGCTATTACTGATTCACCCCCCTCTCTCAGTAATCCAACACTTCTTTACTTCATATTTCCTCTAAAATTTGACTTATACCTCCTTGCTCATTAACAAACTTGTGTGTATTGACAAATGAATGTTTAATGAGATGTATTTATACCCTTTATGTCACTTCCTTTTAACATTAGGGCCGACCTGACACTTTCTTATTTTATAATTCTTTTATTTAATTATCTTCAGGGTCGACATGTACTTCCTTATTCAATTCACTTTGTCATCTTCAAAAATTCATTTCTCCTCAACAATGAGGATCCACATGATGTTTCACATACCACCAAAAACAACATGATGTATACTATCCATCCATGGGTGCTGTATCTACATGTGCATTATCCTTCATATCCAAATACCTTCATCAATATCGGGGTCCAAAACCAATGACTAGGGTTGATATCAATGACAACAACCAATCTTCCAATAGTTATATCCCTGTTAACACTGATCAATGGTATTACAAAATGAATTATTATTTTACCCATGGTTCAGCTCCAAAATACATGGAACCTAAGAAGAAGAGGAATATTAGGCTCAAATCATCCCAATATCACCTTACTCGAGGAATATTATTCATAAATAATTATGATCATGTTTTCTTAAGATATCTGAGAAGGAAGATGATGATGTGGTTTTGTCTGA
The DNA here is from genome assembly GCA_009831015.1 of Picea engelmannii. NCBI lineage: Eukaryota > Viridiplantae > Streptophyta > Pinopsida > Pinales > Pinaceae > Picea > Picea engelmannii. The sequence goes on from ML794946.1 coordinate 420,638, forward strand.
ACTTCATGATGGTCCATCTAGAGGGCACTTTGGAGGAGATACAACAACATACAAAATCCTTAGAGATGGTTACTACTAGCCTAATTTATTCAAATATGCTCATTCCTATGCAATAAAATGTCAGGAATGCCAAAGGTTACATGGGAAAGAAAAGAAGCATGGTTTTTCCCTTCAACTTATCACAATTGAACATCCATTTCAAAAATGGGGTTTATATGTGATAGGGGAGATTTATCCTAACTCTTCTCAATTTCATAAGTACATCCTTTCTACAATAGATTATTTCACTAAATGGACTAAATAAATACCTTTAAATATTGTCAATGAAAACTAGGGGATATGTTTCCTTGAATATTTTATTATAACTAGATTTGGTGTCCCAGAGTCATTAGTTTTCTATAATGCCAAATATTTCTCTTCTATAAAAATGACTGAATATGCACTTGAAAATAACATTAAAATCAAGTATTCAACTAATTATTATCCTTGGGGAAATGGATTGGAAAAATATACAAATTAAAATCTAATTAAAATTCTAAAAATAATTGTTACAAAATACCAAACAAATTGGCATTTATTGTTGGACAACTGAGAGGATGGGTGAATCAGTTGTTAATGTTCTTAAACAATTATGCCCGTTTTGAAATGTTTACAGAACACTCAATGACGATCAAAATAAAGCAGGGAAGTAAGCAATAGAATATTCAACGTCAATCACACACATAAAATATACGGAGACATATATTTTCTGAGGAACACCATAAAGGGAAAAACCTCTTCTTCTTGATATGATAAGTAATCTTTATTTTCTTTACATTATCATTCTTATGATATCCAACTTTTCTTGAGGCTACAACATCTGTTTTAGAATAAACAACTTTCTGAGAGCACCAACTCTCTAGTTTCTCTAGCACCCACTAGAAGGAAGCACCAACTCCTTGAGTGTTCTAACACCAACTGGATGGAAGCACCAACTTCTAGTCACATAGGTACCAACCTATATAACAGAGAACAATAGTTATCCCTTGCACCACCCTGCCACCCTAGTTTTTCTGGTTGCAACCAGATGGAAACCACAAATCCCCGTGTGTTAGAAAAACAGGACTGTGGATTAATAAAATAAAACAAATGTGGAAACAAAACATAGAAGATAAACAATACAATATAGACACAGATTTATGTGGTTCACCCAGTGTGGGCTACGTCCACCATAGAAATTGCCAAGTCCTTCCTTTATTATTATCCAGCATATGAAGGGATACAACCTACAACAAACCCGTTGTAACTTCCTCTTCTTTCTCTCACAGTCTCCTATCTCAGAATACAATATTCACCAATAATCATAGCCGCAATACATTTCCCTCATAAAATAGGGTTACCTTCTAGGGAAAAAAACCCTAACATAATCTCTATTGTTAGATCTGCGACCTTATAATGAACGGTCCAGATTTACAGTGAAATTACAATATACATTTACAAGGCAATTTTTCCTTCGGGGGTTGTGCCCTCGAACCCCCAAACCCCCACTGGGGGCCGTCTCACCCCCAAACCTCCCAGTTGGAGGGATATCCCCCCCGAACTCTACAGAGGGGGTACCACCCCTCTGCACTCCCCCGCATGGAAGAGTATACATATTTTTGGGGTGTAAATACTTCATGGGGTATAAACATGACTGAAAGTAAAAGACCTCTGAATCAGGAAGATAATCAGGCTCCACAACCAACAATATCCCACTTAGAGACTGATCTCAACAACTCCATCATTGTTGTATATGATGGACTCTGAACCTTCTTGGACCTGGAAAATTTCTCATCTTCATCTTCATTCTTGAAGACCAACTGAAGTTAAGCAGGAACTCAGTTTCTCCCTGGTTACTCCCTTTGTTAACATGTCTGCAAGATTTTGGCTAGTGTGTATCTTTTCCAACTTCAAATTTCCATCTTCCGAGGTGGATCGTATGAAGTGGTACCTCAAATGTATATCCTTAGTCTTCGAATGGAAGGCTGAGTTCTTTGCAAGATGAATGGCACTCTCATTGTCATAGTACAACCTGCTATTCTCTTGCTTCTTTCCCAATTCCTCCATAAACCTCTATAACCAAATTATCTCTTTACTAACCTCTGTAGCAGCAACATACTCTACCTCTATTGTTGAAATTGCAACAACCTTTTGTAGTTTCGAAATCCAACTTATTGTTGTTCCACCTATAGTAAAAACATACCTTGTGGTACTCCTCTTGCTATCTTTATCGCCTGCCATATCTGAATCAACATATCCCTATAGAAAAGTGTTTGAACCTCCAAAACATAATGCATGATTAGAAGTACCTCTCAAGTATCTGATAATCCACTTTACTGCCTCCCAATGTTCTTTACCTGGATTGTTCATATATCTGCTCACAACTCCCACTGCATGTGCAATATCTCGTCTTGTGCAAACCATTGCATACATCAAGCTGCCAATTGTTGATGAATATGGGACCCTGGACATGTATTCTATCTCCTCCTATGTCTTGGGACACATTTCCTTAGTTAATTTGAAATGGTTGGCCAAAGGTGTACTAACTGGTTTTTCATTCTACACTCTAAACCTCTCCAACACCTTCTCTGTGTACTCACCCTAAGACAATGTTAGTTTGCGATTTTTCCTATCTCTTGTTATTCTCATACCAAGGATTTTCTTTGCAACACCCAAATCCTTCATCGCAAATGAATTGGCTAATTTATTCTTGAGCACATTTATATCCTGCATATTAGACCCTGCAATAAGCATGTCATCTACATACAATAGCAAGATAATAAAGCTTCCATTTTCTAGCTTTTTAAAATAAACACAGTGATCAAAATGACATCTACTATAACCCTGTTATGTTATAAACCTGTCAAACTTCAGATACCACTGCCTTGGAGCTTTATTTAGGCCATATAATCTCTTTTTCAACCTGCATACCAAATTCTCCTTCCCTTTGACCTCATACCCCTGTGGCTGCTACATATAAATATCTTCCTCCAAAGCCCCATGGAGAAAAGTTGTTTTTACATCTAACTGTTCAAGATGAAAATCTTCTACTACCACAAGACTTAAAATAGTTCTAATTGAAGTCATATTAACAACAAGAGAAAATATTTCATCAAAATCTATACCTTTCTTTTGTGCAAACCCCTTTACAACAAGTCTAGGCTTGTACTGCTTTTCTCCTCCATCTTCTTCCTTCAACTTGTAAACCCATTTATTCTGCAATGCTCTTTTTCCTGTATCCAAATGAACCAAGTCCTAAGTATGGTTATTTACCAAGGAATCCATTTCCTCTTCCATGTTTTTCTCCCACTTCCTTTTGGTGTCTACCTACATTGCCTCTGCATAACATTCTAGTTCACCAGAATCAGTCAACATTAAATAATACAATGAATTGGAGTATCGTTCAGGGGGTATACTTAACCTGGTATATTTTCTAACAACACTTACAAGTGTTTGAGGTACTTGTTTCTCTTGTTGTTGTACATTTTGATTTTCTGATTCCTTTGGAATTTCTTTTTCAGTGATCTCATCAAGCACTATGTATTCTTGTTTTTCTTTTTCCTGTTTCTTTCCCTGCAACTGATCTTTGTACATGAGCTTCTCATTGAATATGACATCTCTACTCCTAATGATTTTGTTAT
>ML794946.1:424823-445667 GCA_009831015.1 Picea engelmannii
GTTGCATCATCAATAAAAGTAACATAATAATGAGATCCACCAAGAGATGATACCTGAGTTGGTCCCCATACATCTGTATGCACAAGCTCTAACCTTTCACTCTTCTTTTCTTTTCCGACTCTAAGAAATCTGACTCTCTTTTGTTTTCCATAAACACAATGATCACATAAGTCCAAATCAATTTGTTTAAGATCTGGAAAAAAAATTCTTTTTTGAAGTATCTGCATCTCCTTCTCACTCATGTGTCCAAGCCTATGATGCCATAGTTTTGTATCCACTCCTGTAGAAGCTAAAGAGATAGAAGAGTCAGTATTACCAGTACATAAACACAATGTACCTACCTTCTCTCCTTTCGCTATCACCAATGATCCTTTAATGACCTTCCACATCTTATCTATAAATATGGATATATAACCTTCACTTACCAACTACCCTGTTGAAATTAGATTTTTCCTTAATTTTGGAACATGTCTTACTTCTTTCAACAACCATTGGTTTCCATTGCGTTTCTTTATTTTTACCTTTCCCATTCCAACAATTTTGCATGGTGCATCGTCACCCAAATGAACCTGTCCAAAATCACCTTGAACATAATCTAGAAAATGTTTCCTATGGGGTGTGGCATGAAATGAAGCCCCTGAATCTACTACCCAAGACTTAGAAATATTATCTACAGAAAGAATCAAATCATCTTGTAACACATCACCTGTTATATTTGCTTCCTGATTTCTCTCCTACTGTCCATATCTCTTTGTTTCTTTAGAGCTCTGTAGTATTTCTTCAAATGTCCTTTCTTCCCACAATTACAACACTCTATCTTTCCAAGTATGGATTTGGATCTGCCCTTCCTAGAATTCCCATGGTTCCCAAAACACTTTCCTCTATCCTTTTGTTTCCCCTGTTCTCCATGTTCAACGCATTTCCTGATGTCTCACCTATGCTTTTCCATCACATTTCCTCACTAAGGATAACACCAACAACATCATCAAATTTTAAAGTACTTGAACCAGAGACAGAGTTACTTACAGCCATGACCAAGCCATTCCAACTTTCTGGCAATGAGCACAAGATTAGAAGAGCCCTGACCTCATCATCAAAGTCTTCTTTTACATAACTTAGTTGATTAGTAACCGTATTAAAATCATTTAAATGATCTGCAACAGACCCACCTTCCGACATCTTCATATTAAATAATTTCTTCATTAGAAATACCTTATTGGATGCCAAGGTTTTTTCATACAATTTGGCCAATGTGTCCATCAAACCCTTTTTTTTCTTTTCTTTGGAAATATTGAAAGACACCGATGTTTCCAGGCTTAGCTGTATCGCTCCTAGAGCCTTTCTGTCAAGAATCTCCCATTCTTCATCCTTTGTACCCACCAGATTCTTTGCTATTCCACTCAATGGTAGGAATAGATCCCTCTGATATAAATAGTCTTCCATCCGCATCTTCCATAACTAGTAGTTTTGGCCATTAAATTTCTTGACCCTAAACTTTCCATCTTCCGACATTTCTCCCACTCGAACCATGAACCCTCTTTTCCTGTGAGTTACCTTTCACTCTGATACCAGTTGTTAGAAAAATAGGACCGTGGAGCAATAAAATAAAAGAAATGCGGAAATAAAACACAGAAGATACACAATACAATAGAGACACAGATTTACATGGTTCACCCATTGTGGGCTACATCCACCAGAGAAATTGCTAGGTCCTTCCTTTATTATTATCCAGCATGTGAAGGGATACAACCTACAACAAACCCGCTGTAACTTCCTCTTATTTCTCTCACAGTCTCCTATCTCATAATACAATATTCGCCATCAATCATAGCCGCAATACATTTCCCTCATAAAAGAGGATTTCCTTCTAGGGAAAAAAACCCTAACATAATCTCTATCATTAGATCTGTGACCTTATAATGAACGGTCTAGATTTACAATGAAATTACAATATACATTTACAAGGAATTTTTTCCTTCGGGGGCTTCACCCCCGAACCCCCATTGGGGGCCCACTTGCCCCCAGACCCCCTAGCCAGGGGGATATCCCTCCCGGACCTTGCAGAGGGGGGTACCCCCCTTCTGCACTCCCCCCATGTGGAAGAGTGTACATACTTCTAGGGTGTAAATACTTCATGGGGTATAAACACGGCTGAAAGTAAAACACCTCTGAATCTGGAAGATAATCAGGCTCCACAACCAACATTGTTTTCAAGCACCCTCTTGAAACTCTGAGGACACCAGTCCTCCCTAGCACCTCCCTACCACCCTGAAATATAAATATTTTGTTTTATTGAATTTATCACAGTGATACAACATTTATATATGGCTTACCAGTCTCATCATTGTTCTGCTACATTTCTCTGCTCTTCCTGCGTCAGTGTCTCTCTTCTCGCATCACATGTGCTTTCTATTCTTCTGCATTTTATGATCTATGAGCCATATCTATTCTATGCACTATGCCTCTGCATGATATTCACTGCATCATTGTTCTACCCTACAAGTTGTTCACTGCATCTCTTCCTCCCAGCTGCATAGCTAACCAACAAAATCATGTCGCTTCTCTATTTTTCATCTCTTTCTCATGTCGAGTCCTCTGCCTGATCATCATGGAAACTCTTCGTCCTCTCTGGCGGTTCACTCCATGTGTTCATCATCGGTGGGAATTATGCTAAGATTCCTTAGCTTCTCTGGCAGTCGAAACTCTTCATCTTCTTTGTCAGTTACAAGGAGTCAATTATGGCTTCTTTGTCTCCTACGTTGCTTCCTTCACGTGGTCACTGGTGGTGACCATACGCTTAGGATTATCGAGTGCTTATCAATTCAATGGTCATAATTCAGTCTCCTGAAATGGATGATTGTCGTAACTTTGACACTTTTCCATTCGGGTCTTCGTGACTTTCAACCTTTCAAATCTCCCGAATACAATATCGCCGAATAGATTGGACAGTTAACATTTATATCTCTGAACCAGATCAATGGTTATATTCAATCCTTACATCTATCCTTCATTGCTTAATCTGATGGCTAGGACTTAATTAATCAATGAGATGGATTGCCACCTTTTACTCCACGACTTCATCTATTATGCTTACGCTATCCTTTCGCTATGTGTTTTTCAATGATTGATAGTACACCTAACATCAGATTGACGATTGAGATCTCCTTCGGGTCTCCAGACTTCAGAGATTTCAAATCTCAACCTATTCTTTCCTCTGGAGTGATCACCTGCTAAGTCAGTAATCAGATGGTGGAGACCTCTTATTATCAGTTAATGTTTTCACTTACACTATCCTTACACTGTAGTAGATTGACGAATGAGACTACTCTCAAAGTGAACTTTAGATCGGACGTCTCATGTCCACTTCGGGTCTTCGGCATTCGGACTTCAGGTATTTGGGTGAGTACTGGTGGTAAAACTCCCGAAGAAAAAATCCCATAGTGACGTAAATCTTGCATCACTTGATGATGTGTCACGAGACGAGCATATTCCATGTGTCACTCACATTCATGATTTTCACATCCCTGAAATGTTGATTTCAACTTGACACTTGTCGTTCTCCGCTTATGCCACATGTCCTTGATGATGTAGATTGCTTACATGGTTTGTCACATTTTCTTGTTGATATCGACATAGATATATTGATGTGACACATGTTCATATGCTTGATCTAATGGTTAGTATAGTATCTTATATCAACGACTAAGAGTGACTTCAAATATTTTTCCTTCGAGACTTTTGACATTTCTTGGTGGTGAAAATCTCGAAGAAATTCTCTTGGAGTGATGCAATGTGCTTACGTCACTTGTTGACATGGCACGAGCCAATTTCTTCTTAACACTTTTCATCATCTAATTATGCCATTTGTATTCGCTAACGTGGTCTGCTAACATGGTCTTCCACATATCCTTGCTAACGTGGTCTGCTAATGTGATCTACTGATGTGGTATTTTGATGTGGTTTATTGGCCAACAAAAATGATCCAACGGTCCTTGTATGTCCTCCAAATCCGATGGTCTTGATTCATTTCAGATTTTCGAGCTTCGGTTTTTTCCAATCTCAAACTTTCTAAAGCATAAACTCCTCATATATTTAAACCTAAACTAAATGTTATTCATCGATAGGGATCTTAGATCGACAATTTGATCTGTCAGCGTTGCAACTCTTCTAGCTTATCCTTTCCTTCCACTTGAAAGTGATCCAATGGCTAACGAGAATTTGTATAATCGAATTTTCAAATGTTTTCCTCACTTATCCTGTCCTTCCACTCAAAAATAATCCAACGGTTGTGAATTTTCTTAAAACAGATCGATGATCAAGAATGATTGCACGACCACAATGTGTGAGTGTTTTAACTCATCACCCAACTCTGAAATGTGAAGATGTGCATTATTAGTGAGTTTACCACAATCGTTGATCTTCGAAGCTATAAGACCATAAGGTCCTGACTAATTGTGGGATGGGAACAAGAGAGATGTTTAATTCTCCTTTCAATCTCCGCAATTTATCCCTACTGTAGATTTGGCGATTGTGCATCTGATGGACATGATTTAATCTGACTTAAACTCATTGTTTGTTGGATCAACTGCAGTCGTAGATCTTTGACGCTATGAGATCTTAAGATATAGAAAGATTGTGGGATTGTAATTGGCGAGTATTTTGATTCATATTTTTCTCCCCACAATTCATCCCTATCGTTGATCTGGCTTGAAGATCCGATGGTCTTGATTTGATCTGAGTTTTATCATTCCATCTCTTTTGAGATATAATCTCTAGTCACTTGTGTACTGTGCTTTCCTTTTTGAGCTATGATCTCTACTTGTTGTTCGCTCCTCCTCCTGAGCTTACGCTTCCTTCTTCTCCACCTTATGTTCTTTCCATCAATAACAAGAACACTCTTTCCTACAAAACATGCCAACAATCTCCCCCTTTGGAATTGATGGAAACCCTCAAAGGTTGAGCTAGACTGCTTGGACCTCTAACTGTAGCATCTGAACTACTCCTTTTCTCCCCCTTTGACATCAATGTCAAAGAAAACATGCTCCCCCTGATCTGTTGCATTACTTTTTAGAGGTATCATATATTCAACCAACACATACTCCCCCTCATAGGATGGACTCTCTTAGGTTGATAATGGGGTCATGCCCAACTTCTGGCGTAGATACTCAAATTGAGATTTTGTAAGCGGTTTAGTGAAGATATAAAAAATCTGATCTTTGGATGGAATATAATGAAAATAAACAACAGTGTTGGTCACCTATTCCCTCAAGAAGTGATACTTGATGGGTATATGCTTGGTCTTGGAGTGAAATATAGGGTTCTTTGACACACTGATTGCACTAGTATTATCAAAATGAATTGGGATCGATGTAGTATATTTTACCTCCAAATCTGCAAGTGTCTGAATCATCCACAATACTTGGGTACAACAAGTGGCAGTTTCAATGTATTCATCTTTAATAGTTGATAAGGAAATGGAACCTTGCTTCTTTCTCAACCATGATATAATAGAATCTCCTAATAAGAACACACCTCCACTCATCCTTTTCCTTTCATCCACGTAGTTATCCCAATCAACATCTGAATAGAATGACAATTGAAAATTTTGATTCCTAGGATACCATAGGTCATAGTTCATTATTCCTTTCAAGTATATGAATATTCTTTTGACATCTAACAAATGAATATGTTTAGGTGTAGCTTGATACCTTCCTACCATTCCAACAACATGAATTATGTCTGGACGGGATGTTGTGATATACAATCGGTTGCCTATCACAGACCTATAGGAAATCTCAACAACATCAGGTGAGTCATCATCCTTGATTAACTTGCATCCAATGACCATAGGTGTGCTCATAGGTGTAAAATATTCCATTTGAAACCTTTTCAACATTTCTCTTAGATATTTCTCCTTAGAAAGAAATAATCCTTCGGACCTCTAAGTAATTTGTAGACCAAGAAAAAATGGTAGTTCCCCTATCATAGACATTTCAAATTCAAATTGCAGGGTAGAGAAAAACCATTGTACCGACGAAGCATTATTGCTTCTGAAGATGATGTCATTTGCATAGACCAACACGATCAACAAATCATTACCCTCTATTTTGATATATAGATTGTTGTCAATTGTTCCTCTCTTGAACCCTTTGTCTTGAAGATACTTATCCATTCTGTAATACCAGGCACGAGGAGCTTGTTTCAACCCATATAAGGCTTTATTCAACTTGCAGACAAAGTCAGGGTTATCTGACAGTTGGAAACCCTCTCTTTGTTCCTTAGAGACTTATTCTTTTAGATCTTCGTTTGGAAAAGCTGACTTGACATTCATTTGATAGAATTTAAACTGTTTATGACAAGCATATGCAAGAAACATTCTAATAGCTTCTAATCTTGCTACAGGTGCAAATGTTTCATAAAATTCTAGTCCTTTTATTTGAGCATATCCTTTGAAGACCAATCTATCCTTATTTCTTACAATATTTCCTTTCTCATTCATCTTATTTTTGTAGACCCATTTGTATCCTATTACATTTTTATTTTTTGGCCTAGAAACAAGTTCCCCAGTGTCATTATTTTCAATCTGGTCTAGTTCCTCATTCATTGATTTTAACCAATTTACATCTTCACTGGCTTCATTGAAGTTCTTCAATTCCACCATGGATATGAAGGCCATATGTGATTGCTCGGTGTCTTTGGTTATCCTTCTCTTGGTTTTTTCACCTTTGTCTTTCTCACTAATTATTTGACTTCTAGGATGATTCTTTTGAGTAATGGTGGATGAAGGATTTGATGTTGATTGTTGTCTTGACTCTTCTTGTCTAGGTGTCTCTTCTCCATCTGATTCTTGGACCTATTCATTTTCAGTCTCAGGTGTGTCCTCTATAGTAGACTCAATATTTCTCACCTCTCTCACTGGAAATCCTTCATCAACCTTTAAATCAATGTAATCAACTAATTTATGCAATATTTTATTAAATCATCTATATCCTTTACTATTGGTATCATATCCTAAGAGGATGCCTTCATCAACCCTGTCATCATACTTTCCAAGGTTTTCATTATTATTCTTTATGTAGTACTTACTCCCAAATACTTTGAAGTGTTTAATTGAAGCGGGTCTTCCATACCACAATTCATAAGGTGTCTTGTCACTATGTGGTCTGAGGTGGGATTTGTTAAGAATATGGATTGTTTTTTGTATTACTTCTACCCAGTAAGTTTGACCAATATTCTTCTCATTCATCATTGACCTGGCCATTTGCGAACTATTTTGTTTTTCCTCTCAACCACTCCATTTTGTTGTAGAGTTCCTGGGATTGTGTATTCTCTCTTGATCCCATGTTTGTCATAGAATTCCTTGAAATCACTTGACATAAATTATCCTCCTCTGTCTGATCTTACTGCCTTTGACCTCTTTCCTGTTTGATTCTCAGTCAAATCCTTAAATATTTTAAATTTCTCAAATGCTTCAGCATTTTCTTTGAGAAAAGAAACCCAAGTAAGTCTGGAGTAATCATCAATGATCAACATAAAGTAGTTTTCCTTCCCTGTGCCTTCCTGACTTGATGGTCCACACAAATACATGTGAACTAATTGGAGTGGTTTATCTGTTGAAGAGGATATCTTTCATATAAACTATGTCATGGTTAGCTTTCCTACTTGAGAGGGTTTACACACAAAATCTTGTGGCTTTGATATTCTTGGAAGATATTTTACTGCCTCAAGATTTTTGAGCTTTATTAAGTGGTAAAAGTTTAGATGTCCAAGTCTCCTATGCCATAACCAGATTTCATCGCGTTTTCTTAGATGACACTCTTATGTATCTTCTTTCATCACATATACAGTATTTTCTATCCTTATGCCTGTATCCACCACTTGACCTGAATTTATAGATTTTATCTTACAATCCTTTGAAGTGAACACCACTTCAGATCCTCTGTCACACATTTGACTTACACTGAGAAAATTATGTTTCAACCCATCTACAAGCAGAACATCCTGGGATTTTCCTTTGCCATTACTCAAACTCACCGTCCCTTTACCCTTGATTTTACCTGGTTCATCATTTCCAAAGGTTACGTTTCCTATTTTTCTTTTACTTATAGACATAAACTTATCCTTGTCTCCAGTCATGTTCTTGGAACATCCATTGTCTATATACTAGGGGTCTTTTTGTTTTTGATCTAAAACTACTAGACCACATTTTTCACTATCTATATTCTTCCATGTGCTGGCATTTCTAGATAAAGGATTTATCCTTGGATCTGCCTTGTACTTCTTCAGATGGAAGTTTGCAGCTTTGTGGTCGAAGTTATGATAGTTGTATCATTCAAGCTCATTGTTCAGTAGGTCACAGTGATTGGTGCTATGTTGTCTATTCATTGGCTTCTTAGTTCTATTTTGTAAAGATTTTTTATTTCTTAACATCCTCAATTGCATGTCTCTAAACTTAATTTGATAATTTACAATCTTATGACCAAAATTAGAACAATAAAAACAATAGCCATGGAAGAAATTTTGGTACCTGAAGGATGGCCTTCTTCTTGTCATTTGTTGCTCCATCCTCTGATCTCTTTTTTTTTAATTAGGAATCATCTTGTATTTATTAGATTTTGGTGATAGAGTACTCTCATGGTCTGATTGTCTGTTGACCTAGAAATTGATCATCTTTACTAGCTCTTTGCTTTCTGGCTGTTTGTTGCTTGAACCATTTACATAAACTAAACTAGTCTTCAACAAAGGAGATCTATGTTTTCTCAGAATGTCGTTAAGTTCTGTTGTGGCTTTAATTCTTGGAATATTTTGGAGATACAATTTTTTAAACTTTTCCATCTCTTTTCTGGTTTTAATTACCTCTTCTTCCAAAGCTTCACATCTTGCCTTCTTTTCTGATAGATGTTGTTTCATAATTTCCTCTATTTTCTTTTCCTATTATAATTCCACTTTTAGCAGTGCAAAGTCTTCATGAGGTCCTTTATTGTCTTTCTCAAACTATATCAACAATTCTTTTTTCTTTTTCTTCTTATATCTAAGTCTATCAATTTCTTCTAGAGCACTGATTAGTTCTCCTTCCAAGTCAACCACAACTTCTTCATTGTCAGCATCACTTCTTGTGCGTTTATTATCATAATCCTCTTTGGCCATAAGCATAAATTCATTAATATTATCTTCACAAGAAGAGTCACTATATGTGTCTTCTAAAGAGTCATCATTGTTTACACATAGACTTTTCTTTTTCCCAAATCTCTTGGGTTTGTACTTCTTTTCACCTTCATAATTCTGATCCTGTTTCTTGTGTGGACACTTAGATGCAAAGTGACCTATCTTTCCATAGTTAAAACATTCTAAGGGAAATTTTCCTTGGTACTTGTCTGATCCTTTCTTTAGTCTTCTCACAAATGTTTCTTCAATTTCATCAGGCTCAGAATCCTCATTCTTATTTGCTATAAGTGATGCTTCTCTAGAGGTGGGTTTATATTTGCCTATCCTCATTTCATAGGCAGTGAGAGTTCCCAGGAGTTGGTCAATAGAAATATATTTTAGATCATTAAGTTATTCTATATCAGAGACCTTTGGGTTGAACCTATCTGGCAAAGATCTCAAAATTTTCTGAGCTAAAGAGACATCCTCAATTTTTTCACCAAGTCCTATCATTTCATTTACTTGTTCCTCAACTCTCAGAAAGTGCGTGCCAACAGTTTCATCCTATGTCATATTTAGTTGTTCAAACTATAATCTTTAGGTTTTAAGCTTGGCATCCTTTACCTTCTCATTACCTTCATAACTACTGATGAGTTTGTCCCACATTTGTTCGACAGATTCTAAGTGCATAGCTTTTATAAATTGTGTTTCTACAAGCCCACTTAGAATAGAATTCATAGCCTTGGCGTTGGAGATAAATTATAGCTTGTCATACTTATAAGCTAATACAACTGATTTTACATAACCAGTCTCTACCACATCCTAGACATCTGCACCTAGGGCCATTATGTAGGTTCTCATCCTAACTTTCCAGAAGGCGAAGTTTGTTCCATTGAACAGAGGGGCCTTATTGGTTGAAGTTCCTTCATGGATAGTCATGTTTAAGCTCTAGGATCTACCCATAAATAAAAGGAACCAACTATGATACCAATTGTTAGACAACTGAGAGGGGGGTTGAATCAATTGTTACCGTGCTTAAACAATTATACCCATTTTTAACTCTTTACAGAACACTCAATGACGATCAAAATAAAGCAAGGAATTAAGAAATAGAATATTCAACATCAATCACACACATGAAATATACAGAGACAGATATTTCTTGAGGAAACCCATAAAGGGAAAAAACTCATCTTCTTGATATGATAAGTAAAATTTATTTTCTGTACATTATCATTCTTATGACCAACTCTTCTTGAGGATACAAACTCTATTTTACAAGAAAAAAAATTCTTAGAGCGCAAACTCTTTGGTTTCTCTAGCACCCACTAGAAGGAAGCACCAATTCCCTGAGTGTTCCAACACCAACTAGATGGAAGCGCCAACTTCCAGTCACACAGGAACCAGCCTGTATAAAAGAGAACAATAGTTCTCCCTTGCACCACCCTGCCACCCTAGTTTTTCTGGCTGCAACCAAGTGGAAGATACAACTCCCTGTGTTCAAGCACCCAGTTGAAACTTTGAGGACACCAGTCCTCCCTAGCACCTCCCTACAACCCTGAAATATAAACCTTTTATTTTCTTGAATTTATCACAGTGACACAAAATTTATCTATGGCTTACCAGTATCATAACTATTATTCTACACTGCTATGCTCTTCTTGCATCAATGTCTCTCTTCTTGCATCACATGTGCTTTTTGTTCTTCTGCATTTTATTATATGTTTTCCATCTCTATTTTATGTGATATGCCTCTGCATGATCTTCACTACGTCATTGTTCTTTCCTACAGGTTTTTCACTACGTCTCTTCCTCACAACTGCAAAGCTAACCAATAGAATCACGTCACTTCTCTATTATGCATCTCTTTCTCACGTTGATTCCTCTGCATGATCATCATGGAAACTCTTCATCCTCTTTGGCGGTTCACTCCATGTGTTCATCATCAGTGGGCATTATGCTGAAATTCCTTAGCTTCTATGGCATTCAAAACTCTTTGTCTTCTCTATAAGTTATAGCCAGTCAATTATGGCTTCTTCATCTCCTAAGCCCCTTCCTTCATGTGATCACTAGTGGTAAACATACACTTAGTATTATTGAATGATTATCAATTCAATAGTCACAATTCAATCTCCTGAAATGGACGACTTTCGTAACTTCAAGACTTTTCCCTTCGGGTCTTTATGACTTCCAACCTTTCAAATCTCCCAAATACAATATCTCCGAATAGATCGAACAGTTCACATTTATATCTCTGAACCAAATCCATGGTTATATTCGATCCTTACATCTATCCTTCATTGCTTAATCCAACGGCTAGGAGTTAATCAAACAATGAGATGGATGGCCACCTTTTACTCTGTGACTTCATCTATTATGCTTACGCTATCCTTCCACTTTGTTTTGATCAATGATTGATAGTACACCCAACATGATATCGATGGTTGAGATCTCCTTCGGGTCTTCAGACTTCAGTGATTTCAAATCTCAACCTATTCTTTCCTCCGGAGTGATCACCTACTGAGTCAGTCATTAGACAGTGGAGACCACTTGCTGTCGATTAACATTTTCACTTACATTATCCTTCCACTGTAGTAGATAGACATATGAGACTGCTCCTGAAGTGATCTTCAGATCGGACGTCTTGTGTCCACTTCAGGTCTTCGGCATTTAGGACTTTGGATCTTTGGGCGAGTACTCGTGGTAAAAATCCTAAATCAAAACTCTTGGAGTGACGTAATTGTTGTGTCACTCGATAACATGTCACGAGTCGAGCAACTGCCACATGTCACTTAGATTCATGATTTGCACGTACCTGAAATGTTGATTTCAAATTGACACTTGTCGTTCTCTGATTGTGTCACGTGTCCTTGTTGATGTAGACTGTTGACATGGTCTGTCACATTTTCTTGTTGATGTTGAGGTAGATATCCTAATGTGGCATGTGTTCATATCCTTGATCTAACAGTTAGGATAGTATCAAAGATCAATGGATGAGAGCGACTTCAGATATTCTTCCTTTCGGACTTCAGGACTTTTGTCATTTCTTGGTGGTGAAACTCCTGAAGCAATTCTCCTGAAGTGACGCAACTTGCTTACGTCACTTGTTGACATGGCATGAGCCAATTTATTCTTGAGAATTGTCATCATCTGATTATGCCTTGTGTATTCATTGACGTAGTATGCTGACATGGTCTGCCACATATCCTTGCTGACGTGGTCTGATGACGTGATCTATTGATGTGGTCTTCTAACGTGGTCTGCTGACCAAAAAAACTGATCCAATGGTCCTCGTATATCCTCCAAATTCGATGGTCCTGATTCATTTCGGATTTTCGGGCTTCGGGTTTTTCCAATCTCAAAATTTTCGGAGCATAATCTCCTCATATATTTAAACCCAAACTTAATGTTGTTCATCAATCAAAATCTTAGATCGACAGCTTGATCTGTCATCGTTGCATCTCTACTAGTTTATCCCGTCCATCCACTTGAAAGTGATCTGACGACTGATGGGAATTCGCATAATCTAATTCTCAAACGTTTTCCTCGCTTATCTTGTCCTTCCACTCAAAAGTGATCCAACGGTTGTGAAGTTTCTTAAAATAGATCCACAATCAAGAATGATTTCACGACCACAATCTACGAGTATTTTAACTTGTCACCCAACCTGCGTAATGGGAATATGTGCGCTATTGGTGAGTTTACCACAATCGTTGATATTCGAATCTATAAGATCGGATGGTCCTGACTAATTGTGGGATGGGAATAAGCACGATGTATAATTCTCCTTTCAATCTCCACAATTCATCCTTTTCATAGATTTGGCAATTGCGCATCCAACGGACATGATTTAATCTGACTTAAACTCATTGTTTGTTGGATCAATTGCAGTCATAGATCTTTGAAGCTATGAGATCTGACGATCTAGATAGATTGCAGGATTGTTACTGGTGAGTAGTTTAATTCATCTTTTTCTCCCCACAATTCATCCCTGTCATTGATCTAGCTTGCAGATCCAACGGTCTTGATTTGATCTGAGTTTTATCGCACCATATCTTCTGAGCTTTAATCTCCAGTCGCTTCTATACTGCACTTTCCTTTATGAGTTGTGATCTCTGTTTGTTGTTCACTCCTCCTCCTTAGCTTATGCTTCCTTCTACTCCACCTTGTTTTCTTTCCATCAATGACAAGAACACTCTTTCCTGCAAAACATGCCAACATTTACCCCTCCCCTATGCTCTATGGAATAATAGATTAACACCCAAATATTCTTTAGGAAATTATCCTTTCTTCCTAGTTTATGGAAAAGAGCCATTTTACCTACACATCCTTTCCTATTTTCACTGCAACTTGCTCAATTAAACCAAGATAAAGAGTGCCCAATTATGCAACAAATATTGAACATGATCCTTAAACTTGAAGAAGAAAGGGAAAAATCTAAAAGAAGTTTAATGCAACAACAAGAAGTAGTCAATATATGGTTTGAAAATTAATCTATGGCAAATAAAGACTTTTAAGAAGGTGTTATGGTCCTTAAATGGGACAAAGCCAATGAGGTGAAAGGAAAACATACCAAGTATCAAAAGCTATGTCTAGGCCCATATCAAATCCATCAAAACATTGGCTCGGAAACTTTTAAACTCAGAACATTGGAGGGAGACATGGATAAGATCCTTGTCAATGGAAAAATTATCAAATGATACTTCTCTTGATCACATTAGGTGATACAGTATTATACATATTATATTTCCTATTATTTTAAGTTATGTAAGTCCTTTTAAAATAATTTTTCCACCTATCTTTTATGTTTTCAATTTTGTTTATTCACTATTTTTACAATAAATCCTTTGCTAACCCATTGCATCACTCATGCATAAAATATAACATGTTAGAGATTGTGTTATAGATTAAAATACTCAATTCATGTGTGAATAACTTTTCATGTGTTCAATAAGTGAAAAAGTTGCATTGCATTTTGTTTGAAAACATTAAAGCATGACATGTGGTAGTCCGAATAGGAACAATTCATTTCACTTTGTTTTTTAGAAAACTACATATTATGACTAAAACAACTGCTATTATTCCAAATTATATATTGTCTATTATCTATGTGATCACTCTCACATCCATATCATGGTCCCACAATATAGAGAAGATGTGACAACTTCAAATTGCTTTTGAATAATATTTGTCAGACTTCCCCTTCTATACATAGATATAAAAGCTTATTAGAAATTTTCCCGGAGGAAGAACCATGAGGATAAAACATTGATTGAGTCTAGCATGTCAAAACAAATCTTGTATCACCTCTCTTATTGAACACCCATGTAGCTAAAACAGTATATATATTACAAATATGAAAAGGTGAAACGAAAAGCTTAAACAACTAGGAAGTTGAAAGAAAGAATGATTGTGTGGGAAGTACAAGGAGACCTATTGGGGATATGGATGCTCAATAGCAGCAAGGATATTCTTTTATGATGTTAGTATCAATATTTTCCATGTCAAAGTGTGGCCTTAAAAGGCGCTACAAGAATTTCTATACCCTGACAACAAAATTCTCTAAAATAGCACCGCAACTATTCTATTTTACTCCATATGCTTGTCTATTTTATTGTGTTACTCTTGTCACTTATTTGAAACATCAATTTCCAATGACAAACCTCATTTAGTAGAATTCTATTTTTAACATAAAATCATTATGTTAATTTTGATTTTATATTTTAAATAAAAAAATAAAAAATCAAAACACTAATTAAAAACAAAAAAACCCACTTATTCTCACACCTACCTATCCCACTCATTCTCTCACCTCACCTACCCATCCACCTCACCATTCCACTCTACATTTATTCCATTTATCATAGTTACTTTATATTATAACTACCACTCCATTTATAAATGACATAGAAATTACCATGAGTTATTCACATAAGAAAGCTAACGGGCGATTGAATCAAAAGTGCTACATGTAGAAGCTGGTATTGAATTTAAAATGTAGGAATTACCAAAGCCAAGGGGAAAGCTCACATAAATGTAAGCAATGATCAACGCATAGACCAAGCTTCTAGATCATTTCCAAAGGCCAAGTGTCAAGGTCGAATGTCAAGCGTGTGTCTAGATTAGAATGAACACATGCTAGGTGAAAGGATGTTCACCTAAATGCTATGATGTTTTAGATTGCTGAAAGAAGTGTTATTTGATTTAGGAAAATCACAAATATCGAAAAATTATTTCAGGCATACAAGATATCATTTCTTCTAATGATTTTGAGGTGTCAATTCCAATTCTTCCAGGACATTTCATTGCATGTTAGTGTCATCAATGGAGACAAAATGATATAAAGTTCAAATCAATACAACTTTCAAGTTACTGCTTAAGTCAATCTATATGAGTCATGAATGGAGGAGCATGTTGCACAACTGTAACATCTGATGAAGGATTTGAAACTACCATACAACAGACAATTTAAAAATTTGTTGAGAAAGGGAAGATTGATATTACACCTAATGTTAAGCCTCCTGCTATACCTGAAAATCTATAAGTGACATCTTGGCAACAAATATTCAATATTCCGGAACAAAGGATTTGTACAAGTATCAAGATAAAAGAGCATTTTAAAGGATATGTTAATTGGTTGACTTCAAAGAAAAGACCCAGCTAAAAGTTAAAAAGATCATGGAGCATATATCTCAAGTGTCTAGGTGGCAAAGCACCCTAATATCATGCAATTCCAGGAAGCTTGTAGACTAAGTGGGTCATTTGGAGTATGGAAGTACTATTCAGGATGCAACAAAAGTTGTTAAGATTGATTCTAAATATACACAAAATTATGTTGTTGGTAGTTCTTGTGTGTCTTACAGAACAATTGGAGGATTATTTGGATGATGATTATCCTATTATTGATTTCCCAGATTCAAGCTAGAAGGGAGAAATAAACAGGTGCCATTCAAAACCATATCTAGGATTTCTAGGACACATAGCAAAAATTAAGGCAATTATTATTTCCAGATTTAATGGAAGAGGTTGAGTGTATCCATGCATCAAATAAGAAACTAGTTAATAATCAAATGTATTTCCAGGTTTTAAAACATCATGTTGAAGGTTGTTCCCATATTTTATGAAGAAAAATCAATTCGATCAATCCAAAAATCCTAGATCTCTTGCATTTATTGGATATCTTCTTTATTTTTGGAATTTGTGTTTCCTAAGAAATAGTCTAATTTGCTTATTGTACTTTGATACAATGTATTTAAGTCTTATCAATTAGAGGGAGATTCAATTTGTGGGGACTGAGAGAAAGTTAGAGAGGGGTTGAATCCTTTTTTTTTTGGCTTGATATTGCATATGTAAAGATTGTTTTGATCTATCTTGCCTATGTAAAGACTTTAGATGCTAATGAAATTTATGGTTAGTGTAATCTTTCTGTGTTTATCATATTCATGTTTTCTTTTGAAACACTTTGCAAATGTTGTATGAGCTTATGAAAAAATATTTTTGTGTTGAGAAGGTTTCTTTAAAGGGTTTTTAGTAATCTTTGCCATATTGGTGTTTTTCTCCTTAAATCTTATTTAGAATGAATTCTAGATAAAGGTGTATTCCTCTATTTCATAAAGAGATTAAAGACAATATTTGTTATTGGTGTATTTATCATTTTTTATTTTTACCCTTCTCTCAATCACATCACTTAAATATTAAATCTCTAGCCATTAGTTTTGTTTACCTGACTTGTTGCACCTAGGTAAGTGATATTAAAAGATCATATCATTATTCCCTTTCAAATCAAGCAAGGATTTATCTATCTTAAAACCCCTATTGAACATTTTGAAACAAGGTGTGCTAGGCTTCACTCTTTAGCAGTCAAGAGTCAACTTCTAGTGCTAACATCTTTTGGTGTTGTTGTCAGGGATGGAAATGAAGTAATCTTCCCTGAGAAAATGGCATTGATCATATTCTCTTCTTAATGGTGAACACAAAGTGGACATATATCAGAATGCATACTATTACACCTGGTGAATCCACAATCTAAGAATCCACTAGAGGAAGAATCTTGTTAATAGAAAAATGAAAGAACAGAAGGGAAAAATCGAGTATCAGCTCATTACCTTTCTCCATGAACCTTGTTCTTCTTTATCAACTCGTTCTTGTCTTTCCCTTTTCATGTAAAGAGGATCATCCTATGTTTTGTTTATTCAGATAATTGTAAGCCTAAAAATGCATATCCTCCCCTGAGTAATGAAGATTTTTCCTCTTCATATTGACCTAAAATTGACTCATATTTTAAACCTATGGATTACTAAGTTGATATACCTTCTGAGGTCCCTATTGAACCTTGCAATCATCCAGTTGACCTTTGTGTTCAGCCTTCTGAAGTTCAAGCTTCCTACTATCCTAAATGATTACCCTCCTATGTTCTTTGATTACCTTCCCATGTTTAAAGGAGAAGATCATATTATAGTTGAAAAGAACATGGAATATTTTGAGGATTTCGTTGATAATTTCGAAATCATGCATGGGGATATTATTTTGAGGTTGTTTTCCAAATCCTTGGTCCAGAATGTTGCTTTGTGCTTTATAAATTTGAAGGCTTGTTCTATTTTTTCATGGACTTATTTTCATCGTGTATTCATGAGATATTTGGGTGAAAGCAAATATGTTGATCAGTATTTGATTGAAATTTATAATATGAGAAGAGGGAAGGATGAATCCTTTTCTCCATTCAACAGGAGGTTCCATTATTTTTATTGCACTATGCCTTTGGAGATCTGGCCTTCTGAAACTGTTGCCATGGTATATTATATGCTAGCTCAACATCCTGATTTGTTCCTTTGTCTCAGAGAGAGGAAATCCTCATCCCTTAAACAAATGTTTACTAATACTGAGGATATCGAGGAGAATTTTGGAGCCTCTGGGAGGCTGCCAAAGTAGTTTTGGAATGAAATTTTAGAACGAAGTAAAGCTTATGAGCAACATGAATCAGATTTTTATGCAAATCAACTGGAAGAAGGATATGGATAGGAGGATGTTTATGAACATAAGTCATATTTGTGACATCTTTCTGCATCATTTTTAGATTTCAATTCTTTTTTATATCTTGATATTTATAAAAATGATTTTTCTACTGATGAGGATGCAGATTTATATGCTCATAACTTATAACAACAAGGTGAATTTACAAAAATAGTTAACTATTTTTCTAGTTATGAGCCAAGAGTTGATTGTGTTTATGAGGATGATCATGAGGGTCATTTTTCAAAGGATAATTTACTTTGTGGAAGGTTTTCAGTTGATCATAGTATGAACCCTTTTAATCCTACTATTGAAGTGTCACATGATTATTTTTTTGAGGAAACAACTGTTGCTCAAAAGCGCCTGACTGTTCAAACTGGAAATCAACAGTCTTTGTTTGTTTATGATGATCTCCAAGATTATGTTTTCAACTTTTTGTTATGGATTTGTACTGCATGATCAAAGAAATTTTGTTGCTCCTGATTGTCATGGGAAAGGGTTGTTATTGTTGAAGGAACAAGGAGGTCACCTTTTTCTTAGCAAAAGAGAATTCATGCAGTGGTAATCATTTCATCTAGATCAACAGGTTTGTGATCTTTGTTTTGAAGACCTAGTAGAACTAATGTTGGAGTCTTATTTTTTTAATTATTTGAAGATTTCAGATTTCATCATATAATTTTCATTTGGAGGTGAATATGGTTTTCCAAAGAATTATGGTTCGTGTTCTATCTTTGTTGTTATCTGTTAATCAGTTGTAGACATGTGATTCTATCAGCTATGAAGCTACTTTCATGGCTGCTATGGAAATTTTATTTTACTTGATAAAATTGGAGAGTTGGTTAGACTAGAGTAGTGTAATATGAATAAGCTCTCTTTATGAGCATTTGGTTTTCTTTTGTTTGTACAGTATGGGAAGAGTACAATATGAAACAATATATTTTGTATTCAGCAGTGTGTTTTCAGAATTTGAATAAGTTGCAGAGGTTTTGAAGGTGATGAATGGCTCCATAGCCCAATGAGTAAGGAACAAGTCTACAATTTCTTGGTAGCTTGAAAGGAACATGCCATCCCATGTGGATCCAATATTAGTAACAATATTTGCAGTGTTAAATTGTTGCCTTAAAAGGATCTACAAAAAGTTCTAGAACCCGATAACAAAATTCACTAAAGTAGCACCGCAACTGTTCTATTTTGCTCCATATGATTTCCTATTTTATTGTTCTACTCCTGTCACTTCTTTGAAACATCCATTTCTGATTCCAAATCTCATTTAGTAGAATTTTATTTTTAATATAAAATAGTTATGCTAGTTTTGATTTTATATTTTAAATAAAATAAATAAAATTAAAAAGAAAAAAACCCACTTATTCTCTCACCTACCTATCCCACTCATTCTCTCACCTCACCTACCCATCCACCTCACCATTCCACTCTCATTTCCACTCTACATTTATTCCATTTATCATAGTTACTTTATACTATAACTACCACTCCATTTCTAAATGACATAGAAATTCCCATGAGTTATTGGCATAAGAAAGATAGCGTGCCATTGAATAAAAAACCCTGCAGGAACACCTGTAGCGACTGGTATTGAATTTAAAACGCAGGCATTACCAAAGCCAAGGGGAAATCTCATGGAAATGTAAGCAGTGCTCAACACATAGATCAAGCTTCCATATCATTTCCAAATGCCAAGTGTCAGGGTTGAATGTTAAGCATGTGCCCAACTTAGAATGAATGGATGCTAGGTGAAAGGATGTTTGCCTAAATTCTATGAAGTTTTAGATTGCTGAAAGAAGTGTTATTTTCTTGAGGAAAATCACAAATATAGAAAAATTATTTCAAGCATACAAGATATCATTTCTTATGGTGATTCTGAGGTCTCAATTCCAATTCTTCCTGGAGATTTCATTGCATGTTGGTGTCATTAATGGAGACAAAATGATATAAAGTTAAAATCAATACAACTCTCAAGTTATTGATCAAGTCAAGTTATACGAGTCACGAATGGAGGATCATGTTGTGAAAATATAACATCTTATGAAGGACTTAAACTGCCTAGGACAAACATTTCAAAAAACTGTTGAGAAAGGGAAGATTGATATTACACCTAATGTCAAGCCTCCTGCTATACCTAAAAATATGTAAGTGACATTTTGGAAACAAATATTCAATATTCCAGAACAATGGATTTGTGCAAGAAGCTAGATGAAAGATAATTTTAAAGGATGTTAATGGTTGATTTCAAAGAAAAGACCCAGTTGGAAGTTGAACAGATCATGGAGAATATATATTGAGTCTCTAGGTGGCAGAGCACCCTGCTATCCTGAGATTCTAGGAACATTGTATACCAAGTGGGTCATTTGGAGTATGGAAATATTATTCACGATGCAATAAAAGTTGTTGATATTGATTCTAAATATCCACAAAAGTATATTGTTGGCAGGTCTTGTGTGGCTTACATAAAAATTGGAGGATTATTTGGATGATGATTATCTTGTTATTAATTTCCCAGATTCGATATGGAAGGGAGAAATCAACAACAACCTTGTTTCTACAACAATGCTGCTACTAGGTGAAATTTTTTTTTGTTTTGAAAGGGTATGCGAGTGTGTGGGAGGGGAAACAGACACACTCGACTTTATGTCGCCACCCGATGACAACAAGACACAACCACGGTGAACACCC
>ML794947.1:13797-25147 GCA_009831015.1 Picea engelmannii
GGCCTCCAACTAGTGATAAGCTCACACATAATACCTTTGATGATAGTGGCCCCAATTATTTCTTTCTCACAACTTCATTGAAAACTTGTAATATATCCAGCAGACAAAATCCCAAGTTTCTTTGGAGAACAGACAAGGAAGTTTCTCCAATCCCAATGACTTGCCATTCACAACAACAATATGGTTGTCAATGCACCCAAAGTCAATGGCTGCTCACACAACCTAGTTTGGGCTTCTAAAAGCTCCATACAACCATGTCGATACAAATTTGCATGGCCACCCAACTGTTGAAGACTTAATGCCCAACCTTGACTTTATACTTTAACACAACTCTTTTATCAAGATCATGACAACATATTACTGACCCATTATCATTGAGCATTACGAACCATAAAATAGCAGCAAGGACAATACACTCATGAGACACATAGATTTTATTGCTGCAAAACCCTAGCACAGGGAAAAAAACCCACTTTGAAAAGTACATCTTGAAGTATAAACATACGTTATAGCGAGGCATGTCCCATGCCTCATCCCTGCCACAAGAAGACACTATCCCAACTCAATCTTACTTGGTAAAGCATCTAGATTCTACTCATCTTCATCGGTCACTGTTTAAAGTTTTCAGGTGGTCAAAGATAAGCAAACCAGTCATTGTTTCTTTTCTTTGTTTGTCTTCAGCACCTCCGAATATGTGCAGTTTGTTCTTCTCATTTTTTGCTTGGGCTAACATTGTACATGCATGTTACAGGCTATTGAAATGGTTGGAGGAAGAAAACAGAAGAATACTATTTTCCCAAACCCAAACTCTTATACATATTGCTTTCTCAAAAGATCAATGAAATTTACTTAGAAAGGTGAGAAAGCCGGATACAACAAGACAACATGCTATGCACAGGCTACACAAATCTTGTTCTGAACATGAACTGAGCCTGTAAAGAACTGTTCAAGCGTGCACCCATACAATCTGGCAGGAAGGAGTATATACCCATGCAAGCCATAATAGTTGGACATGAAACATGGACCGAAGCATACCTACATGCTGCTGTTAGAATTCCATAGGAATCATCTACGATGTTAGGCCATCAAAGGAATGCTTCAATTTCCAGACCATGAGACTTAAAAACTATGAAGTGAAGCAGATCACTAAAGAGTAGGTTTTTCCCACAAATATTTGTCATAGGATTGAGTTCAGAGAACTTAAAACTTGACCCAAGCCATGGATATAAATTAAAACAAACAAACAAACAAAAACCTTGCAGATCACAAATGTGCGGACAAAACCCTTATGAATATGAACATTTTCCTCTCAATTCATTTCAGATTTAAAATTCATGGCAAAACCCATAACATTTCTGGAACTAGAATCGCCCATGTGCTTTTCTCAACAGTTTATCAATAGAACAAAATATGAGCCAAACGAAAAATCGGAACTGCTAGCAGACTCAAAACACTCTCGTTTAGAATAAATGTATAACGAAAACCTTATCCTCTCAATTCATTTCACATTTAAGATTCAGGGCAAAACCCACGAAATTTCTGTAACTAGAGTGGCCCATATGTTTTTCTCAACAGTTTATCAGTGGAACAAAACATGAGCCAAACTAAAAATCAGAACTGCTAGCAGACTCGAAACAATCTCGTTTATAAGAAATACATATCAAACCCACAAAAATATACTACAAAATTTCACAATGGAAAGTTTTATGGCCATTTAAAATTCTTGCATAGCACCAACTGAAGCCATACATTTTTCACTTTGCAATCAAATTACTAGCAGCAGAAGCAGCAGGAATTCAACTTACTTGTCCGTAGAAACAAACCACGTAATACTCAAATCAGCATTTGAAACTGGAACCATGACAGTTCGCGCCAGACTTCTGCTCACAAGATTGGTGCCTATGAGTGATTCTATGGCCCACGCAGCCCTCGCAATCCAAAACCCAATGGGTGTCCTCCGGATGCCAAATTCGGAGCTCTCGTATCAGCAGCCCGAGTGCAAAAATGTAGGTGACATGAAATGCCAAATTTGAAAGTGAAGATTTCTGTACCCATCATTGGTCCTGAGGCGGCGGGTCCGGTGTAACGCAATGGGAGTAAGATAATTTTATAGTAAAATAATTTAATTCTGTGTTCACAAACTTCAGAATAATTTTGTGAGAATTTTAGGGATGAGTGAAGTTTTTATCTTGATTTAAATTTTATTTTATGTTGAGATGATGTGTAAGGAAAATTTGTTTAATTTTTAATTTATTTAAATTATTTAAAATTTATTTTATTTTTTAAATTGTGATATTTTGCATCCTTTAAATAAAATAATTTTATGAAAAATATTTAATCAATAATGTATATGCGTTCATATACTATTGTTAATGTTTTAAAAAGTTTCATATACTATTGTTAATGTTTTAAAAAGTCATTAATTAACAAATGTAATGTTTTAAAAAGTCGTTAATTAACAAAATGTAGTATTTAACTCTTTTAGTGTGTGATATGGATATCAAATGTATGTTCAACTAATTAATATAATATACATATTACATTGTATCACTTCTCATAAGATGTATCATACATTGCAATATTAAATACATTAAATACGATATAAAGTAAAATATGTATAATTTATATTTAAAGTATTAGAGATTCTCTTTTGAATGGGGTGTTAGGGAGGTAAGAAAGAAATATTGCAGTATGTATGGAGGAAGTACATAGGGAAGGGATGTTTGGCATGGTCAAAGGATATGATGTATGGAGGAAGTACATAGGGAAGGGATGTTTGGCATGGTCAAACGATATGAAGAGATAGGCAAGATACTAATGGAGGTATAGAATTATTATGGCTTGCTCTTTATTTGCATAATTTGGGGTTGTTATCCTCTATTAAGGATAAGTTTTGATCATAAGAATTATTGCAAGAGCGATCATGCATACCATGGAATTGATGATGGCTTACGACAAGAGAAATGATTCTTGTGATCAGAATCATGTTTGGTCAATTTTGTAGGGATTTTGATATATGTTTGTAAGTGGTAGGATTATATTCTTGGAAGGTTGGTTGATAACCTTGCTCTTCGTTATTTGAATTTGGCTCATAGTGATCCAGGTGGATATCAGTGGCCACCCACCTATTCCAACTAGCTCAAAACAATTTTTTGGCAACTTACTATTTTTAGTAGTTTTTCGGTTCCTAAACTTTTGGAGCTATTTTTAGGGTCTAAATGAAGGTTTTTCGGGATCGAGCTCCTCAAAGATAGCCAAAGGCTTTGATTCAACCCCCAAAATGAATCTCCTCAACGATACATTTCCAAAGCTATCGTGCACCCCAAACGGAGATCGTATGCCGAAGTTACACCCCCGAAAAGTTGATACACCAAACTACCTAAAACGAGGTCCACAAAACTGTTGATTTTTCATCTTTCGGGGTTAGGTTTTTGGATTTTCTTTATGATAAAAAAACCTTTGGAGCCTCATTGTAAAATCATCTTCTTGTGAATGTGAGTAGTTGTCACATCTCTTCTTCTAGCGAGTCTTTCACTCTGTATTTCTATAGTTTTGTACATTTCGCTCATTAATAGAAATTGTGTATTAGTGTATCTATGTGTTTATGGTTGCATCTATGATATATTTATGTTATATGATTGGATATCCAAGATATCTCTGTACATTTATTTATTATATCTCTACTCTCATTTCATGCCGAAAAATAATCTGGATCAGTGGTATCGGAGCAGGCTGCTCTTGATCGTTTTTCAGTGCATGTCCCCGACAAGGTTCGAGTATAGCAAGTTCGGTCTCGAGCTTGTCTCTCTTGAGGACAATTGCTCTCGCACGTCCAAGAAACCCTCCATGGCGGAAGAAAAGAAAAACAACGAAGCAGAAGATTCTATAAATCTTTTGCTTGAGCAAGCTCTCACGCGACAGAGGGACGAAATGATGGAGAATTTTGCCCACATCCTTCAACGCATGTCAATAACAGCAAACACATCTTCATCAAGCAGCCACTTTGGAAGCACCTATCCTTTCAAGGTACAAGTTAATTTTGATATTCCCATATTTGAAGGTCAGATAGATGCAGATGCCCTAGACAAATGGTTAAATCTGATAGAAGGTTATTTCTCTGTTCACAATTTTTTCGACAAGGAAAATATCACTTTCGCACTCCTTAAGGCTCTCCCCCATGTAAAACATTGGTGGGAAACTTACTGGGAGAAAAGTTCCACATAGGAGTCTAGAATATATGGGGTCGATCCCACTTGGAATTTTTTTGTGGAAGCGGTCAAGGAACAATATTACCCTCTTGGCAACCATGAAGACTAGTACATGAGATGGACCACACTGCGTCAAGAGAGGGGCCAAGCCGTGCCGGCGTTCACCAATACCTTCCATGCCTTGTGCACCAAGCTATGTATCAAAGACTCTGAGCGACATTTGGTTCTGAAATACCGTGGGGCTCTACACAGATACATCCAAACTGAAATGGATATTCTGGACATCTCATCACTCGGTGTTGCTTATTGATATGTTGTTAAAATCGAGCAGAAATTTAAGCACTAGAACAAGCGGGAGTTCGGGTCTACAAATCCGCAACAACCAAAGTATGGTAAAGACGACCTTAACAACCAGCCTTCAGAAAACCAATCCAAGCCACATGAAAAGAAGGGTAACGAAAAGACGAAGAAGGACACTGGAAAATGGTGTGATTTCCACAAAAGCCCTTGGCACAACACCGATGAATGTCGCTCAAAATAGTTATTGGTGGCCGAGATCAAATACAAGGAGCCGAACCATGATTCAGAATCTAATTCAAAAAATACTAGTAGAAGATAGATCATCGACTCAGACCCCATTGTTATTGTCGCGACTACAGCAATTCAACCAGAAGAACCAACAGATCTTGAAGAGGGGGAGCGCCTTTTTCATTCACAGATGTGGGTGAAGGAGACCCCGTTGCATTTCATTGTTGATAGCAGAAGCTAGAAGAACCTTATCTCAGCAGAGGTCGTCAAACAATTGGGATTGTCGACAACACCACACCCGCAGCGATACAACATTGGTTGGCTTTGCCAGGGACGAGATCTTCATGTCAGCCAGCAATGTCGATTGTCATACGACATCCATCCCCTTAACGATGAGGTATTATGTGGTGTTGCCCCACTGGATGTCTCTGATGTTTTTTTGGGCCAGCCATATATGTGGAAGCGCCATGCTATTTATGAGTCTTGACCCCGTAGTGTCATTGTTACTCTAGGGGGGTCATCTCTATAGGATACCAAAGGTAGTTCCAACTACTGTCCCACCTAAACAGTGCCGCAAGGTAGTATCTCATACGACAAAATTCTGTTTCTTCACAATCTGTTCAAAAGGTGAACAGAAGAACACTGCAACCACTACAACCTCAGTCCAAGCACCTTCTCTTCAATAGAAGCAGGTCGACAAGATTGAATCCAAGCGCAAGGATTCCTTCTGCACACAGTCATCTCATGTAGCCAGACTGGTTAAAAAGGTCCAACCCTTCCAACCACAAGCTTGTGACAGCCTTCAACAAGCTAAGCAATGCAACTCCTCCAACAAGGCAAGCAGGTCATCAAGGTTCAGATTCAACAAGTGCTTTCCCCTCTTCCTTGGGAACTCAACACAATGGAGACCATTGCTTCCTAAGGAGTGAGGATTGATCCAAGTGGATATCAGTGGCCACCCACCTATTCCAACTGGCTCAAAACATTTTTCTAACAACTTACTATTTTTAGCAATTTTTCGAGTTCCTGAACTTTCGGGTCCATTTTGAGGGCCTAAATGAAGGTTTTTCGGGATTGAGCTCCTCAATAATAGTTAGAGTTTTGTTTGAACCCCCAAAATGAATCTCCTCGACAATACCTTTCCAACGAGCTATCGTGCGCCCCAAATAGAGATCGTATGCCAAAGTTACGCCCCCGGGAAGTTGATATACACCAAACTACCCAAAACGGGGTCCACAAAATTGTTGGCTTTTCGTCTTCCATGGTTAGGGTTTTGGATTTTCTTTATGATAAAAAGGCCTTTGGAGCCTCATTGTAAAATCATCTTCTTGTGAATGTGAGTAGCCGTCACATCTCTTCTAAGAGATAAGTTGCCACCATTCTAGCGAGTCTTTCACTATGTATTTCTACAGTTTTGTACATTATGGTCATTAATAGAAATTGTGTATTATTGCATCTCTATGTTTATGGTTGCATCTCTGATATATTTTTGTTATATTCTAGGATATCCAAGATATCTCTGTACATTTCTTTATTATATCTGTGCTCTCATTTTGTGTCGAAAAATAATCTGGATCACATAGCCTACTAGTATTGGGTAAATGCTCATTGTTAAGAGATCTGTTAGAATGCATACTTTCTTTAAATCAGTCTCTTCCCTGATACCTTAGTCTCTTCAAGAAATAAATGAATGAAGAAGAAAATGCATGCCACCAATTTCACACGTGGTATTATAATTAATTGGTAGGATTACAATAGGTCGTGACTCTATTATATAGAGTTCATGAGTTGTTATCGGATCTAATTCATTCTTAGTTTAGAGGGAGAGGTTGAGAGAATATCTCAACCATCCTAACAGTTCCTCTAACTAATTGGTCACTTACAGAATGTGATTTTATTACACCAATGTAAGCATTAAACTCCAACACCGCCTCTCAAGGCCTACATTACTCAAAAACAAAAAAACAAGCAACATCGGCTAAAAAATAATGTTAAATTAAATTAAAAAGCACCAAGGACAAGTGTTTCTCATCACCTAGGCGCCTAGGGGTGAGAAAGTGTCCAATGTGGTCCCTAGTGCATTTAATTCATGAGATATAAAATTAAAGTGACTTTATGATAAGTTATTGAAGTGGGTGACTAAAGGGTCTCTTAATCACCACCATCAATCTAGTTTAATCTCCACCGTTGGATTAGATGACTCTTCAACTTCCCCCATGAAGTCGACTTAGGGATTGAAGTGCCCCCAATTTTAGCACTTCTTCATGAGTTTTGGAAAGTGCAAGAGAGAGAGAGAGAGAGAGAGTCGAGTTGAGAAAGAGGAGAGCATTTGCAGCCAAGAGCAAGCATCCCTAGGCTAGTTTTGGCACACAAATCGATGAGAGAAAGTTTAGTTGTGTATTGAGGTCGTACAGTACATATTATAGGCAATCCGTACAACTGAATATTAGCACAGAAATTGAGGTATCTGCTACACAAAATTCTGGGAAGTTTTGGCATGAAATTCAAGGCAACTAGCATGCATACATTTTCGAGCAACTGTAGCAACATTCTGGCACGATTTTTGAGGCAAGAAATTATAGCAGTAATTGTTGTAGCTACCATACACATTAGGGATTTATGGGCACATAAATCGAGGAGCAGCTTGGCACAGTTTTCAAGACTATTTTTGTGGGCACGGACATTGAGATAAGTTTGAGTTTGTTGCAGATATATTTTGCTATAAAATAAATCTTTCTCGAAACTCTAAATAATAAGAAAAGCCCCTCTCTCACTAGTTTTCCCCTTGTGGGATTTTCCAGGGTCTAAGTTTGACCAAAAATATATGTGTATTGTTTTTCTAGGTGTGTTTTATCTATGGTTTATTGCCATAGCAAACTTCATGTGTTTCAATTTATTAGTTATTTTTTATTGCTAACTAATTTGTTGTTGAAAAGTGAAATGTGAGTTGGGCATTAAACTATGTTATCTCATCGAGACTTGAAACCAGGTTGGGGTTTGAAATTTCTACATGTTATGAGAGATGGAAAGTGTGAAAGGGAATAAATATATCAACCACAAAGAACAAGGATTTTACTGAGAATATGAGGTACTTCACGAGGCAGAAATTTATGGGCTTGTGTTTCAGTTGAGAAGGTCAATGGCCATCGGTTTGAGGGTCAAGGGTACGTTGGATGGAGCTGCTAGTTTTATCTCATGGAATGAGAGAAGTGTGTTTCTTTTGTAGGAGTGTGAATTGTGGGATATTGTGGAGAACTCACAAACAAATCATGTGACGGTGCCTACGGATGTTACCCTTTTGGCCGCCTACACCAAAAAGAACATTAAGGCCAAAAGAATTATCCTTGTTGCCATTAAGGACCATGTGATTCCACGTGTGACTGGGAATTCCAATGCCAATGAGATGTGGGAATCCTTAACCAAACTTTACCAGAGTTCCAATGAAAATCGGAAAATGGTATTGAGGGAGAAACTGAAGAGCATTAAAATGACCAAGACTGAAAGAGTTGCCACCTATCTTACCAAGCTAACTCAGACGAGGGATGAACTTGGTGTTTTTGGGGAGGTCGTTGTTGACAATGAACTTGTGAGGACTGCTTTGAATGGGGTTACCAAATAATGGGTTGTCTTTGTTGAGGGCATTGTGGTAAGGGAAAATCTTCCCAAGTGGGACCGTCTTTGGGATGAGTTCATTCAAAAGGAAACTCAAAGAGGTTGTGTTCATGGGAGTTCATGTACAACTAATGAAGGGGAGAATGTGGCACTTGCAGCTAAAGGCAAGAACAATTCCAAGAAGGGTTCCAAGGGAGGGTACAATTAGATGGGTGAAGGGAAGAAGGACATGAGAAAAGTCAAATGCTTTGCATGTCACAAGTTTGGACACTATGTTGGACAATGTCCTAATAAGAAGAAGAAGCAAGTTGCAGCTTCAGTAGATGTGGAGGAGTTTACCCACAAGTTCAAGAAGGAGTATTCATGGTTGGTGTGTCTTTCCTCTATAGCATCATCTACCAGTATTTGGTACATTGATAGCGGTGCCTCCCAGCACATGACAAGTGTTCGTGAGTATTTCACATATCTTACAAAGATTGGATATTTTGAGGTTGGTGAGGGAGAGTAAACCTCTTGAGCGGTTTTGCACCTATCTTTTGATGGTGAGCAACATCAGAGAGTCTGATCCTTTCACTTTTGAGGAGGCAATAGGTTAGCAGGTCTGGAAGGACGCCATGGTGGAAGAATACAATTCCATCATGAATAATGATGTTTGGGAGGTGATTCTAAGACCCGAGGGGAAGATAGTGGTGACTTCCATGTGGCTCTACAAAATCGAGTATGTTGTTGATGGAAACATTGAGAATTTCAAAGCTCAATTTGTAGCTTTGGGGTTCTCGCAGGTACAGGGAGTTGACTATGATGATACCTTCACTCTGGTTGCTAGATATACCTCGATCAGGGCAATGATCTCCATTGCATCGGAGATGGGTTGGAAGATCCATCGAATGGAGGTGAAGATTGCATTTCTGAATGGTCTCATAGAGGAGGAGGAGTACATTGAGTAGCCTCAGGGCTTTGAGGTGCATGGGAGAGATTCTCATGTGTGTAGACTGAAGAAGGCATTTTATGGGCTGAAGAAAGCTCCTAGAGCTTGGTACTCGAGGATAGATACATACTTGCAACAAATGAGTTTTGAGAAGAGTGAGGCAGATCCCAACCTTTACTTCATTGTGGTTGGGGAGGTTCCTCTCATTCTTGTGTTATGTGTGGATGGTCTCTTCATTACAGGGGCTGAGAAACTCATAGTTGGTTGCAAGGAGAGCCTTGCTTCGAAGTTTGAGATGAAAGACATTGGATTGATGCACTACTTCTTGGGATTGGAGGTTTAGCAGGAGCTTGGACACATCTTTCTAGGATAGGAAAGATATGTTGTTGACATTCTAAGGAGATTCTGGATGGAGGATTGTAGGCCCATGTCCACACCCATGATAACCAAGTGGAAGAAGCTTCATTCTTCTGAGTCACAGTTGGTTGATCCCACTTTGTATCGTAAGTTGATTCTTCATTGATGTATTTGGTCAACATTAAACCATATCTTTGTTTCATTGTCAACTCTCTTAGTTAGTTCATGGTGGAGCCTTAAATAGTGCATTGGGTGGCAACAAAACATGTGCTTAGGTACCTTAAGGGTATGATGGATATGGCCTAAACTACGAGAGAGGGGATGGAGTTAGATTGATTGGCTACACATACTCAGATTGGGCAGGATGTGTCAATGACATGAAGAGTACCTTAGGTTGTTGCTTTGGATTGGGCTTAGTAGTGGTGTCTTGGTTCAATCGGAAGCAAAAGTTAGTGGCTTTCAGTTTTGCAGAGGCTGAGTATATGGCAGCCAGTCAGGCCATATGGCTTCGCAAGTTGTTGGTTGGGATATTCAGTGTGCATATGAGACCCATGATGATCTACTATGACAAGCAGAGTTGCATCAAACTCTTTGAGAATCCAGTTTTCCATGACATGTCTAAACACATCGAGATTAGATATCACTTCATTTGAGACTATGTTCAGAGAGGAGCAGTTGAGCTACAATATATATTCATTGATGAATAGGTGGCAGACATCCTTGCTAAAGCTTTGGGGACAGACAAGTTTGTACCTTTCATAGATAAGCTTGGGGTGGTGAGGGACACTTTCCTCGGTAAGAGGGGGTCTTAAATTAAATTAAAAAGTACCAAGGACAAGTGTTTCTCATCACCTAGGTGACTAGGGCTGAGAAAGTGTCCAATGTGGCCCCTAGTGTGTTTAATTCATGAGATGTGAAATTAAACGGACTTTATGATAAGTTATTGAAGTGGGGGACTAAAGGGTCTCTTAATCACCACCGTCAATCTAGTATAATCTCCACCGTTGGATTGGAAGACTCTTCAACTTCCCTCATGAAGTCGACTTAGGGATTGAGGCACCCCCATTTTTTGGCACTTCTTCATGAGTTTTGGAGAGAGAGAGAGAAATTAAACTGACTTTATGATAAGTTATTAAAGTGGGGGACTAAAGGGTCTCTTAATCACCACCATCAATCTAGTATAATCTCCACCGTTGGATTAGAAGACTCTTCAACTTCCCTCATGAAGTCGACTTAGGGATTGAGGCGCCCCCATTTTTTGGCACTTCATGAGTTTCTCATCACCTAGGTGACTAGGGCTGAGAAAGTGTCCAATGTGGCCCCTAGTGTGTTTAATTCATGAGATGTGAAATTAAACGGACTTTATGATAAGCTATTGAAGTGGGGGACTAAAGGGTCTCTTAATCACCACCGTCAATCTAGTATAATCTCCATCGTTGGATTGGAAGACTCTTCAACTTCCCTCATGAAGTCGACTTAGGGATTGAGGCGCCCCCATTTTTTGGCACTTCTTCATGAGTTTTGGAGAGAGAGAGAGAAATTAAACTAACTTTATGATAAGTTATTAAAGTGGGGGCCTAAAGGGTCTCTTAATCACCACCGTCAATCTAGTATAATCTCCACCGTTGGATTAGAAGACTCTTCAACTTCCCTCATGAAGTCGACTTAGGGATTGAGGCGCCCCCATTTTTTGGCACTTCTTCATGAGTTTTGGAGA
>ML794947.1:25588-37154 GCA_009831015.1 Picea engelmannii
TCTGTTGCACGCATTTCTGGGAAGTTTTGGCATAAAATTCAAGGCAACCAGTAGGCATACATTTATGAGCAATTGTAACAACATTCTGGCATGATTTTCAAGGAAATAAATTACAACAGTAATTACTGTAGTTGTTGTACACAGTGAAGACATCGTGAACATGGAATCCCAACAACCCCATCCATCGGAAGAATTCTCCACGCCACCATGGGTTTCTAGTCCATCCAATCCCACCCAAACCCCTGAACAACTTTTTGACATTTTCAATCAGTTAGATACAACTATTGATTCAACTTTTAAACTCTTGCATCATGATCCTTCCCATGCCTCTTAACATGCTCCTCATCCCCCGACATCTGGAATATCCCATATGTTTCAAAATTCTTTCCCTCGTCCCTCTCCTATACACTTTACATTACAACATGATCAACTAAACATGATGCCAACCCTAGCGCCAATATTGACATCCATATCACAAGTTGTCCCAACTATCTTAGCCCCACCCTCAGGGACCCAACCTTCTACACCCTCCACTAGGGGGAAAGCTCTATTTACTCCACCATTCCTAGGAGGTGATCCCAACCTTTTGGGACAACAACCAGTCGGGGGGAAACCCTTGGCTTCAATAACATTTTCAACAAGGGAATACCCTCCCATCAAGAGCCAGCCTCTATTCGCCTGGGGGCAGCCACCCACTGGAGGGAAACCCCCAGTCACAAGGCCATACTTTCCCTGGGGGAAACAATCAACTAGGGGGAATTTACCAACTATTGGACAACAACCAACGTGGGGCCAAATTGCTCCTTCTACCACCATTCTACTCCGAGGCCATCAATATCCAGGAATGGCCAATACTATATGGAACCAATGCAATCAACCCGTCAACCCTACAATTTTGACCCAACCAGGAGGGGGACCACCCTATGGTGGAGGAAATCCCGGAGGACCCCTTGGGGGAACACCCTATTGTGGTAGACCTTATGTAGGACTACCCTATGTAGGAGGATCCCCTGGGGGACCACCCTATGGCAACAGACCAATTGGAGGACCACCCCATGGAGGAGGACCCCCTAGGGGGCCACCCTATGGTGGCAAACCTCTTGGAGGACCACCCTATGGAGGAGGACCCCCTGGGGGACCACCCTATGGTGTTGGACCTCTTGGAGGACCCATTGGGGGACCACCCTATGGTGGTGGACCTCCTGGAGGACCCCCTTATGGGGGAGGACCTCCATAAAAACCACCTAACGAACGAGGACCATATCACCAACCTCCATAGGTTAACAAAAAACTCCCATTCTCTGCGACTTTATATTTTCTAGATCTTTCACGGTTGACTAATGACCCCATACGCCATTCCCCTTTTTTGCCCCCTATTCCTGCAAAACTCCCATCAAACATTCCAAAATTTGACGAACAATCTGGAGAAGATACAAATAATCACGTGATGACTTTCCATATATGGTGTTCTTCAAACTCCTTAATGGACGACTCTATTCGATTTCGACTTTTCCAACGAATCCTTATATGATCGAGACCTTATATAGAACTATTGTGTAACTCCTTTGATGACTTCATTTCCCTTACCATGGCATTTTTGACACACATTCAATTACCTATCCGATATGAGACCGGTACTGAGCTCTTAACGTCTTTAAACCAATCAACCTCCACCCATTTATCAGATCACATTAATTAGTGGAGGTGTCGGTGACGAATAATCAAAGCCACAATCCTGGATCAATCATTAGTTGATTGGTTCACAAAGTCCCTTTTTCCACCTATAGCTCAAGATGTCACCATGGGAGGCATTGTTACTGAGGAACAAGTTATCATTTGAGCCCAATATTTAGATTTGGTGTACTCTTAATCTGGCACGTTATACGACCTATTTCCTAACGCTCCTCGATTGTCAAATGATCAAACCAAACCAACACCTAGACCCCATGTCGATGGTATGATCAGTCTTGTTTCCACAACTACAACTGGTCATATGACTGGGAAACATAGCTAATCGACTAAAGCTACCAATCCTAGCTCATCGGTCCATACCAACACTCCAAGTAAGCCCCCTGCCCAAACCTCCAAGGTTAATGCGGTGCAATCAACCATGCCAAAAAACCCACAACAATTCGGAGTAAAAAATAAGGGTAATAATAAGAAAAAGAAAAACTCTTCTGAGAAGGCCGACCCTAAACCTCAATAAAACAACACCGAGGGCAAGAGCAAGCGAAAGACCAAATATCCTTGCATGATTTGTAAAGAGGATTGTCCTCGTCTCGCTGAAATCCATCAATATATATAAGGTGTGTTCAGAAAACATCCAAAACCAGTATAACATAACAAAATTGGGCTATTCACCCATACATCCGCCAAATAGATATGCATCAAAGTCCATAAAACTAGAAAAACACTAATCATTACGAGGGGTCCTATTGTTATTATAACAAATTACAACCCTCGCGACCTTCCGCAGAAGGCCACCAAATCAATTTCCCACACCCACTACATGCCTCTGCATACATAGAGGTATGTCATCCATATGTGCCACTAGGATCCCAAAAGTCAAACGCTCAAGATTTTCCTCAAGATCCTCTAGCAACTCTGGATTGGCTCCTCCACCGTGTTGTCCTTTTACAAAACCTTGTTTCTCTGCTCGCCTATGCAACGACGACATGCTTACTAGACGCATTAGTGCATAATCTACAAATGAAGAACAATTTGTTATGTTACACACAAAAACCTCCATATATAACAAAATTACAAAAAATCCATAATATTCTTAACAAGTCCAAAAAAAGAGAGTACAAGTTTATCTTTCTTACCAAGATCGTCATTGAACCCTTCCCCCGTAGAGAGAACCATATCAGGATCACCACGATAATCAACACCATGATATGCATAGTCATCCACTGCTACTATCTGCTAGTCCCACCATCGAAAAAATTTGGCATCAAAATGAAACTGTGCCCCCCTCCCCCGAGTTGTGATAGCATATCTGTCCATTTCTTCATCATTGGATCCCTGACACCAGCCTCCGACACCAAATCCCATGGACAAGATGTAGGCACCCGCTCAAAAAAGAAAGATAACAGTATAGACCCATAGCAAAATTGTTTATGATGTCCCAACGTGCACTAGGTCAATTAATCCTTCATATTCACTAGCACCGTTGCACACCAATTGTACATTGTGGGAGATAAACACGTGATTGCATAATCCACCTGGCTCCTTGAACCCAAGTGAGGCTCGATACTTCCTGTCGCCCGCGTAATAGTGAACATGACAGTGCGTAAAGTGAGGTCCATTACCTGACCAATAGGTATCTTATTGTTGCTCTTATGCGTCCCGAGATGACAATAATGCGTGACATAATCATCTACACGCTCTGCGCTTCCCCTTTTGCCACCTACCAGTACCTCTATCACACCACGCCGAGACAATCCCATTGATAAGTACATATCTTCCAATTCTAGTGTCACCACTTGATCCCTTACAACAAAGTGTTGCCTTTCAGGATCCAACATATTCACCAAAGTTTGTAACATAGCCGACTAGGCCCGCATGCTTTGACACAAGAAAAAATTCAACAAACCACAATTGCGCAAAGCATCGAGAGTGGGAGGATGGTCCATAGCAACATTGTCATTTAACTCATGCTCGTGTTCCTTCCACTCCAGCACTGTGTCCAAACCTGCCAAAGAACACCACAATTTTTTGTTATAACCCAATCACAAAGGCAAATTCATGAATAATTTTGTAAATATGGCAAAAAATTCAATTGGTCGCACCCCTCTTTGGTACACAGAGCGACCATCTTGATTGGTCGCTCTTAGGATGTATCCTGGGAGTGGCCAGTTGCTATGTTATGCACAACATAGATCGATCAAACAATTTGGTCACCCTCCCTAAGAGCCCTAGGAGAGACCACACATCCTCCAAATATTTGAGGCTTGCCCTAAGCAAAAAATTGAATGAAATGCAAAACTGAAATATGGGTTTTCTAAGTTGGGATTTGACCTCTTACATGGAGACTAAAGGATGCAAGATCTGTGTCTCCAATCTCTGCAATCATCGCTCCAAAATTCATCAAGAAAAGGGCTCTTCAAGTTTTCACAAGGGCAAATAGTTAAAATGAGGTAAAAACTCTCTTTTTACTCTATATGTAGCTTCATTTTAACCCTTTTCACACTAGATATAGCTCATTTTATTCATTTTTTGGGGCATTTATCTCTATTTTTTCTCTTGGAACCACATACTAATCTCTTTTTGTCAGCAACAATGTCAATATAAACTATGGAATAATTCTACCGAGTTTCCTTTAAGCTCTTTTTAGACTCCTTAAATAAGAAAAGATCGTCGAGTATGCTTGTCGTTTCACACTATTTCTATGGATTTGAAAAGACGTCCACCTGATATACGTTTACCCCTTTTCAGGCTAGACGGATTATTTACGAAAAAGGGCCTCATCACGGAGAACTCTTTAAGCTCTTTTCAACCTCGTTAAAAATGAAAAGATTGTTGAGCGATCTTGTTGTCTTTCACGCTCGTTAAAGTGAATTAGAAAGCACTTTTGTTGAGCGATTGTTTATCCCTTTTTTGGTCTCACTAGTTTGTTTACAAAAAAGGAACATCATAGCCATCATGGTTAGGAGAGTTCTCCTAAGTATTATTTTATACTTTTCGGGCCCTTGAGACTAATTTCACGAAAAAGTTCATTATAGAGTCTTCTTTACGACCTTTTCCAACTCTCTAAACATGAAAATGCCATCAAGTTTACCTTCTTTGGACTCGTTAAACTTTACAATGAAGGACCCACACATAAGACTGAACCCCTCCTTCCTCAGTTTTGTTAAAAATATGTCGAGGGACTCATCACCAGATGAGCTATATTGATCATATGCTATCCTCCTCAAGCTTGTAAAACTATAAAGCGATACTTGCCAATCATGGCGAGTTATTTTTAGAGGGTTTTTTTGTCTCGTTATCTTCATTATTTGGCAGCCATCACTAGTTTGCTTCGCCCTTGAACAAGGCACCTGTTCTATCACCACATACAATAGTCAGGTCATCCATTCTCTCTCATTGACCACCATGTCCATCACTATGTCACGTTCCACTTATCGGTCCATGACCAGTTCTTATGGTATTCATCTAAGTTAATGTTGTTGAGTCAAGTTCTTTGTCGTGCATACTTGTTCAAGGGAAGTTTACCTGCAACGACCACCTGCAGTCCTTTTTTCCCTCTTTCTTCTGACTATCTCTGTGTCAGTTGTGCTTTATTATTATGATCTTCACACCCTCTATCTTTACATGTTTCGTGTCGATTGATGGGGGATACATCAAGGCCCTCCTTTGACGAATTTCACCCCGTCGACTACAACTCATCATCAAGGATTGAGATCTAGAAACCCATCAGTACCCTGGGACTTGCAGACATCAGTGGAAGGTCTCCTTGCATTTCGATATTGGGTTTACATCATTGGATCCCGTCGAATCAATTTACGAGTGTTCGACGTTAAATCTTTTATTCACACTCTATAGATTGTGATAGGTATCTTGGGTTCCATCATCATCATCATTGGTGGATTCCCTCACATCTGTTAACGATATATATTAATGACCGATAATCAGATGGTTTCTACCATGCTCGACTTCAACTCATTTATTCTCATGTTGTAGATTCATACCATTTGGATCAAGGACCAAGACCTTGGGATAAGATCACACTCTCGATAGATGACATTCTTTCCCAAGTTGCGATGGAGAATATTCATGAGCACTTCACACATTTCTCAGTCATTGTGTCATCTCACATATTTGTATATTGTGACATAGATCCACATTTGTACTTGGTCGTGGCTACGTTTTCACTTGCGTCCTGCATGGATCCACTGTGTATGTTAACATGGCCATTCCCTAGTCCGTTGCATCATGCATGGATCCATAATGTAGTTATGGTGGATGTGTTCTTGTTTTTCTTACTGAGCATGGGTATGCCCACCTCGGGGATGTTTTTTTTGCAGAACTGACGATGCTCTCTTCCAAGGTTCCTTTTCCCAAAACCCCGCGACTTTTATTGATAAAGTATTTTGGCCATCAAACACGTATTCTGACCTCACA
This sequence comes from Picea engelmannii, assembly GCA_009831015.1. Lineage (NCBI taxonomy): Eukaryota > Viridiplantae > Streptophyta > Pinopsida > Pinales > Pinaceae > Picea > Picea engelmannii. The sequence continues at coordinate 31,712 of ML794947.1, forward strand.
CTTTAGGGGGCATCTATTATAGAGTTATTACCCTCCTAAACACTGAGCCATCATCTCCTAGAGGTCACCTATCCAATCCAACAACATTCACCACTTCCTCCTTGAGTTTCCAGCCAAATTCCAGCTTGGTCACCCTTTTCCTTCACTAAGGGTGCAACCAAAAGGGTTGGTCACCCTTTTCCTTCAATAAGGGTGCAACCAAAAGGGTTGGTCACCATTTTTGGCTTTCCAGGGGGGCGACCGGTCGCTCTGTTTGTGTGTCTAGGAAGCGACCAAGCCTAGAAACTCCCATTTTTGGATTTGGTTGTAATGGATGAGACACCCCATTGATTTCTCAGGGCTTAGCCTCGAGAAGGATTCCATTAGGAGCTACAAGATCTTATCCTAATAACCATATGGCCTTATCCCTAAATCCCTATAAAAACCAAGTCATTCTCATGGGAAAGGGAGGAGGAAAGAGCTAGTAAACTTATGCTGCTACTTTGGCTACCAGATTTGGTCAAGGAACTTGGAAAGAGATAGTTAACTTATGTTGCTACTTTGGCCACCATATTTGGGCAAGGAACTTGGAAAGAGACTGTTGCATCAACTTCTGCATTTGTAAGTTGTAATGTTGTTTCGGTGATTAATAGAAGGGGATGTTTCCCTCTATTCAATTGTCTATTTGCTTGCATATATTCATTTGGATAAATTTAGTGGAGTTATGTGTTATAATCTATTAGTAGACTTGCTGATTTGTACGCATCTACTTTGATATTGGGAAGGATCTTGCTTTATTGTGTACAAATTGCTGTCTCTTGGAGTAGAAATAATCTTCGTGCAAGAAACCAACCAGGAGCATGCAGGGACAACCTTCAAAAATCAGGTATGGTTCCTCGTCACAAAAACTCCTAGTTGTCTTTTTGCGTATAGATCATATCTTGGAACTTCGATAGATTGCACCTCTATCTCTGTCTTAGGTATAAGAATAACCTAAGGGATATCAACACCTGCAGGGCTCAAAATCCCTACAACAATGATGTCTGGGTTAGGAGCAAGAAGAATAACGAAAAACTTGAGCATGAGATAAAAGTAAGCTATTGAGCTATAGAAATAGTTCTTATAGTGTAATAACGATTACAACAAATACTCATCAATCTTAACTCAGTAAATAGTTACTAAGGAAAGATTAGATATATATACACACACTCAATATGGAGGATTGAAAGATATTGAACATTGGATAAGAAAGTTATCTAACTAAGGAAACAATTCACAAAGAAAGACAACAATTAAAGCAAATGCAGACCAATAATGAATCTAGTAAATATTTACTAGAAACGATAGATATGCATACTCACATCCAAAGGTTAGTTAACAAATTCAAACTAATCATGAAAGACAACTTATCAATGATTTCAAATAAACATGAATTCACATACTTGACAACAATGCATAGCATACGAAGTCATACTCATCGAGAATGGAATTTGTCAAATCGAAAGTCTTTTATTAAGCTCAAAACATGATAATAGTATCAAATTATAAATACAAACAAAGGACTTGAGAGTCTTCTATCAGTTTACAAAACTTGACAATAGTGCACTAGTTCTATAATTGATTTCAAACTCAAAATACAAAAGACTTCAAGAAAGAGATTGTGATAGCACGAGCCTCTCCTTGCCTAAGACCAACTTTTCGCGATTCTTTCATCAGTCAACCTTCTCCCTCTTTGATCGCTGAATTTCAAAGAAGAAATCTTAATGATAGCGTAAATCTTCTTTTTCCTAATCCAACCTCCCTTCCAAAATGTGTATCGATGCTTCTTTTATAGGTGTATGAGTTGGTTTTTGTTCTCCTTAAGCTTAGGCTCCAATCTCTCCATCATAACCTACAATCCAAACAAAACCATTAAATCAATAAAAATCAAATAAAATCTTGTTAAAATATAATTATGGTAAAATTAAAACTAAAACAAATCAAACTTAAATTTAAAATAAAACTAAAATAAAAATTAAACAAAATTAAATCTAAATAAACCAAAAAAAAAATGAAAACTGTGTAATCCAACTAAATTAAAATAACTTAAAATAAAATTAAAACTAAATAAAAGTTAACTAAAACAAAACTAATTTAAGAAAAAACTAGACTAAAACTAAAGTTGAAACTAATTATCTTTTAAAAGAAATGACTAAATTTAGAATTCTATAGCTATTCTTTACTAAATTATGACTTTGACAAGAGATTCTCAATCTTCAAGTATTGAAACGTTTTAATAATTAGTTTCTCATTATTATTGCTACCAGATCATTCTCCACACCTATCATGAGGGAAAAATTAGGGTTTGATCAATTGTCATGCATTTCGTTTTGTTTTTACATAAGGTAGGTTCCTTTGATCTCTGCGATATCATGCGAATAAGCCAGTAAAACCGGTGCACCAATGTTTACCTACGTGGCAGGTTTATCGTGATCTCAATCAATGTGGGACATTGTCAACCCCCTCGTTGCATGGCGATAGTCATATGTAAAAACAATTGTCCATAACCTAAAAGATTCATCACTTGAAGAAACAACATGGATTAGTACACAAAACAAGTGTTGCATGGCAGCGTAGTCCCTGCCAGGTTGGAACAAGAGTAAATGCGTGGGTTGCAAGTTGTAGTACATGTGGTATCCCTGCAGAATTTAGTATTCCCGAATTAGTTTTATTTGAAATTTCTAAAAAATTATTAATGTCTGGTACTTCAACGAAGGTTCCTAGTATAACTAATTTTGATAGTACATGAAATATTTAATACATAACTCATGTAACCCAACAATTACAGAGTCGCGGGTTCACATTTTTAATTTTTCATGTCCAAAGTGTTCTGTGATATACATTTTGCACCCAACACTTCCGCCATATACATTTTGCACCCAACAATTCCATCATATACATGAGACTAAATAATTTATAGAATATCATAACATTGTACCAAGATTTATAGTAATTTATATAATGCTATAACACTTTTTACTTAATGAATAGTATAAACAATTATTTAAATTTTATTCAATATTATTTTTAAAGTTTTTAAATATAAATTTGGAATTTTGATTTTGTTTATGATAATAAAGGTGAAATTTATTTTGTTTTTTCATGTCTAGCTTGTTCCTTGATATACTTTTTGCACCTAACACTTCTGCCATATACATTTTGCACCCAACAATTAAGGAGTGGCGGGTTCACATGTTTCATTTTTCATGTCCAACATGTTCTGTGATATACATTTTGCACCCAACACTTCCGTCATATACATTTTGCACCCAACAATTCCATCATATACTTATACATTTTTAAATATAAATTTGGAATTTTGAAATTTTGATTTTGTTTATGATAATAAAGGTGAGATTTATTTTAATTTTTAATTTTTCATGTCGAGCTTATTCCGTGATATACTTTTTGCACCCAACACTTTCGCCATATACATTTTGCACCCAACAATTACGGAGTGGCGGGTTCACATGTTTCATTTTTCATGTCCAACATGTTCTGTGATATACATTTTGCACCCAATATTTCCATCATATACATTTTGCACCCAACAATTCCGTTATATACTTATACGTTTTAGAATGTAAATTTGGAATTTTGGAATTTTGATTTTGTTTATGATAATAAAGGTGAAATTTATTTTCATTTTTCATTTTTCATGTCCAGCTTGTTCCGTGATATACTTTTTGCACCCAACACTTCCGCCATATACATTTTGCACCCAACAAGTATAAACAATTATTTAAATTTTATTCAATATTATTTTTAACGTTTTTAAATGTAAATTTGGAATTTTGAATGTAAATTTGGAATTTTGGAATTTTTCATTTTTCATTTTTCATGTCTAGCTTGTTCTGTGATAAACTTTTTGCACCCAACACTTTCGCCATATACATTTTGCACCCAACAATTACGGAGTTGCGGGTTGACGGAGTCGTAGGTTCACATGTATCATTTTTCATGTCCAGTGTGTTCCGTGATATACATTTTGCACCCAAGTCGTATACATTTTGCACCCAACAATTCCTTCATATACTTATATGTTTTTAAATGTAAATTTGGAATTTTGAAATTTTGATTTTGTTTATGATAATAAAGGTGAAATTTATTTTAATTTTTCATTTTTCATGTTCAGCTTGTTCCATGATATACTTTTTGCACCCAACACTTCCGCATATACATTTTGCACCCAACAATTACGGAGGTTCCGTGATATACATTTTGCACCCAACATTTCCGTCATATACATTTTGCAACCAACAATTTCATCATATACTTATACGTTTTTAAATGTAAATTTGGAATTTTGATTTTGTTTATGGTAATAAAGGTGAAATTTATTTTCATTTTTCATTTTTCTTGTTCCGTGATATATTTTTTGCACCAAACACTTCAGCCATATACATTTTGCACCCAACAATTACGGAGTGGCAGGTTCACATGTTTCATTTTTCATGTGCAACATGTTCCGTGATATACATTTTGCACCCAACACTTCTATCATATACATTTTGCACCCAACAATTCCGTCATATACTTATACGTTTTTAAATGTAAATTTGGAATTTTGAGTATGTTTATGATAATAAAGGTGAAATTTATTTTAATTTTTAAATTTTCATGTATAGCTTGTTCCGTGATATACTTTTTGTACCCAACACTTTCGCCAGAGACATTTTGCACCCAACAAGTATAAACAACTACTTAAATTTTATTCAATATTATTTTTAACGTTTTTAAATATAAATTTGGAATTTTGGAATTTTAATTTTGATTATGATAATAAAGGTGAAATTTATTTTAAGTTTTCATTTTTCATGTGCAGCTTGTTCCGTGATATATTTTTTGCACCCAACACTTCCGCCATATACATTTTGCACCCAACAATTACGGAGTTGCGGGTTGGCGGAGTGGCGGGTTCACATGTTTCATTTTTCATGTACAACATGTTCCATGATATACATTTTGCACCCAACACTTCCATCATATACATTTTGCAGCCAACAATTCCGTCATATACTTATACGTTTTTAAATGTAAATTTGGAATTTTGATTTTGTTTATGATAATAAAGGTGAAATTTATTTAAATTTTTCATTTTTCATGTCCAGCTTGTTCCATGATATACTTTTTGCACCCAACACTTCCGCCATATACATTTTGCACCCAACAATAACGGAGTTGCGGGTTGGTGGAGTCGCGGGTTCACTTGTTTCATTTTTCATGTCCAGCATGTTCCGCGATATACATTTTGCACCCAACACTTCTGCCATATACATTTGGACCCTGTTATCGCACGGTTTGTAGGAAAGGGCCAAGGGCTTTGAAACCGGCGTAACAGGAGCTTCCCCACCCACTGTCACCTCGATGGGGGGCTCTTTCTATTTAGGAGGGCAAGTCCAAGGGAGACGTCCCCAAGTCAATC
>ML794947.1:37254-88065 GCA_009831015.1 Picea engelmannii
AGGGCCTCATCACGGAGAACTCTTTAAGCTCTTTTCAACCTCGTTAAAAATGAAAAGATTGTTGAGCGATCTTGTTGTCTTTCACGCTCGTTAAAGTGAATTAGAAAGCACTTTTGTTGAGCGATTGTTTATCCCTTTTTTGGGTTCAAATGTTTCATTTTTCATGTCCAACATGTTCCGTTGTATACATTTTGCACCCAACACTTCCGTCATATACATTTTGCACCCAACAATTCCGTCATATACTTATACGTTTTTAAATGCAAATTTGAAATTTTGGAATTTTGATTTTGTTTATGATAATAAAGGTGAAATTTGTTTTAATTTTTCATTTTTCATGTCCAGTTTGTTCCGTGATATACTTTTTGCACCCAACACTTCCGCCATATACATTTTGCACCCAACAAGTATAAACAATTATTTAAATTTTATTCAATATTAATTTTAACATTTTTAAATGTAAATTTGGAATTTTGGAATTTTGATTTTGTTTATGATAATCAGTCATATATTATGCATCCAACAATTCCGTCATATACTTATATGTTTTTAAATGTAAATTTAGAATTTTGGAATTTTCATTTTGTTCCGTGATACGCTTTTTACACCCAACACTTCCGCCATATACATTTTGCACCCAACAATTACGGAAGTCGCGGGTTCACATGTTTCATTTTTCATGTCCAACATGTTCGTGATATACATTTTGCACCGAACAATTCGTCATATACTTATACGTTTTTAAATGTAAATTTGGAATTTTGATTTTGTTTATGATAATAAAGGTGAAATTTATTTTAATTTTTCATTTTTCATGTCCAGCTTGCTCTGTGATATACTTTTTGCACCCAACACTTCAACCATATACATTTTGCATCCAACAAGTATAAACAATTATTTAAATTTTATTCAATATTATTTTTAACGTTTTTAAATGTAAATTTGGAATTTTGGAATTTTGATTTTGTTTATGATAATCCGTCATATACATTTTGCACCCAATAATTCTGTCATATTCACATGTTTCATTTTTCATGTCCAACATGTTCCATGATATACATTTTGCACCCAACACTTCCGTCATATACATTTTGCACCCAACAATTCCGTCATATACTTATACGTTTTTAAATGTAAATTTGGAATTTTGAAATTTTGATTTTGTTTATGATAATAAAGGTGAAATTTATTTCAATTTTTCATTTTTCATGTCCAGCTTGTTCCGTGATATACTTTTTGCACCCAACACTTCCACCATATATATTTTGCACCCAACAAGTATAACCAATTATTTAATTTTTATTCAATATTATTTTTAACTTTTTAAAATGTAAATTTGGAATTTTGGAATTTTGATTTTGTTTATGATAATAAAGGTGAAATTTATTTTAATTTTTCATTTTTCATGTCAAGCTTGTTCGATGATATACCTTTTGCACCCAACACTTCCGCCATATACATTTTGCACCCAACAATTATGAAGTTGCGGGTTGGCGGAGTGGCGGGTTCACATGTTTCATTTTTCATGTCGAGCATGTTCCGTGATATACATTTTGCACCCAACACTTCCGTCATATACATTTTGCACTCAACAATTCCGTCATATACATGAGATTGAGTAATTTATAGAATATCAATGGAAAAATGGAAAATGGAAAATGTGAACCCTCGAACATGTTAAGTAAACATTTAAGGCTCTGAGGCATGTAGGTAAACATTTAAGGCTGTCAAAACTGTCTAGGTGTTTCGCGTTGTGTAAACATTCAAGAAAGAATGCGTGTGGCAGGATTTACGTACGTTAAGTACTTAATAATAATAAAAAATAGACAAACCTTGGATATGCTGGCATATCAAACATTGTGATAAATTTCGCTAGCAAAAAATGCTAAGAAAAACATTCGAATTAATGCTAGCATTAATTCAGCTTCAAGAAATGCATAAAAAAATATATGATTAAAAAAGACGACATATTATAAAAAAGTTTGGATATGTTCACATATAAAACATTGGAAATAGCGAAGCCGGCAATAAGACCTCCAATCTGTTATCCAATCAGATCATGACATACATGGTACTTTTTATTATATAAAAAGAAATGCTTTTTGTTCCCTAGTTCCAACATTTGATATTCTGCAAATATTTGTGGTCAATGGACAAATTAATACTAGGTCAGTGAATTATTGATTGCTATAGTCCTTCCATAACTACAACAGGGACTAACAACACCTAAAGTTTAAAAGAGACCATAATCGATCATTAATAATTTATCTTGTTTTATAATAAGTGGAACTTTCTTTTGTTTAAACAATTGGAGAATAATTATAATCTTTTAATGCTTAATAATGATTGTTTCAACATGTGAACATTTCCTGGTATTTATGTATGATATGCTTTTGAGGGTAGATTATGTACATAATCTTAAAGAAAAGTATGTCTTTTGGCATTTAGTTTTTAGTTTTTTTTTTTTTTTCTTTCGCCTGAAGACTTTTAGAGTATTATTTCATATTTCATTATTGATTTAGTCTTGTCAATTAATAGATAATTGATCTATAGAGGGAAAACAAACATTACCAACTTTAAAGTCTTTCCACCAAGTATCTACATGTTTCTTTTCATGCTTAAATATCTCTAACTTTAAAAACAAGAAGCACGTAAAACCAGACAACTCGAAAAGGAAAACTAGTAAACCATCTTTCAAACCAAGCCAAAACAACATCAAAGGCAAGAGAAGACAATTTTTTTTAAACTTCAATGAGGGGGCCCCTTAATTTTAAAAATTTAAGCGGGGGTGGGGGGTTGTTGCTTGCCACAACAGGAACCTGAGAGGATGTACTCGAACTGACAACCCACTACTTCTTATAAAATACAATCCTCTGTAGGAAATCATGTAAAATGTGACCAATAGCATGATATATATGACACCTAAGCAAATATTTTCACAGTTCAAGTTAATAGACTAGATCAACCCCCACATTTTAGAGAAACCTAGTTAGGAAGACCATAATAAGTACTCATTAGAACTAGAATGCAAAGAACATCCTCTCTATCTAGATTTCCTAAAGTAACTCATTGAAACTCCCGAATGAAGTCCCCGGTAGCTCTCTAAATGTTGGAACAAACAAGATGAGGATGGAAACCAACCGACCATACCCACAACAACTCAAGATCTTGGAAAGCCATCGAAGAATCAAAGTGTTCGGACCATGGAAAAATGAGAAAACTAATTTCTCCTAGAAACATAGGCCCTTCTATAAAAATAACATCTCGATACTCCCAACATTCAAAAATAAAAGCGAAAAACCCTCTCTTAAGTGAAGAAATTCTAAACTTACCTAAAAAAATATACCCCCAAACTTCAACAAGCCAATGTTGCATCCTATGAAGGGAGGGACTTCTCCCACAAAATAAGCATAAAGTTTGCGATCTCGCATCAACTTGTCTCCTTCAAGAAACCACCCATTAGTAAAATTGATTGACTTCCCTCAATCTTTTACCTAAAAACATCTCTCTGTTTTTCCTGGTGTGCTATAGCCTTAATTTCCACCCCACAGTGTCAGGAGGAACATAATAGAAGATGACAACCGAGACACACTCTCCTACTCATAATTTAGTGAGTTTTGAGGGAGTTGACTAGTCACACCATAAACAACAAGCAACTTGTCACTAGTCAACAATGTACAACAAGCGACCTATCACTAGTCAACAATGTACAACTAGTGACCTCCCCCGTAACCTTCTAGATTCGAGGAGTTTCGAGGAGGTAAGTGATGGATGAGTTGGTTCTTCGTGGCATGAGCCTTGGAAGTCACAACATTTGAGTCTCCATTAGTTTTTAGAAAATTTAGAAGCTCTCCAAAGCCTCTTCCAGGAATCTATATAAGGAAGGCCAATCTTGAGCATAAGGAGGAGGAATCATTCACAGAGTTATGTTGCCAAAATATAGAGGTGCTCTTCTATTCCAGATCAGTTGCAGTCAAGTTGCCTAACTTAGTTGAAAAAATAAGGAGGAGCAAGGAGCAAGGGGCAAAGAGGAATGCATATAAACCTTAAGGTAAATTGTATGGAAATATTTCTATTACATTGATTAATAGATCATTGGTTTCCCCCCTCTAAATATTTGTATTTCATTTGCAAATATGTAGATCTGGTGTATTTCATCATAGATCAGATTAGATACAAGGAAAATGTAGGATTCTAATGCTAAGAAGAGAAGTAGAATGGTATGGTTTTATCTCTTGTGTGCAGGAAGTAGGTTGTAGGAGCTAGAGCTAGAGCTTTAAGATTGTAGCAAGCAGTACATACGAGGACGATGTTAAGGATCAAGGTATGGAATTCTACCATTTCTTAGTATAGTTGTGAATCTACATGTTGGTATCTTGGAAATCCATAGAAGTCTAGCCCACTATTTATCTAGGATCAGTAGGCAGATCCTAGGGAGATCTTACTATCTATTGGTGAGATTTTCTCCATAACAAAACTAGGGACTTCACCAGGGAGAGATATTTCATTCTTATCTAGTTTGAATTCGCTTGCTTGTTTACCTCTATTTTATATTTTTGAACTAATCATTGTCTTCCCTCCCACTCTCTCGGATAATAGATCTCTGAGATCAGGCAGATCTTTTTATTTTCCAAAAAAATTGTAGAGTGTTGCTTCTCCCCCATTGAAAACAGAGCGACATGTCGTTGGTTGCAGTATAGATGGCTAGCGACCACCTACAAAAGATCACTGGTTGCAGGTCTGATGACTACCAACCTCCCCTGTAGGATTGTGATTTGCAAATTTTTCATCTCTCTTCTGATCATATCTAGATGCATTTGATCTTCAGAGCCTGTAATTGGTTTGTTTCCGTGAATTGCCTCCTCGTTTGAGCCCTTTTGGGTCACCTTAGATCTCAGGTTTAGACTTGAGGTGTGCTTGAGTGATTTGATTGGGTTGCTTGATTGGATTTCCTTGTTTTCTAATAACTTGTGGAGCTGGGATGTGTACCCAACATATCTGATATGATTTGGTAGTGTTCTTTTCCGTTTGCATTTGGTTGAGTTTCCTTTTGTAATTAAGTTTTACATTATTAGATCCATTTTCCTTGTCAATTTTGGGTTGTGATTCCAGTAGAGACATTAAAGTGTGCCTTGATGCATCACTACTAGTTTCCTATAGCCCTTCCTTGTTGATCACTGGTTTTTTAGTTTGCAAATTGCTTTTCTTGCTTGGATTGAGGATTTTTTTTGCATTCTAGTTAAAAGAACTGAAAGTGAAAATGTGAATGCATAAAGGTTTTGAGCATATGGAACAAAGTGCATTCATTTGTTTGGTTTTGATATTTCGTTGAGATTTTGGTTTGGAATGTCTTGCATGGTTGCTTGGTCATTGTGAAGTTTCATTATGAAAAACTTGAAAAGGAAAATGGCTCTTTCCCTCCCATAGCTAGAATTCATCGAATTGAATAGTTTGCATAGGCATCTTTGCATTGATTTGGTTGGTGAAGAGTTATAACATCATTAAAAGTTTCATCCATTTCCATTGACTTGACAATAGCCATAAGAAAAAGATTTCGTAATATAAAATCTAACAGAGTCTTTTTCTTTTCTAGCAAACAAACATTAGATAGAATTTAGGGCTTTGGAAGAGGATTGGAGAGTGAACTCTCCAAGGCCATGAAATGAAACCTAGAGTCATTAAAGAGAGTGTAAATCAATTTTTGCAACCAGTGTGTCAAGAGCCTTCTCTAACACAGGAGTTAAGAACGAGGTCACATTGAGGCAAGTAGGGTGATTACCCCTCTCTGTTTGTTTTGGTGTTTGCAATATTGCTTCGAATACTATATATAGTGGAGTTTTAATTAGTGTCGACACCTCCCTCTGAGGTAGCACTTCCAAATATTTGAGCATAGTTAGCCTGCCCTTATGTGTGGTTGGACCTACAATTGTTCACCCGCTCTTTGATTGTAAGGTGGTAGCCTTAGTGACCATTCCTAGATAGCTACAGAGGTGACTACATGTGGGATGTGCTTGTCGTACCTAGGGAAGAGATTCAATCACTGTCCTAGTTCCCCTGGAGGGCGTTTTGGCATATGGCGTAGTTGGAATACCCTAGGTTAAAGTTATCTTTGACCAATAAAAACCCTTTAGACACCGACCCTTTTGGCATCACTTGCATGCACATATGAAGTCTCACCCGAGGTATCTATTGGGACTGCACGAACCTGGTTTCTGCAATAGTGAGGGAATGGGAGGTGACCATTTTGTTCATTCTTACTTATTAGTTCTGTGCATGTTGTTATGTCTTTGTTCTTTATTAGCTACTTAGCGATTTCATATTCATATTACCATTATATTCCAGATTACAACATAACCCATTACTATAATAGTCGTGATTATTGCGCAATGATTATACATAAGACAAATCTAATCTAATATGCATTCAAACAAAATCCATAAACAATCAGATAAAAGACATTCGACACAAGAGTTAATGCATTTCACCCAACTTTGGGCTACGTCCACAACGACTGGCTTCTTATTATGTGTTTGGTAATTGATTTAGGCTTGCACACTCCACTTACAAATATATATCATGGCTATATTCATCTCTCCTAGCGTAGTCGTTCTGTAGTGAAAGCCTCTCTCTCTCTGCATCATCTCTTAACATTCAGACATTGATTATCTTCCTTCTCAACCTATCCTATCACCCTTGTTACTAACATGGGCTCTCTGTAGCTTGGAACATACTCCACAATATTTCTCGAGAATAACCACCTGGAGGAACCCCTGTTCTCCCAACCCATTACATATTTACACATAAATTCTAGGGATGAAAACCCTACTTTGTTCATCCCAAAACCCTATTACAATGCATGACTACTCCAGTTAACTAGTTGTTCGGGATGCTTTCACCTGCTTTTCCGTCTACATGCTGCTTTTGCACTCTGACTGCTTTCTCTTTCTTCTTTTGTGCATCCTTCTATCTTTAGCATGTTGGTCTGTCATCCTTCCTTTTCACCCGCTTTCTTCTCTTGCTTTATTCTCTATTTTGTTCTTCTGTATGCTTTATTTCTCTTACCACGCACTGTACTTCTGGATGGGCCTCAACTGTGCACTCCCTAGTCTTCCATCTTCCTCTACGCACATCTTCTATACTTATGATTTTTACCAAAATTGTATCCCAAAACTTCCTGGCCAACAGGCCCCAAACACTCACCTCTGGCTCGTCCCGAGCCACTTAGGCCTATTGTGTGATCCTCCTCTATTGGATGAACTTCTTGGAGGCTTCCTTGGCTATCACAACTTCTTTTATGATTGCTTTCTTTGTTTCCACAACCTCTTCGACCCCTTGAGCAGTCAAGGCTATAAGTTTTTCTTCTTCTTCATGGGCTGCTTGCTTCACCTTGCCATATGCAGTGGCGAGTTCATTGATCACCCTTACTGCTTCTTCCTGTAGTGGTCCTAAGCTCTGTTAAACGATCTTATGTTGATATTTCATCTATTCCACTTCCACTCATGACTGCCTCTGTGCCAAAATTGTTGTCATACGTTCAACTGGTGGAAGTGTGTTGATTCTCTCTGAAGCTTGTTGGGCCTTTTCCTGTGCTTCTCTTAATTTGGCCTCCACAGCCTTCATCTCTATATCTTTCACTAAGTATGTCTAGGTTTGTGTGCTCTCCTCATAGAGTTTTGCACATTCTTCATCTATTTTCTTGATGTTGGCGACTGCTGTCATCACCGTTCTCTCTCTGCCTTCTTAGACTTCTGGTGGCCTGCCTGGTGTACTTTGCAACTGTAGGTCCTCAATATTCTCTTGGAAGCCCTTTAAGATTTCACCAATCTTCAATACATTTTCCTCCATAGTAGCCTCAACTACTATCAACACTTTTGGCACTTCCCTGTACAACTTCTGGATGGTCGCTTGTGTCTTCTGTGCCATGCTCTCAGCTTCATCCTTTTCCTTTAACACTTTCATGGCCCTTTCCTCGACCTCATTCTTTTCCTTCCTTACTCCTTCCACTCTCCCTTCAACTACGCTCTTTTGCTGGAGAACAATTTCATACTATTGTTGTAATTGGGCCCTTTCCTCCTATTCTTTGGTTAGTTTATGGTGTGATTCCTCTCCTCGGATCCTAATCTCATGCAACATGCCCATTTGTAGGCTTTGTAATACATGTGTTGGAAACCATGACACCACAATGGTCAAATACTCACTCGGCTTCACCTGTTGTAATTCTTCCGTTGGGAACTCAATTGCATACGTCTCAATTTGGATCATTTTGTGTCGATCTGCTAGCTTTGTTAAGACTTGATGAACAGTCTCGGCTTCCCCCATCGAAATTGTGGACATTCCTCCCTTTGTATGGATCTCTACTGTTATGCTAGCTACTTCCAAGAGTCGTTGTAGTGTTTCCAACTGGTCCTGCACCTTCTGGTGCTACTCTACCCACTTCCTCATTACTTCCTCAATGAATTCCTCTGTGACGTCCCGTACATGGTAGCCAATGCGGTCCATGTCGTCATTGGTCAAAGTGTACACTGGGGGTTCCTTGTGTGCTTTAGTCTTCTTGCGTGCACCTCCCACTGGCTCCTTGATGCCTGTCACAGGGATTGTCTGTTGTGCCTCTATTGTTGATGACCCAAGTGTATCTCGAATTCCATTGTTCTGATCATTCCCTTACCCTTCATCGAGTTCTTCATCACTCTTTTCCTAGTCTTCATCTTCTGTGTGCCCCATTTTCTCTATTGGGATTTTACACCCATATTCTGAAACATTCACAATCAAGCATACATCCTCTGTCATCAACCTATAGCTGGTTGGTAGCCACTTGCATGTGTGATCCTTCTTTGCTTTCACATACATGTGGTGCATGCCTACTTTGAAACACACAAAGTATTTGTAGTTTTCCACTGTCTCGGATGAAATGCGTGACATATGTTCAATTAGGTGCCTGATATTATCAAAGTGTACAATAAATGTTACATTATTGTCCTGTTGCCTCCTTTTGTTCATCGTGTTCCATAAGTTGGCATACTTCCAGACCATATTACCTTTGCTGGATGTCCCCATGCATTGATAGTATCCTGGTTCCTGCCATCTGACCTACACAATCAAAATCAAAAGCCATGCATAGTGAAATTTTGTACCCTTCTCCTGGGCCTCGATACAATCTGTCAAAAATTGGTTCACCAAGAAAGTTGCATAGTTCATTTGGACCCCTTCTGAGCACTTTTTTACGGCTACGATCACTGTAGCCGGTACTTCGCCCTTTCAACACTTGCGCAACAATTTGCAGGACAACACCTATGTTGCAAATCGAACACCACTATCATTGATTTTGGAAACATCCAATCCCCTTTCCCCCCTGAAGGTGTGGAATTTTTCCTTCATTGATTCCAAGAGGGATATCTCCCTTGTCTTGTTGAACAAAGTTGTAGCCTTGTAATCCGTGCAATCAATGCAGTATCAATTGACACTAGTGGGTCAAGCCACAATGTCCCTCCATGGACACAACTGAGCAAGAACTTAACGTAGGAATTGATTTTTCGACTAGGCTCGAAGTGTGGGACCTCAAACAGGTTCAGTATGTCTGATTTCTCGAGCCCAATTGTCGACATATGTGTTTACAACAAGATCACTCATGCTCCTAGTATGCTCATAGTGCACAAATACTTTTCCCTGGCCAGCGCGAGAAATTTTTGTTCATCTGTGATGTCGTGATCCACAAACTTGAGGATGAGCACATTGTCAAGTATGTCTCCTTCAGTACTAACACCAGGTGGGACTGGTGTTGTTGTTAGTGGGTATTTCCCATCGGTTGGTACTTTGACATAAGGCACATCATCTTTCCTTAGTGGAATATAATTCCCGTGGAAGCTTTCCTGTGAAGCCAATGCCGAAGCTCTAGGTACTAACTCAACCTCTGGTGCATCTGCTGGTCATTTTGATTGCCTTTGTGCTACTGCTGGTGGCACTCCAACTTTTGGCGAGGCCATTGCTTTCTGTGACATGTTCCTTAACTTGCTCTATAGATGTTCTGTGGTAGCTGTAGTTCAACTATGAGTCGGTCGGGTTCGCTCTAGTTTGCTCTAGTTCACTCTCTCTTATATGCAACTCTTAGTCAATGATTTACGCTTAACGACCTTCAACTATTTTTGTGCCTCTTTGCCAACTGTGCATGTCTCTTCACGCTTTAACTAACTTTTCGGATCTTCTAAAGCGGTTGATGATTGGTTAAATAAATGCATCTTTATTACCAAATCCATTGTGTGATTTTTCCCTCGTACTGCCAATCTGTTGTGATTTTCGACGACTTTTACCATTTAAGATTATACGACATCTTTATGACTTGTCATTTCCATATTATTGTCGCCATTTTTGTGCTTTAATGCTTCCAAAGGTCTCGAGAGTACCAAATTGTGCAACTATTCTACTTTTACATCTGCTTAGGTCGTGGTATTTTTCTCCTTTGGATTATTGTCTTAACTAGCGCAGTTCCATATCCATGCGTGAAAATCATTCCTTTCGCGCAAGGTCTTATGCCTTTGTACTCTATAACCTTTTTCTTTTTCTATATCCACTTTTTATTTGTTTTTCTTCCCTTTTCTACTTTTTAAATGTTTTTTTGTGTTTTATCTTCCTACTATATTACAGTTACTATGATACATGTGTTTTGGCACAACCCAAATTACTGTCCAGATTGTCGGCTGTCTTTATAGAATTTCAGATGACTTCCATTCACCAGTCCTTCAAGGACTTCTCCATTCAAGGTTTCCAACTGCACGAAACCTGTATTTGTTACATGTTAAATCAACAAGGTCCTAACCAGTGCATTCTAAACTTTCCTGGATGCTGCATGAAGTTGTTGTCGTAGAGTAATACCAAATCTCCCACTTGAAACTTTTTTTGTTTTATGTGTCGATCATGCCATGCCTTCTCTCTATCCTTCTAAACTTGTTGATGGAAACCTGCGAAAAACTTATCTTCATCAAGCTGTACTAACTGTGATAACCTTTCTTCTACTGCACCAAAGTCCGAAAGATTAGTGATTGTTGCAATGCGCAAGCTAGGTAGAATAAATTCCATTGGCATCATTGCTTCTTGTGCATAGAACAACCTGAAAGGTATCTGTCTTGTCAACTTTTTGCTTGTTGTCTTGTAGGCCCATAACATTGCATGAAATCTTAAGTCCCAATCATCTCTTCGTACGTTGCAGATCTTGGTTAAAGCATTCTCCAGGATTTTATAGAAAACTTCTACTATCCCATTGACCTAAGGACGATATGGGGTACTCTTCTCATGATGAATTTGAAACTCCTCAGTCAATGTTGTAATTGTCTTATTCATAAAGTACATGCCTTGATCACTGAGTAATATGCATGGAAATCCAAATCGTGTGACTATATTCTCAAACAAAATTGATGCAGTAGTCTCCGCAGTGCATTTTGTAACTTGGGCTACTTTTGCCCATCTTGTCAAATACTCCGTTGTAGTGATTATGTACCTTGTCCCTGATCTGATTGCTTGTGGGTTGATGGGACCTACAAAGCCTATGGCCCATTTATCAAATGCTTTGCAATGTAACCCGTGGATGCAAAGGCATTTCATCCCTCCTAGATGGTTTTCCCAGTCTTTGACATACATCACACGACTGACAATATTGCCTAGCATCTTTGTGAAGTGTGGGCCACCAAAGCCCCATGCACAAAATATTTTGTGCATTTTCTCTCTTTGCATAATGTCCTCCTTCAATCATGTCATGTGCTGCTTCGAGTATCATCGGTCTTTTTTTTTCCAATACACAACATCTCAATATTCCATCTGCACCCAACTTGTATAAATTCCCTGCAATCAACTAATAATCTTCTACTTTCACTAGTAGTTGTTTCTTCTGCAGAATCGTCATGTCTGATAGAGCGATATCTATACTTAGAAACTGCATGATGTCTGAGAAGTAACCATCCACCGTATTTAGTGCAAAGAATTGTGCATCTGGGAAGTTGTCATCTAAATTGCTTGGATCTTCTCCTGATAGTATGCACGATAGACGATCTGGTCCTGCACTCAACTTCCTTGGTTTCACTACAACCTCAAAATCATATTCCGGAAATAATAGTAGCCATATACATATTCTCCCCCCGCCCCCCCCCCCAACACTGCCTTGTTCACTAAGTATTTTAATCCAGAATGGTTTGTATACATCTTAAAGTGAGACCCCAATAAATAATGTCTGAACTTCTGTAGCGCATATACCATTACCAATCCTTCTTGTTCTATGGTAGTATAATTCTTCTTTGCTATGGATAACTTCCTGCTTGCAAAATAAATTGGGTGATCTATGTCTCCCTCCCTTGGTTAGGATAGTACTACACCCAACGCGATGGACGATACATTTACATGTACATGGAACTCCTTATTTCAATATGGAAAGATCATAATCAGTGCGGTCATGAGTTTTTTCTTTAAGGTGTCTAAACCCTTATGACTTTCCTCGTTCCATTCGAAATTTGATTCCTTCTTCAACAAGTTTTCCATTGGTGTTATGATCTATGCATATCCCTTGATAAATTTCCTGTAATAGCCTATATGACCTAGAGTTTCCCTTAGTTGTCTAACTGATGTAGGTGGTTTTAATTCCATAATTACTTCAATCTTGGCTGGATCGACTAGTAATCCCTGTTTGCAAACTACATGTCCCAACAAAATTCCAAATGGTGCGCAAAAAATACACTTATTCAAGTTTAGCGAAATCTGACACTGTCAACATCAATCCAACATTGTCCCAAGGACTTCAATGTGATCCTTCAGTACATTGAACATAATCCAATCATCCAAGTACACTTCAATGAACTTATGAATAAATTACTTGAATGTTGCAACCACAACTTTGGAAAACACCACAGGGGAATTCTTCAGTCCAAAGGGCATTACTGTATACTGGTAACTCCCCCACTCTGTCATGAAAGTAATGTTGTGCCAGTCCTTTTGCGCAATTTTGATCTGATGGTATCCCGAGAATCCATCTGTAAAAGAGTAAGTCTCTTGCCCTCCAATTTTCTCCAGTACCTCATCTGTGAATGGTGTTGGAGATGGGTCATGTAAACACGTTTCATTCAACTTCCTCAGATCCACATAGATCATGATTCCTCCTGTCTTCTTCTTTTGTACTACCTTTTAACTGATCCTCTCAGATTCTTATACTTTTTCAATGATTCTTGCATCTAACATCCTATCTATTTCGGCTTTCACCTTCTCCTTGTACTTTGGATTTAACCTGTATGGTCTCTGTCATACTCGCTTAGCTCCTGGTTCCAACAAAATTTCCATCTCACCTAAGTCCCATGTTATCCCCTTCATCTTTGAGAATGTCGTTGGGAATAGGTCTTAATATTTGCGCAATAAGTTTGCAATCTTTTTTACTATCTCATCACTCGAGTAATCCCCTGTCCGTGCAAACTTTGGATTCTTTGTCATCCCAATGTTTACCTTCCGCGTCTTTATCAACTAGGTGTAGGTGGTCGATTCAAGATCTATACCTTCTACTATCCATTCTCCTTCTGTTTCAAGTACTTGTATGTTTCTGGGATCTTCTTGATCATGCTCTTCCTTAGCCACATTGTAGCACTCCAATAACTCATGGACAATCCTAGTATCTCAATGCGCACTCCATACTAGTGCCACCTCCATTGGCCCTTCTTCTGAGAAGATCTTAGTTCGAATAGCTTGTAGTGCTGCATCTATTGATAGATATTTATGTTCAAATGTAAATGTGACTTTGAACCTCTAAGACAACTCTTACCATATTGCTATGTCTCTGCGCATTTCCAATTCCAAATACCAGTTCTTCGAAATTGTTTCCATGGTATGTATAAATATGTGCATCCATTCTATTTGTGGTACTGAACTCCATAAAGTCCTGCACTGCTCAACATGACCTGTGGGGTCACTCTCTCCTGTATACTTCCGCACAATCTTTTCTCCCTCGGTACCAAACCTTACTTACATTAGACTTCTGCATTGTGGCCAGTCTTTCATTCCTTCTTTGTGCGCAACCCACCATATGGATGGAGTTAGTTTTAGGACAACATCTAGTGCCAACAGTCTTTGTTGTTAGGGTACCTGCAACTCAAATGCCTTTACAAACAAACTTATTTAAGTCAATCCATCATTTATGGGCATATCACATAATTTTGTTCCAATCCAAAACAAGGATCGGGTTATGCATGCACATCATCTAGTTGGAACTTGGGACTTCATGCATTCTCTGTTGCCAATGCTCTAGACCTTGTTCAGAATTTGATGCACATGAACTGATACTTCTCCAACTCAGCGTACTGTCTCCAGTAGGGTTTACATTATCATCCATCCATGCATTCATGTTATACAAATTTTCAATGTCATTTCCTCTTACTGGTTCTATGGATCTCTTTCCTTTTGATGGGTCTAAGGGTGCAATAACTTTCAACTCTCCAACTTCAAATATCATCTCCCTCCTCTTCAAGTTAATGATCATCTGGTTATACAAATCCCATTCCAGTCCTATCAGTGCTGGATATGGTTGTTTTTCATCCATGATCTCAATAATCTCAAAGTTTTCTATATTGCGCACTCCATCTATGTTCACAGGTACTCCTGTCAATCGACTAATCAATACTATTTTGTGATGATTCATGAGCCTTAACTGAACATGAGACCCTATTAGCTTGGTTTTTCCCATCATCTCCCATGTTTACTTAGGTAAAACATTCACATCATACCCCAAGTCCAAGATAACATTATCTACATGATACTCCCCAATGTGCGCACTGAATTTGAATTCTCGTTGGTCCTCTTCCTGCACAATTCCTGATTCACCACCCTTTGTGCGATGGGAGTTTCCCTTCCTCGTGTGTAGCGATCAATCATGTCATAGAATGTACTCAACAAAGTTTCATATTTCATTATCTCTACACAACTCCTCAAGAATTCTATTAGTGTGCTTACCTTTCCAGTTGGTTTCTCTGGCACAATGCGATCTCCTACATGAGGCATAGATGATGTTGATGCTCCCCAATCCTATCCAAATACCTATTTTCTTGACTTTTGATATGTCTCTTTTTTTTGCTGAGGATCAAAGGTTGGCATGGGCCCTACTAAATTTCTTACCCATTGCTCAGTCTTCTTCCCTCAGTTCGTTATATCAACCCATGTTCTATGTCCTCCTCGCGTAACAATTGCTATACTTGGTCCTTGATTGCGTTTTTCGACTGATATTTTCTTCACATTCTGATTTGAATTCTGGTTCTAATTTCCTCTTGCTTGCCATTTCACAACTAGTTGAGGACAATATTCTCTCACATGGTTTAGTGATCTACAGTATGTGCACGTTGTACACAGATTCATGCAGTCACATTCCAGGTGTCCTCGTTGATTACAATTGTAACATATAATCGATCCTCTTCCTCCTCTACCAAAATTTCCTTTGCCTCATCCTCTGCCAAAGTTTCCTTTGTTCCGTGGATTAAATCCTCTTTGATTATTATATTGCGGACCACCCCCTTTTGCGGCAACATTATCCTCCTGAATCCTATACATATTTGAAGTGTGCTCCCTCATCAAGTCGAACATGTGACAATGCTTCTCTTCATGTCCAAAAAACTTGCAAAAATTGTAAAACAGGTTCCTTAGTGTACTCAGATACTTTTTTAGTAATGAACACTCAGTTGGATGATGTCCCCATTTCTTACAGATCTTGCAATATCCCCCTCCTTGTAGTTGATTCAATGCTCCCATTGCGAAATACTGTGTGAATGCTCGGCATTTGTCCTTGTGATGGCCTTTAGTCCTACACTTGGTACACTAGACTTGTTTGCATTTCTCCTTTCCTTTTGTAAGTTCTACGGGTTGAATGGTCAATGCACCCAACTATGAATGAAATTGCACCATTCCTCCACTATCCCATACTGGGGATGATTCTAATTTCATTTCAATTTCTAGCGCCTCCTGTTGTGACGCAAACTTCTATTGAATTAACGACTTGCAAATGTGTGCTATAAGTCCTGCAATAAACCATTCTTGATGTTGTTGATCAAGGATCTTGAAAGTCATTCTACCCATCAAATCCTTGAATCTTTGATTGAAGTCCCATACCAACTCTGTTTGCACCTATTTAATCTCCTTCAATTATGTAATGTACTGCGACTCGAACTTTGGCTTCTTGAACTCTTTTGACAACACTTTCCTTATCTCTACCAAAGTCCTAGCTTATCCCATAGGTGTGGTACTTTGCAGCTTCATGTACCAGACTAACATATAACCTCTGAATATTATTGCTAACAACACAATCTTCATAGCCTCGTCCTAGACATTGTTTGTGGCCCAAATTGTTTTGCAAACAAACAAATGTTGTTTGGGGTCCTCTGATCCAACCCCCTAGAACTCAGGTGGTCTAAGAGCGCTGTCTACCCCTGCCATGTTGCATTGTATAGTTCCTCCTCTTGGTGATGTTGGTTGACTTTGAATCTGCACACTACTTCCACTAATCTAATTGCTACTACTTTTTCCTCCCTTTCTAGCTATAAGTTCTTTTGATAAGTCTTCAACTGTTATCTCAGATTGTGGTGACACACATGGGGTCGTGGATTCGACACAAGACCCATTTTGAGTAGGACTTAACGGTTCTTCTATTACTGGACTGGATTGGAACTCATCTTCTTCTCCTCCTATATGTGGTATTTCCATGATTTGGACTATTGTGTAAGGTTCTCTCCCCTATATCTCACCACGCGACTCTCCTTTCTTAGGCCCAATATTTCACCTCTTGTAACTCCTCCATCCATGTAATACTCCAAACTCATCTTCTTCCTCTAGTATACCCTCTTCAGTCCTCTGCATCCTCAGTCCCTCCCTTTCTTCTTCATCGTTTCCTTCATTCTCTCCTGTTCTTATACTATCCTCTTGTCATCCCCCGGTTCCCCTATGTGCGTGAAACCCCTTAGCAATCATATTGCATTGTCATCATGCACTTGTCACACAACAACATATTTATCCACGTACCCAATGATTTCATGAACCTTCTACGTGGACCTTTGAAAACGTCCCTTTCTGCAACATTGTATGATTGGGTATAATCTAGTCCAAATTCTGTAATGTATCCTCCTAGTATGATATCCAACCAATAATCAAATGCATGAGTAGTTGGGTTACTTCCATAATTCCATTGTCTTAACAACTCAAGAGTCCAATTCCTTGACGCTGCAGTTTTATACGTTCTAGTATTCTCCACTAATCTTTCTAGCCACTCAGTCAGAATAATTGGAAATTCGCCAAAGAAAATTTCATGTAGTTCTATACACACATACCTTTGCATCCATTGCTTGTCACTCTTATGAGGGATTCTATTCTCTTGTAGATAAAAATCCCATTCCTTACTTTCCACCCATTATGAGATCGCTTTCTTAGTCGACCTCCAAAACATTCGCTCAATCACAAAGTCCGGGTCCCGACAACATAACCGTTTGTTGGCACTGCACGCAGTTGTAAGACCCTAGGTTCGAGTTATCTTTGACCAACAAAAACCCTTCAGACACCGACCCTTTCGGCATCACCTGCATGCACAGATGAAGTCTTACCTACGGTATCTATTGGGACTATAATAACGAAATTTCTGCAGTAGTGAGGGAATGGGAGGTGACCATTCTATTCATTCTCACTTATTGGTTATGTGCGTGTTGTTCTATATTTGTTCTTTATTAGCTACTTAGCGATTTCAAATTTATACTACCATTATATTCCAGATTACAACATAATCCATTACTGTAATAGTCATGATTATTGCGCAATGATTATACATACAACAAATCTAATCTAATATGCATCCAAACATAATCCATGAACAACCACTTTAAGGACATTTGACACAAGAGTTAACGTGGTTCACCCAACTCTGGGCTATGTCCACAACAAATTGCTTCTTTATTATGTGTTTGGTAATTTCTTTAGACTTGCGCACTGCGCTTACAAAAATATATCATGGTTATATTTATCCCTCCTAGCCTATCCGTTCTGCAGTGCAATCCTCTCTCTCTCTGCACCATTGCTTAACATTTATACATTGATTCTCTCCCTTCTTAGCTTATCCTATCACCCTTCTTACTGATAAGGGCTCTCAACAGCTTGGAATAGACTCCACAATACTGCTCGAGAATAACCACCTGGAGGAACCCCAATTATCCCAACCCATTATATATTTATACATAAATTGTAGGGCTTAAAACCCTACTTTTTTTATCCCAAAACCCTGTTACAATGCATGATTACTCCACTTAATTGGTTGTTCAGACTGCTTTCATCTGCTTTTTTGTCTGCATGCTGCTTTTGCACTTTGACTGCTTGTTCTTTTTTCTTTTGCACGTCCTTCTATCTTTAGAATGTTAGGATGTCATCCTTCCTTTTCACCCACTTTCTTCTCCTGCTTTCTTCTTTTCTTTATTCTTCTCTCTGCTTTGTTCTTCTCTCTTCTTTATTCTTCTCTCTTCTTTATTCCACTTACTGTGCATTGTACTTTGGATGTGTCTCAAATGTGAACTCACTAGTCTTCCTTCTTCCTCTGCACACATCTTCTATACTTAGGATTTTTACCAAAATTGTATCCCAAAACTGCCTGTCCAACAGGGCGCCCGCCTTAATAAATGGTACTTGCACCGGTTAGGGATATTTCATGAAGATCATCATAAATTATCCTCATACCTTCACTAGCCAATATTGTGGGGACTTCATCTTCCCTAAAGGTTTGGTTTTAGGAAGGCCCCCTAAGCCATTGGTTTGCTTGATTTTTCCTAGATTTTTTAGGGGTGTTCTCTTTGATTCCGAGTCTTAGATGACCTTAGGTTGAATTGTGTCTAATTTTCACATATCATATTCACCATGGCCTAGTCACCTTATCGCGAGTCCCATCGATTACAAGGACTTGAGCCCATCACAGAGGTACAACCTCCTCTTAAGTGGTGCAAGATAGGTGATTGAGAATTCAAAGAGATTGATGAATAGTCTACAAAGAAAATTTCCATTGAAGTCGAAGTGGTTGATGAGAGTCCTCCACCAAATTTCAACCCTCCTCTAACTAGTCCCGACACACCTATACTTATCCAAATGAGGGAGATTTTCAGTGAGTCATTTTCCTTGTTCAGTGAACCTTACATCATGTTGGGTTTGAGTGTTTCATCCAGTGTGGCTGGGCCTTCAAGCCCATCCATGAGTGTGATTGGGGGCATCCCAGTTATGTCCACCTTGCCATCCTTAAGCGCCAATAGGCCTACACCATCTATGCACGTTTCTTCATATGTCTCCCTTTGGGAGATGCCAGTTGTGTTAGCCTTTCCTTTCATCGTTATTCCTACAATTCCTACACCGTTATCATCTATTTCAATGCCCACTTTTGGATATGCTTCTAGTGGGGGGAAAGACCTTGGTTTCAACACAGGGAGTGGAATTTCTTCCACCTCCACAATTCTAATGAGAATCTCGATCATGTTGAGTGCTATTTTTCCCTT
The DNA here is from genome assembly GCA_009831015.1 of Picea engelmannii. Taxonomy (NCBI): domain Eukaryota; kingdom Viridiplantae; phylum Streptophyta; class Pinopsida; order Pinales; family Pinaceae; genus Picea; species Picea engelmannii. The sequence goes on from ML794947.1 coordinate 56,769, forward strand.
CATGTGGAATATACCTAATGGTGTTGGAATTGTGTCTAGAAGATTTCATATGTCGTGGTTTAACACACCTTTCCCTGGAGGTACACCCCATGGAGGGGAATTTTCAAAGTGGGGTGGCTATCCCTTAATCCATACATTTGACCCCGAGGGGTTTTCCCTGGGGCTAATTTTGGCTTAGGGAACACTTTTTCTTAAGGGTCTATGCCTACCCCTGGAGGAAATCCTCTCAGGGGCATATCTAGTCCTGGGAGGAACCATGCTCTTAGGAGTTCTTCCATTCCTGGGAGAAATTACCCTTATAGAACATTAAATCCTTCTAGAAGCATGAACGTGGGGGGACCACAAGGTTCATCTAAGACTCTAGGAGCTTCACGCTCATCCCAATATTCATTTTCTCATACATCGTTGTCCTTCTTGGCAATATTGGATTTACCTGATCTTTCATGTTTGACGAATGACCCCATTTCCCACAATCCCACATGGCCAGTTATACTTGGAAAGCTCCCATTTGATATGTCAAAATTTGATGGAAAGTCGGGAGAAGACCCATCCATGCACATTATGACATATCATTTATGTTGTTCATCCAACTCTTTGAGGGACAACAATATACAATTGTTTATTTTCCAAACATCCTTGACTGCAAGTGTCGTGAAATTATACATCGAACTAAAGGGTACTTCATTCAATAATTTCAATGACTTGGGTAATTATTTTTTGATGCATTACAAATTTTTCATATGGTATGACATAGGAACAAAGCTCTCGACATTGTTGCATCAAGATACTTCCACTCATATTTCCGATCGTATACATGAGTGGAGACGCAACCATAGGATTATCAAGATCCAAATTCCTGACCAACTCATAATGAAGTGGTTCACAAAGTCTCTCTTACCAACCATTGCCAAAGATATTGCTATGGAAGGGGTGGCTACTGAAGAGCAAGCCATCTTGTGTTATCAACACTTAGATTTGATTTATTCTTAGTCAGTCACTCTTTATGATATTATCTTACATGCTCCTCGACTGTGAATGGATCCGAGAAAATCGAACCCAAGACCCCATGTCGATGTGGGCCAATTAGCTAGTGAGATGAGTTACATGAAAATTTCACTACCCCCATTAACTACTATGCACGTTGCTCACGCTGCTATAGTCCCCACTTAGACCTTTGAGGTGAATTCAGTGCAATCCATGAAATTGAAGGATCCTTAGCAACTAGGAGGAAATAAGAGGAATAATAAGAAAAAAAACTATAATCATGAGCATGGGATTGCTCAAACCCAAAATAATCAGGGGGGCACAAAAGAGAATAATAAGAGTCAGTTTCCCTGCACTATTTTTGGGGAGGACCACCCTACTCATCATTGTCCTAAGAAGGATGGGATACATCAATATTTGGTACAACAAAAGCATCCCCAACACTCAGTTGTTTTAACCTATCCTTTACCCCCATCCTCAACAAATGGTTGCATCAAATCCTAACCCTCCACAAGTGGGCAAGATAGGTACCCCTCAGTATAAGGGGTCATCCTCAAATTCAACGATCAATCTTCATGTGTGACCAGACGACCAATCTTCAAATTCAAGTTCATAACTATGACAACACTGAGACTATTTCTGCGGTGCACGAGCCTACTTCCTCTTCCTATCCTAGTGGCCCTCTCCAAATAGAGAAGCCATCCTTTGAGACATTGCTTTTTCCCCTGAATGGTGTTCTTCGATGCACAACACACTATTTGAATACATGGGTTGCTCACAACTACAATATTGTGGAAGATTTGGTCCAAGCACCATGTGCCATGTATGCGCTCGAAGTCCTCCAGAGCTTCCCTATACAGCGTAAAGATTTGTTATCAACTATAGGCGGGGTCGAGTCCTCAGAGTCGAGCCTTACCACCTTTGGTTCAAACTACTTTGAGCATACGCTTTCCCACCACATCGTTTTTTATATTAAAGTGAGAGTAATGGGGAAAAACGCCCTTCACACTATGGTTGAAAAAGGTGCCTTAACTTACATCATGTCCTTTACGTGTTAGAAATATCTTATCTCTCCAAAAATTGATATTTCTAATACCGTGCTGAAAGCCTTCAACATACACATATTCTAACCTCATGGTATTATCATTGCATTTCCCATTGAGCTAGGTGCTAATACCGTCTCTATTGTTGTGGAGCTCATTGATGCACCTCTTGAGTAAAAATCTCCCACTTGGGCGTACTTAGTTCTATGATATGACATCATTTGTCTCATTAGTATTTTGGGTCTTATGTTTCCCTCTTCAAGGGAAAATCGTTACTCTTGATCGGCTAGTGTTTTGTACCCTATACCTTAGATCCAATGTGGGTTCCAATGTACCCTTTCTTGGTGATTCCAAGAATGCTTACATGAATGTTGGTGTTTGAATGTTCAAGGAATCCTCACTGATGGGAAATTTTCCCTTTCCCTCGCCATCCCCTACCCCGATCATTGCTTTGATCAATATGATATCTTTGTTTACTAGTGGATCCCTCGTGTCTTTCATCCCTTGGGTGGTTCCTCCTTCTATGAAAGTTGAGTCTTATGGAGCCATTGTGCCACTATAAGTGGTTGAGATTGCCTCTTCGACAATCCCATCAACATTTGCTAACACTGGTCAACAACTCCATCCTCATATGGAGTGTGATCATCCTACTTCGCTCGCACGGGTTGTTGACTCTATGAATTCCCATGACTTCCTTGGTCTTGAGTTACCTCAAGATGAGGTCATCATGGATGTCATGGATTCCATCAACAAGCATAAGGATGAGGTGACACATCAACCATATTATCCTAATTTAGGACAGATAAGAGTTAACATGACAAGTGTTGATCCGAGACTGGGGGCATTTGCTAGATCCTCTAGTAAAATCCCTAGTCTCCATCATGTCGTGCCTTGCTCATCTTTTTCAGAACTTGCCACATAATTATTTGCTTCCCCTTCCATCAAAGATCCATGTTTCATACCCCCTTCATGTATTGATGGGCATAATCAAGGATATGGCATAAGTCATAAACCACTCATGATGAGTATCTTAACCTGCAAAATTCATTTCTATGTGGCATGGCCCCGACATGGTGTGCCATATGATGTCGACACCAACCAATGAGTTCATTGGTGACAGAAAGGATCCTTGGCTGGAGCCTAGCAATGTGCTCTACTTTTCTAAAACCATTAAGATGTTTAGTGCCTTGCATATAAGTGTGTGGTGTGAGCGTTTTTTTTGTTGCATATATCATATCCAAAATTCAAAAAACATTTGTCTTTTTTTAGCTTTCACTACACATTTTAACATCAAGTCTAGTATTTACGAATGTGTTTTACAAGACTCAGTAACATTTTGTTTGGAATTTTCTATGGTGACATCTTTTTCACTTGTGGTTGATGTCCCAAACAAGCATATAGAGATAGGTTTTTCCCTACTACATCCTTTTTCATTATTGATCATCCATTCTGCCATCACAATTCCTTAGGTTCAATCTTGTTAGGTTGTGACATTAGCCACATCATTTTTTCATTTCGTAACTTCCACTATAGTGCCTACCCTTCATGGGCGTCCTAGTTTGCACCCAGATCACCATATGGTGCCCTTGTAAAAATTTCCTGCAGGCCCGAGAACCCTCCTGTAGACCTTCCATGACTCAAAGTTAAGCCTCATTCTTCTCTCTTCATCTCTTTTATGTCCATAATTTTTTATTACTTTACAATCACCTATGCATTTTTTGTGCATGTCATGCTATCTATTGCTACATTTTTATTTTCCTTACTTTCTCTTACCGCCATTGCCGACACACTTTAGCACACACCTCTTGCACTATTTGGCCTTCGTTTTGCAATTGCCCACCCATGGGGAGAATAGATGATAATAGTGAACCTCACTTGCAAATACCCATTTTCATTCATGTTTCTTATGTTAGTTCCATGCACTTGGAACATAGAAGCATGTTGTTGAGCCACTTGTTAGCAAACCTTTCACTCTTTTTCATTCTCATTAAGCCATGAAAAACACACATATAGAGTATACTTTAACTCTTTTTTAGGCTCGTTAAAAATGAACGTAAAAGAAACTACCAAGCATACTTGCATCCTTCTTTTGCACTAGTTAAACCATAAATAAGACATAAAAAATAAAGTGGGTTTTTATTACCATTGATCTATTCATTAAATGGTAGCGTCAATCAAGTCTCCCTTGAACATGGCACATGTTTGAGTCATTGTCTTACAATTGGGTTATTGCTTGCTTTGGATCTATACCAGTAATATGAGTCACATATATTTGTCCAGTTGGTTACTCTTCTAGTCATCATAGAGAGTGCTTCAATGCCTCTTTCATTGTTGCACTATATTAGTACCACTCATTTGTGTTGCTGCCAAGTCATCATTATGTCATGTTATATGTTCAAGGGAATTTTAAGCGTTAGTTGACCATCTGCTGTTTTGTTGACCTTCCAAGTCGACCATCCCTGTGTTAGTTGTACTTTGTGATTCCATCTCTTCACATAATCTCTCGGTGCATGTTTCGTGTCAGTTGATGGGGGATACATGAAGGCACTCCTTCGATAGATCTCTTCTTATTGACTTCAACACCTTATCTAGAAAATGGATCTAGAAACCAACTAGTACCTTGGAGCTTGCAGTCGTCAATGCCATGCTTCCTAACAATCGACAATGGGTTTCCATCAGTGACTCTTGATCAATTGATACTAGGTATCTTGGGGTCCATTTTCATCATTAGTGCCCCCCCTCACGTCTGTTAACAATATACCTCAATGACTGGTAATCAGACGGTTTCTACCATGCTCGACATCAACTCATCTATTCACATGTTGTAGATTCGTACCATTAGGGTTTGGGACAAAGACCTTGGGTTTGGGGCCACACTATTCCTTCACATCACCCCTACCAAGTTGTGATGGAGTATATGACTTATATATGTGTACTTTGAATACTTCGGGGGCACTTTCCTCAGTACTCGTTGTCTTACTAAAGTATATGTTGTGACATAGATCCACATTGTATTTACTCATGACTATGATCTCATTGATGACATGGATCCACTATGTATTCTTTCATGGCCATGGTCTTACATTTCATGTCATGAAACCACAATGTATTGTTTTGGCATCCATGCTTTGTTTCTCTTCTGAGTCCAGTGTCTACCTTGGAGATGATCTATACATGTCTTTATCCTTAGTGTTTGATTACATGTACTTTTTGACATCCTGACCTCTTTAATCTCACCTCACACTGCCTCACATTGGCGACAATTTATTGCAATATGTTTCGACCATCCATTCCTTTCTCAACCTCACATAATATGGGGGCATCTGTTATAGTCTTAATTTCCACCCTATAGTGTTAGGAGGAAAATCATAGAAGATGACACCCGAGACACACTCCCTTGCTCATGATTTGGTTAGTTTTTGAGGGAGGTCTCTAGTCATACAATTTACAACAAGCGACCTATCACTAGTCAACAATGTACAAGAAATGACCTGTCACTAGTCAATAATGTACAACTAGCGACCTCCCCGGTAACCTTCTAGATTCAAGGAGTTTCTTGGAGGTAAGCAATGGATGGGTTGGTTCTTCATTACATGAGTATTGGAACTCACAACATTTGAGTCTCCATTGGTTTCTAAAATATCTAGAATCTCTCCCAAGCCTCTTTCAAGAATATATATAAGGAAGGCCATTCTTGAGCATGACGAGGAAGAATCATTCACAAAGTTATGCTATCAAAATACATAGGTGCTCTTCTATCCTAGATCAATTGCAGTTAGGTTTCCTAGCTTGGTTGAAAAGCTAAGGAGGAGCAAGGAGAAAGGGGCGAAGAGAAATGCATCTACAGCTTGAGGTAAATTGTATTGATGTATTTATATTACATTGATTAATAGGTCATTCGTTTTCCCCTCTAAATATTTGTATTTCATTTTCTAATGTGTAGATCTGATTTATTTCCTCATTGATTAGATTAGATGCAAGGTAGACCTATGATTCCAATGCTAAGAAGAGAAGTAGAAATACACTGTTTTGTCTCTTGTGTGTAGGAAGTAGGTTGTAGGAGCTGGAGTTGGAACTTCAAGACTGCAGCAACCATGACACACGAGCATGGCCTTCAAGATCAATGTTACGAAACAAAGGGGGAATATATAGGGTTAATTGTATATGATACTACCCCAAGAGGGGGAATATATTTAATAGGGTCGCCCTGATGTAATAGGGTCGCCTTAATGTACATGGAATGTGTAAATACATATGTAATAGGGTCGACCTAATACTAAAGGGGGCTCATGTGTAGGTGTGAATAGGTATATATAGAGATCATGTATCCATTATCGTAGACATGTGAATTGTGATGTATAAATGTATTTGGCTATGTAGAGGAGGTTCTCCTATTATTTAAGGAGTTATTGTGTAACTTATCTATATTAGAGTTGTGCTCCACGTTCACATTCTGTACATGGTGTGTACTTCTATTATGTTAAGATATTTTAAGTGTAACACCCTGTTTCCCCCAGTTTGTAAAAATAAATATACTGTCCAAGAACTGTGGCAAACCCAAAAATGTGAATGTGTGATGTGAATGGACCTTGTGAAAAAGGTTGATGAATGTGAATAATATTATGAATACATATTGCAGGACTGCAGAGAGGGGATATGCTGAAAAAGAGACCACGATGGCTGAAGAAAGGTAGTGGAAGGCACTTGGAATGGTGGCGTTAACTTCCACCGAGACCAATACCGTATTTGGAATTCACTGGCCCAGAGAACCAAGAGCGGCTTGCTGGCCCCGAATTAAATGACTCGTCAAAATTGGTAGGTAAAGGGCTCCTCATGAGTAATGAGGGATGGGGGTGAACCGCCCATCCGTAGAGTCCTCAGACCTGACCACTGCGAGGAAGATCATGCCACACACAACCTTGCCGAAAGGAGAAAAGGCATGAAGAGTGGACGATCAGGGGCCAGACGCGAGGGAAAGAGGAAGAAGAACTTTGGAAAAATACAGAGTGAGTGATAGCAGAGAAGAAGGAGAGTAACCTTCATTCTCGATCACTGGCAAATAGAGACGCCGTCTCGCAACATCGTGGTCTCAGCTTGGGGGTGGCTAGTGGTAAATCCGATGGGAGTCGCTGAGCCTATGGTTGGGTGGAAACAAGCACCCCTCTCAGCAGTTGCAATCACACATGGTGTTATTTATGATAAGTGTTTTATATCATGTATCTTGAAGTTTATATGCTGATACATATGTTCATAGTCTGTGCAATTTATGAATGGTTAGAGCATAAGACTGTCTATGTGGTGTTTTGACCATAAATGGTGGTTGCATGCTTATAATGGAAAGACCACGTATGGCTTATGTTTTACGAATTGCTATTTATATGCTTACCGATCTAAGTCAGACTTCAAGTTTGCTCTCGGGAGAATGTTCCTGTGTTTGTCCTACCTGATGTCTTGGATAGGTTTACTTCCGAAGGCATCCTTTTGAGACCACTCCCTTACCTTAGGGAAGACCTTCTAGTCTGGTCTTCAAAACCTGGTGTAAATTACCCGAGGACTCGAAGAAGGATGTTAGAGGTTAAGTCTCAAAACCTTGTACGAGGGAGAACGGTCCTCGTAGACCTCAACATTTCAGTGTTTCGGCACCCAGAGTATCTAGGTGCGAGTTTTCTTGCACTCGTGAGTCCCAAAACCCCGACCCGCGAAATCTTGAAACAGGAGTGTGTGGATAAGAATCGATTGACGGACGAGATCCCGTCGGAAGATCTGCGGTCATTCACGACTGTTAGATTGGAGGAAGAGATGATGGCGTTAAATGCCTTAACCCCTTTTCCTTTATCTTCGTGAGTAGCGAAGAAATTGGGACCGTAGATCCCCAAGGTTCGTGGGAGTATCTGGATCGTTGGTTTTTCTATGTCCAGAGAGCATTGGGAGAGTGCACAACGCAAGACATATCTGAACCGTCAGATCTTAGTTAGAAAACCCGACAACCGTTGGATCTGTCAGGAGATGCATGAGGGTTAAGCCCTCGTGAACAAAGGCGAAAGTCTCGAAAGAGGAGTTGGTATTGGGATTTCAGATTTCAGGATTTTGGAAGTCCTGATGACGAGAGGTCGGGAAACTTCACAATGGAAGTCCCGAAATAAATCTGAGCGGTGGGAGAGTGCATAGCGCAGGACAGATCTGAACCATCAGATCTTGGTTAGAAAACCCGACAACCATTGGATCTGTCAGGAGATGCATGAGGGTTAAGCCCTCGTGAACAAAGGAGAAAGTCCAGAAAGAGGAGTTGGTATCGGGATTTCGACATTCGGGAGTTCGACGGTCCTGAGGACGAAGGTCTGGAGGCTCGACATCAGAAGTTCTAAATTTGTGAAAGAATCTGAGCCGTCCATTGAAAGGAGGATACGTGTCGTGAGATCCTCCCTATCGAGGATTCAGACATCGGGAGTCAAAGGAGGAAGTCTCTTGACTTTGCGAGTGGTGAAGTCGTGAGAAGATCAGAACCATCTGTCCAAGGAGGACAGGTGGCAGAGATCGAGGGATATCGCGAACTCAGAGGTTTGCAAGGTGAGAGCCTAGGAGTTGGGTGCTCCAAGTCGCGAGTGGCGAAATCGCGAGGAGCAAGGATCACCTTTGGATCCAGGTCATGGGAGGACCGTTGGATCAGAGCCTCATCGCGTGTATCGTGCATTCGGAGGTTGAAAGGACCTCTTCTTGACATCAGAAGTCATGAAGTGTTGAGAGCCGGGCACAAAGGAACACGTGGAAGAACCACAAAGTGGGGCCCGTATAATTGACAGGCGGACACGCGTTGCCTGGAGAAAGGAGTTAACACTCCGCTGACTTCTTGCTTCTCGGGGATTCACGGGATAAGAGAATGAGTGCTCAACCTTTTGACTTGCGAAGTCGTGAAGTTGTGACGGGAGCTATCACTTAGCCTAACCGTTGGTCATGCACAGAGGGTGCTGACAGAAGGGAGCTATACCCATTACACGATTTCGGATATCGTGAATTTGGGAAGGAAGAGTCAGGAGTTTCGACTCGTGAACTCACGAGATTGCAAGTTGCAACAAGCGCCTTCGGAAATAGGCCTTGGTCATGGCGCTGTGGTCACTCGGAGAGTTTTTGAAAGGACCCGTGGATCGATTGGAATAAGATTCTAGCTGGGAATCAAAAGGGGCCGCTTCGGCTCATAAAATAAACTAAACGATCCTTAAGATCGGGAGGTCACGAAGAGACCCTGTCGAGGCAGAGGTGGCGTCTGCAGCCTGTGCTAAGCTCCGTAGGTTTTCGGGGATTCTGTCCCTCGAGAAAAAGGCAAAAAATTTATTACGCCGTAGGGGGTGTGTTACAAATTGGTATCATAGCATGGTTACAACACTTGGCCTGCTTGGGCTCATGAACGAGTTGCGTAGAAGCTCCGTTCAAAACACTCTTAAAAAGAGTAACCCCCTGTCTTAACCTTCCTAATAAAAAAGATGAAGTTAAGAATGAAAAACCCCTATTGTGTGTGTGTACATGTGAAAATATGAATTATGTACCGGTTATAAAAAAATATAAATATTGACTAACAACCAACGTTTTTCCTCTTGCACACAAGCGGAAGATCAACCACGAGAAATTATCAACGCATAGTATGGTGACTCACCATGAAGTGGGAGAAGGATCCCACAATAGAGACGAAGAGTCCGACGAAAGGAGGGCAACAGGGACCCCTCTAGGTCTAGCCAAGACTGTGAGGAGCCTCATGGTCGAATTAAAAAGCTGTAAGGCCGACAATGAAAGGATGATGAAATAACAAGAAAAAAAAACATAAATTAATGCAGTTTTACTGCAAAGTTTATCCGATCTACAAAGAAAAATGAAGCATGAACCTGAAACTCAGAAACATGGTCATATCAGTGGTCACACTGAGAGGAGCACCTCAAAAAAGGTCCGCCCCAGAGGTAAAGGACAAGCGTCGGATGATTCCTCTGCGAAGGAAGCTGGCGATTCGGAGGGCTCTTCTAGCAGCAGAACCAGTTCCTATCCCCGAAAGAAATAGAAGAAGCAAAAGTCTTCCAAAGGTCGTAAATTCGAAGAATTCAGAAAATCCAAACCACCCTCCTTCGATGGTGAAATAAAGAAGGGAGAGGAAGCAGAGGCCTGGCTGCTTGGACTAGAGAAGTATTTTAGAGTCCATGACTTTTCAGAAAATATGAAGGCCCGAGTGGCCACCTTCAACTTGAACGGAAAGGATTCCATTTGGTGGGAAGACCTTAAGAATGTGAAAGGGGTTAGCGAAGAGGACATGTCTTGGGAACGGTTTGAGAAATACTTCCGGAAGAAGTATCTGTCGGAAAAATATTTCGGCGAAAAGACTAAAGAGTTTTATGAACTCAAACTGGGACAACTCACTATAGAAGAATATGTCAACAAATTCCTCGATTTGTTGAGGTATGTACCCTATATCAAGGCAGAAAAGGCAAAGGTGCAATGCTTCGTCAGTGGACTACCTAAGGACTATCGGAACAAAATTGAATTTGATGAGCCAAAGACTCTAGAAGGAACTATTTGAAAGGCAACCTACTGTCATGAACAATTTGGGCATCGAGCAGAACCTCGCGAAGGATGGAAACAGAAGAATAGTTCAAGATTTCAGAAAAGGGGAATTAAATCCCCATGATTTAAGAACTATAAGAAGAGACCAAGAATGATCTTCCCAACCCAGAGTATGCACCAGCAGAATTTTCCCTCCTTGAGCAGAAATAAAACTTCTGGACCCATATCAGTGAAGACTGATAACCCAAAGAGAGAACCTTTGAAATGCTGGGGTTGTGGGGAAGAACATCTATTGAGAGACTGTCCACATCGACAACAGAATAGTCAGAGGATTTATAACATCCAAGAAGCTACTACCGTCAATGATGTGGCTAGGAGTGAGCCACAAATTTACGCAGCCTTGGATAATAACCAAGCTGACCACCAAGCTTCAGTGGTGGAAATAGAAGGTATGATTTCCAACCATCTAGTGTCTGTTTTGATTGACCCTGGTTCAAATTTGAGTTATATAGCCCCTAAAGTTGTTGATAAGTGTAAATTTCAGCCACAAAAACATACCAAGCGATGGTTGGTACAGTTAGCCACTGACACCAAAAGAAGGGTAGCAGAGGTTATACCAGCCCGCCAATTGATGTTGGGTAGATTCCCCACCCAAGAAACCCTTAACATATTACCCCTGGGATCGTATGATCTGTTGATTGGGATGGATTGGCTAGCTGCCCATAAAGCCAGATTGGATTGTTACCATAAGACCTTAGAATGTGTAAGTAAGGAAGGGAAGAAGATAACCCTTCAAGGGATCCGAAAACCTGTCTCGGTGAGACAAATATCAGCTCTACAAATGAGTAAGTATTGCCGAAAGGGATGTTCCCTCTATGTGATACAAGTATTGAAAACAATCGAAGGTGACAAACCAAGCCCTGACGATCGCCCTATCTTGAGAGAATATAGAGATGTGTTTCCGGAAGAGGTACCGGGTCTACCTCCGAGAAGGGACATAGTCTTCTCGATAGAACTTGCACCGGGAGCAGTGCCAGTGTCTAGGACACCCTACCAGATGAGCACACCCGAGTTAGTTGAACTGAAATTACAATTAAAAGAAATGATGGATAAAGGTTATATTCGACCCAGCGTGTCTCCATGGGGAGCACCAGTCCTGTTTGTGAAAAAGAAGGACGGTAACCTTAGACTGTGTATAGATTATAGACAACTCAATAAGGTAACCATAAAAAACAAGTATCCCTTGCCCAGGATCGAAGACCTGTTCGACCAATTGGGGGGTGCATCTATTTTCTCAAAGATTGATTTGAGGTCGGGATACCATCAAGTCCGAATCAAGGGTGAAGACATCCATAAAACTGCCTTCTGAACGAGGTATGGTCACTATGAGTTTGTGGTGGTGCGATTTGGGTTGACCAATGCCCCTGCCACTTTTATGTGCTTGATGAACAATGTACTCAGTAAATTCCTAGACAAATTTGTGCTGGTTTTTATTGACGATATATTAATTTACTCCAAGAATAGAGAAGAGCATGAAGAGCATCTTAGGCTTGTGCTGCAAGTGCTAAGAGAACATCAGCTCTATGCCAAATTCAACAAATGTGACTTCTTCCAGAAGCAAATACATTACTTAGGCCACGTCCTATCTGAGGAAGGAGTAGCAGTAGACCCTGACAAAATCAGGTCTATCATGGAATGGCCTACCCCAAAGGATGTTTCGGACATCAGATCCTTTATGGGATTAGCAGGATGCTATAGGAGATTTATAAAAGGATTCTCCAAGATTGGTTGTCCAATCATTGCCCTCTAGAAGAAGGGGACAAAATTCCCATGGACACAAAAATGTGAAGAAAGATTTCAAACCCTGAAACATCTACTGACCCATGCACCCGTGGTGAAGATCGCCGATCCAGAAGATGACTTCCTCGTGTGCACATATGCCTATAAGGAAGGTCTCGGAGGAGTCCTTATGCAGGAAGGAGGTGTGATCTACTATGAATCCCTAAAATTGAACGAGGATGAAGTCAACTATGTGACCCATGATCTAGAGCTGGTTGCCATAGTGCATGCCTTGAAAATGTGGAGGCATTACCTCCTGAGAAGAAAATTCATACTTATGATAGATCACTGTGGATTGCGATACCTGTTTGATCAACCAAATCTCAATGCGAGACAAGCTAGGTGGATGGCCCTCCTTAGCGAGTTTGATTTTGAAATCAAACATATTAAAGGAAAAGAAAATAGGGTGGAGGATGCCCTTAGTAGAAGCATGAAAACAATTCACCTGGCCGCGGTGAGCACCTGCGAGACATATGTCAAGGAAAGAATAAAAAATGCATAAGAAACAGATCCCTTCGTCCAGACCATGACCATGTACCTATAGCAAGAACCCGCCGGAGTAAAATATGAAGGCTACCAGATGACCGAAGGAGGTCTGCTCACTTACAGAAGATGATTTTATATTCCAAATTGTGACGACTTGAAGAGGTTCATACTGGATGAACTACATAAAAGACCCTATTCTGGTCATCCAGGATACCAGAAGATGATCACGGCCACCAGGAAACAATTCTATTACCCTGGAATGAAGAAAAACGTAGCAGAGTACTTGGCCAAATGCATAGAGTGCCAATAGGTTAAAGCAGAACATCGACACCCAGCAGGATTATTGCAACCTTTACCAATCCCAGAATGGAAATGGGAAACCGTCTCCATGGATTTCATCACCGGATTACCAACATCGACCAAACATAACGATGCCATTATGGTAGTGGTGGATAAATTGAGCAAGTCTGCTCATTTTATCCCTGTCAAGTCCACTTGCAAAGCAATCGATATCGCCCAGGTATTCATGAGGGAGATATTCAGACTGCATGGTATGCCGAAAGAGATCATGTCTGATAGAGGCACGGAATTTACTTCCAACTTTTGGAAGTCATTGATGGCTGGCTTAGAAACCAAATTGTTGTTTAGCACTGCCTATCACCCTCAAACCGACGGACAAACAGAAAGAGTGAACCAAATACTTGAAGACATGCTAAGAATTCATGTAATGCACCAACCCAAGAAGTGGGAAGACTACCTGCCACTGGTAGAATTCGCCTACAACAACGGCTACCAAGCATCCTTAAAGATGAGTCCCTTTGAAGTCCTCTATGGTAGACTGTGCAACACTCCTGTCAGTTGGAGTAATCCCGTAAACATGATTTCTTTTGGACCTGACATGTTGAAGGAAATGGAACAGCAAGTGACTCAGATAAAACAAAACCTGAAGGTCGCTAAGAACCGACAGAAAAGTTATGCCGACCAAAAGAGAACTCCAAGAGAGTTCAAAATGGGAGACCATGTATATTTCAGAGTTAGACCCAGGAAGAGTTCTCTGAAAATGAGAGCTTGTGCCAAGTTGGCACCTCGGTATTGTGGACCCTTTGAGGTTCTAGATAGAATGGGACCTGTAGCCTATAGGTTAGCACTTCCTCCCACATTAAAAGCACATAATGTTTTCAATGTCTCACTATTGAAGAAATATGTACATGATGCTAACGATATAATTTATTGGTTTGTGATCCAGGTGGAACCGGAGGGAGAATTTCTACCAGAACCTCCGTGCATACTGGACAGAAAGGAAACCTCACTCCTGAACCGAGCCATTACACAGGTCAAGGTGCAGTGGAGACATTTTGGCCCAGATGAGGCTACATGGGAAATGGAGGATGCCATGAGACAGGCATATCCAATTTTGTTTGCTTCTGTACATGCATGTCATGTTGATAGATAAGAACATCGAGGACGATGTTCCTTTAAGGGCGAGGGAATTGTAACACCCTGTTTCCCCCAGTTTGTAAAAATAACTATACTGGCCAAGAACTGTGGCAAACCTAAAAATGTGAATGTGTGATGTGAATGGACCTTGTGAAAAAGGTTGATGAATGTGAATAATATTATGAATATATATTGTAGGACTTCTAAGAGGGGATATGCTGAAAAAGAGACCACGATGGCTGAATAAAGTCAGTGGAAGGCATATGGAATGGTGGCATTAACTTCCACCGAGACCAATACCGTATTTGGACTTCACTAGCCCGAAGAACCAAGAGCGGCTCGCTGGCCCCGAATTAAATGACTCATCAGGATTGGTAGGTAAAGGGCTCCTCATGAGTAATGAGGGATGGGGGTGAACCACCCATCCGTAGAGTCCTAAGCCCTGACCACTAAGAAGAAGATCGTGCCACACACAACCTCGCCGAAAGGAGAAAAGGTAGGAAGAGTGGGTGATCAGGGGGCAGACACGAGGGAAAGAGGAAGAAGAACTCTAGAAAAATATAAAGTGAGTGATAGCAGAGAAGAAGGAGAGTAACCTTCATTCTCGGTCACTGGCAAACAGAGACGCAGTCTCGCAGCATCGTGGTCTCAGCTCGGGGGTGGTTAGTGGTAAATCCGTTGGGAGTCGCTGAGCCTATGGTTGGGTGGAAACGAACACCCCTCTCAGCAGTTGCAATCACACCTGGTGTTATTTCTGATAAGTGTTTTATATCTTGTATCTTGAAGTTTATATGCTGATACATATGTTCATAGTCTATTCAATTTATGAATGGTTAGAGCATAAGACTGTCTGTGTGGTGTTTTGACCATAAATGGTGGTTGCATGCTTATAATGGAAAGACCACGTATGGTTTATGTTTTATGAATTTCTATTTATATGCTTACCGATCTAAGTCAGACTTCAAGTCTGCTCTTGGGAGAATGTTCCTGTGTTTGTCCTACCTGATGCCTTGGATAGGCTTCCTCCCGAAGGCATCCTTTTGAGACCACTCCCTTACCTTAGGGAAGACCTTCCAGTCTGGTCTTCAAAACCTGGTGTAAATTACCTGAGGACCCGAAGAAGGATGTTAGAGGTTAAGTCTCAAAACCTTGTACGAGGGAGAATGATCCTCATAGACCTCAACATTTTGGTGTTTCAGCACCCGGAGTATCTAGGTGCGAGTTTTCATGCACTCGTGAGTCCCGAAACCCCGACCTGTGAAATCCCAAAACAGGAGCGTGTGGATAAGAATCGATTGACGGACGAGATCCCGTCGGAATATCTGCGGTCATTCACGACCTTCAGATTGGAGGAAGAGACGATGGCATTAAATGCTTTAATCCCTTTTCCTTTATCTTCGTGAGTAGCGAATAAATTGGGACCGTAGATCCCCAAGGTCCGTGGGAGTATCTAGACCATTGGTTATTCTACGTCCAGGGAGCAATGGGAGAGTGCACAACGAGGGATAGATCCAAACCGTCATATCTTAGTTAAAAAACCCGACAGCCGTTGGATCTGTTAGGATATGCATGAGGGTTAAGCCCTCGTGAACAGAGGCGAAAGTCCTGAAAGAGGAGTTGGTATTGGGATTTCGGACTTCGGGATTCCGGAAGTCCTGATGACGAGAGGTCGGGAAATTTCACAATGGAAGTCCCGAAATAGATCTGAGTGGCGAGAGAGTGCACAGCGCGGGACAGATCTGAACCGTCAGATCTTAGTTACAAAACTCGAAAGCCGTTGGATCTGTCAGGAGATGCATGAGGGTTAAGCCCTCGTGAACAAAGGCGAAAGTGACGAAAGAGGAGTTATCGGGATTTCAGCATTCGGGAGTTCGAGGGTCCTGAGGACGAAGGTCTGGACACTCGACATCAGAAGTTCTGAATTTGCGAAAGAATCTGATTCATCCGTTGAAAAGAGAATACGTGTCGCGAGATCCTCCCTATCGAGGATTCAGACATCGGGAGTCAGAGGAGGAAGTCTCTTTACTTCGCGAGTGGCGAAGTTGCAAGGAGCTCAGAACCATCTGTCTGAGGAGGACAGGTGGTAGAGATCGAGGGATCTCAGGAACTCGGAAGTTCGCAAGGTGAGAGCCCAGGAGTTGGGTGCTCCAAGTTGTGAGTGGCGAAATCGCGAGGAGCAAGGATCACCGCTGGATCCAGGTCACGGGAGGACCATTGGATCAGAGCCTCATCACGCGTATCACACATTCGGAGGTTCAGAGGTTGAAAGAACCTCTTCTTGACATCAGAAGTCGCGAAGTGCCGAGGCCGAGCACGAAGGAACAAGTGGCAGAACCACAAAGTGGGGCCCGTATGATTGATAGGTGGATACATGTCGCCTGGAGAAAGGAGTTAACACTTTGTTGACTTCTCGCTTCTCAGGGATTCGTGGGATAAGAGCATGAGTGCAAAACCTTTCGACTTGTGAAGTTGTGAAGTTGCGACGAGAGCTAGTGCTTAGCCTTGCCATTGGTCACGCACAGAGGGCGCTGACAGAAGTGAGCTATACCCATTACGCAATTTCGGATATTGTGAATTTGGAAAGGAAGAGTCGGGAGTTTCGACTCGTGAACTCGTGAGATTGCGAGTTGTGACAAGCGCCTTCGGAAATAGGCCTTGGTCATGGCGCTGTGGTCGCTCGGAGAGGGTGGAGCTCGCGCCTAGTGTTGTTCGCACAGGGGAGTTTCCGAAAGGACCTATGGATCGATTGGAAGAAGATTCCAGCTGGGAATCAAAAGGGGCCGCTTCGGGTCATAAAAGAAACTGAACGATCCTTAAGACTGGGAGGTCACGCAGAGACTCTGTCGAGGCAGAGGTGGTGTCTGCATCCTGTGCTAAGCTCTGTAGGTTTTTGGGGATTCTGTCCCTCGAGAAAAAAGCGAAAAATTTATTACGCCGCAACGGGTGTGTTACATTAAGCAATTGGTTCATTATATTTGGTATCAGAGCATCGATCCTAGGGTTTTGTTTCCTCAAGAAAGTCATCTTAGAATTTTTTCTATATTTTTTTTGGGGGCCACTTCAGAGGGAGAAACTTTTGATTTTGTTTAGAAGACATATCAGGGTACTTGTGGTACGAATTTCACCTTCTGGGTCGTTGTAATTTTGGAGATACACGCTGTGGAATATAGGGTTTTTGACTAGTCCTATAACTAGTTTCAAATAGGTGTTCCAGGTAAAACACTCATAACTTCTTCATGGAAGATCCAAATTCCACGATACCAATTTCATTATAAAGAGGAGAATTCATAGTATTTTGGGTGTGAATTTCAGAATCAATTATCCAACATTGGATGCGGGGAATTCTGCACAGTTTTGCTCTCTAGAATAGGCTAAAATTCAACAAAGTTTGAGAAAGTTACCATAACTTTCATTTGGCACACCCAATTTTGGTCAGAACTGTGTAATTGCAAAGAAGACATTTCAGAGTACTACAGGTTGAAATTTCAGACTCATAGGGGTGCAAATTTCAGAAATACATCAGAAGGAAGGTCAACCAGGAGGACATACTCCAAATCAGGGTTCCAAAGGTATTTTTACTTAAAACTATCACAAATTTTGATTAGGATGTGTGATTGTGCTGATTCAAAATCCATTGGAAAGAGAAAACATATAACATTATATTGGAACAATGGTTATAACTATTTTAGATCATTATCCTTAATATATTGAGGTTGTAAGTTGAGGATTATGGTTAGACCTCAGTTAAGAATCAATGGCAATACCCCATTTTTATGGAGATGAATATAAATATGAAATCAATCTCGTGGAATTTTTAAGGATGGAAAAAGAACATTTTAAGAATCCTTTTTAGGAAAGCCTTAATTTTTATGGTGAAGCTTTCAAGTGGTGGAGAAGCCTTGATGAAGATAATAGACTCTACTCCACATGGGAAAAATTTGAAGAACTTTTCTCAAATAATGGATCAAGGATACAAATATGGAGGCAATATATATAATTCAAGATGAGTTAAAAGAAGAAAAAGAAAAGAAGAGTTCAAGAAGAAGGGTGAGGAGCTATCTAAGATATGATCCATTAATGAATCACTCAATGAGAAGGTTAAGATCTTAAAGCAAGAAAAAAGTAGCAAAGCAAAGTGGGAAAATGATTATTGAAGGGAAAATTGAAAAAGAAAGATGAAGAGATATGTAGATTACGAAATCATAATAAAAAACTATTGGACGAGGTTAAGAGATTGAAAGAAGAAAATAAGAATTGTCAAAATCAAGAAGAAACAAGGATCTTGGATGAAGAATCTACTAAAAGAATTGAAAAGGAAATTTGCAAGAAGGTTGAGGAATTCGTAAATATTGATGAGGTAAAATTGGATTTGCAATCCAAAATTGAAGAAGGACATTATAATTTGATAAATGGGGTGACATTGTAGCTTCAAAAGGAGAAAGAAGACAAGATTCAAGAAGGTCACCAAAATATACTTGAAGACGTTGAACTTCATCTAGAGGATGTACATTCCAAATATGATGGTATTATCTTCAAGGATAGAGTAATCAAAGACCAAGAAAAGAGGATAGAAGATGACATTATCTCTGAAAAGAAGATAGATGAAATGGGTGTGCAAAGTAAGGAAAAATTGTCAAATGTGAAACCATATCGATACCCTCATTATCAGGAAATAGTCCAAGGAATACAAGAAGATCAATATTAGAATTATCAAGGAAGAAGATGTAATACTCATCAATATTCATGGAATATGGCATCACAAAACCATTATTCAACAAGATATTATCATAGACCAACATCTACTACAAATTGGAGAAGCTTCATCAACGATACATGGAATCAAGGGAAAGAAAATTATGCAATAACTAGCTACCAAGGATTACAACAAAAAATAATTGATTTTGGATGGATGGATCATCATCAATGGAAAGAAGAATGCATGAACATATGAAAATCACATTACTTGGTTTCATCACATGTGAAGCCTTTAATTGCAAATCTTTGAGGACAAAGATTTTTGAAGGAGGGTATTATGCTATGACCCAAAGGGGGAATACATAGAATTAAATGTATATGATATGAACCCAAGAGGGGCATATATGGAGCTAAATGTACATTTAACATGTAAATATATATGTAATAGGGCCGACCTAATACTAAAGGGGCCTCATGTGTAGGTGTGAATAGGTTTATATAGAGACCATGTATTCATTAATGTAGACATGTGAATTGTGATGTATAAATGTATTTGGTCATGTGGAGGAGGTTATATTATTCTTTAAGGAGTTATTGTATAACTTATCTATATTGGAGTTGTGCTCCACACTCACATTTTGTACATGGTGTGTACTTGTGCTCTGTTATGATATTTTAAGCATTTGGTTCATTATAATCAAGGTAAGTCATTCTAACATTTCTTAGTAAAGTTGTGAATCTATTTGCTCGTGTCCAGGAAAGCCATGGAAGTATAACCCATTGTTTGTCTAGGATCAATAGGACAATCCCAAGGAGATCTTACTATCCTATTGGTGAGACTTTATCCATAACATCTGGAGGAAGAACAATGCTATCACAATGATCTCTCTTACCAACAAAAATCCCTAAACCAAATTCTAATTCCATTGCTCCACCACCAAGAGATAAAAATGTTGATATTATGGTAGTTGCGGGAGGTATTAACCTCCATGTATAACCTCTGACCAGATTAGAATGTTCTGAAAGCTAGCAAAACCCTAAATAGATGTATAGAAACCCTAGAAGACATGTCAGCTCATTAAAAGAGTTAATATTTAAGTATTAGCCTCTAAAATAAGAAGTCGGCCTGGACAAGAGACAAAGAGCACTATAAATAGAGGGCACTTGAGCTTATTTGGTCATTCACACTCTCACAACTCACACAAGACAAGTGGTGCACAAGTTTGGAGAAGGAGTGTAGTTGCAACTACTGCAACTGGGATTTTGGTCTTGGTTTCTGGTTTATGGACTTTCTATTTGGCGCGCTATTCTTGGAGAAAGAGAAATATGCTATCTTTTGGTTATGTGTTGGGTCTGTTACTGCTTCTAAAATTATTCTATCTGTCAAGGTTATGGTGCTCGAGGGTGGCTGCGTGCTTATGGTTGGGTGACAGTATTGAGATATTGTTTATGGAAAAATGAGAACATCTCTTTTATTCTAATAGGTTATGGGCCCACACTATCTTTAGACAGTTTAACCACTGGAAGATAGATTGGGAAGTTATTTGTTAAAGATTGTTGTGGCACTAGTTACAACTGCAACTAGGTTTTCTGATTATGGAGCTGCAACAAACCATAACCCTTGTGTTCGGGAACTTCTGGTTAAGCATTTGACCTAATTCCTTGACATCCTAGTGCGCCCTAGCCTAGTGCACCTCTTAGTACCCTCAGCTAGCAAAAATGCCAGGTTTGATTTTTTTGTCAAAGTCAAAGTCAAAGTTTGATTGGTCAAACTAAAATGTTGAATGGTCAAAGTCAAAGTCAAAGTCAAATTCAAAGGTTGACTTATGGTCAAATTAATTTTGTGGTCAAAGTTGAAATTCTAGAGTTTCTATCTTGTTCTAATCATTGAATCTTCCGATTAAGTTTCTAATCTCTTATTGTCAAGATGGTATCTAGTTTTAGATTGGAAGACAAGCTGGACAATGCTACAAGATTTCAAAGGTATGCACTTGTATATGTTATCCAAGTTATATCATCTAGCAAAACATGAGTGTGTTTGCAGGGAAAGTACTAGAGACTTTGTCCAAGCTCTAATCTTGGATTCAGTGCATTTATAAGAACAAGTGCACCCTCCATAGCAAGTGAGGCTTTAGGTTCCAGGTTTGATTAAATTGGTAGGCTTCAAATTTGTATATATAAAGGGTGATAGTGGTTACAAAATAATCTTTGGAAGGTTCTATTATTGCTAGGTGCAATGAATACTTAACTAGATATGAATACCATTTATATAGATGCTAATTGTACTTGTTTTCAAGACGAACTAACATTTCCTCTAGAGAGATATTTCTTGTTTTCTCTTGTTGTTCTTGTTTCGGGAAGGTACCCTTGTGAAACACGTTTGATGAAAAATATTTGCAGAAGCTGTCATAGAATAAGTTTATAAGGATGACACAATGCTTGTAACAACTACCAGATGGGCAACAACAAAAACAAATAGAAACAAAATTGAAGAGACTCAGAGGGAGTCAGACTCAGAAAGAAGTCAATAATCATGAGGAAACTAGAATAAACTTGTGACACTTTGTAGAAAGCAAGAAGGATGCAGATGGAAGCATGGAATCTCTTAGATGGCGGGAGATGATTACAAAATTCCAAAAGAAGAGCATGCATATTTCTCATTCAGGCATGAAGCCGAGATTAGGAGGGAGCTAATCCCAAAGAATATGATCCATTGAAGAATCCGTGAATATTATGAAGTATCTGTCCATGTTCTTCATTGGAAGTAACAACCATGATAAGAAACATGTGTTCAACTTGACTCTAGTAGAAGTCTTCTTAAAAAAGAAGCCTTGAATATCCCTGGATGTACATCTACATTTATGTTCCTATGGCGAAAGGAAGAAGTTGGAACCTTCAGGAAGGAAGGTCATGGGATATATAGAAGATTCCATGGACTCCAACGTTGAAGAAGGAAGTTGTGATGAAGAACAATGTAAGTAGGAAATTGTGAAAAAGACTTATAAATGGAAGCATTGATAGATGCAAGGCGAGATTATGGGCTAGAGGGTTCTCCTAGAAGGAGGGAGAAGACTATGATAACAAGTTGTTCTAGTATACCTCTACCCGAGCCATTATATATTTTGCAGTATCCATATGTTGGAGTTTACATCAGATAGATGTAAAGACTGTTCTTCTCAACATAGTAATTGACAAAGAAGCATATAAGAACAACCTCAAGGTTTTGAGGTATACCAGAAAGAGACTCATGTATGAAGATAGAAGAATACCTTGTATGGATTCAAGAAACCTGGTGCAGAGCCTCTCATGTATAGCATAAGCCTGGTGAAAACTTCCTATGATAGAGAAAGTATATTGAAATGATTCTTCAGAACTCTAGGATGATGGATTACAAATCTATGGCAAACTCCCATGATGACAGATCTGAAGAAGATGAGAGACTCTGATCCAGTAGACCCATCCTTGAATCGACAATTGAATGGCTCGTTAATGTATTTGGAGAATACTCAACTGCATATTTTCTTTGCTGTGAAAATAGTTCCAGGTGGAACTTAGTCATGAAAATTGAATAACTACAAAGCATGCCTTGAAAGATCTTAGTGGGACATTTGAGTTATGATATACAATTGCATGGATTTATCGATTCAGATTGGGTAGGGAGTGCATTACATAAGAAGTGCTTCTTGGACAAGTTTCAGTTTGATCTTTTCCATGATATCATGGGCTAGCAGGAAACAAAAATCTGTTGCACTCAGCACTGCAAAAGCAGAGTATATTACAACTTGTGATGCTTGTACAAAGCAGTGCGGCTCCATAATATGGTTTCTAGGCTGCTTGATCAAGTGCTAGATTCGACTGTGATATATTGTGATAACCAGAGCTGTGTGAATTTATCAGAGAAACCGATGTTTCATGACAGATCGAAGCACATTGAGATCAAGTACTATTTTTCCCTGTGATAAAGTCTAGAGAGGAGAAGTGGTTCTCTAGTATATCTCTACTGATGAGTAGATAACATATATTTTGGTAAAGTCTCTGTCCAAGATGAAAATTTTGCGTACATAAGGGACAAGCTAGACTCGTGGAGATGACTTCCTTATTGGAAAGGGAAGTGATTACCCACAGGTTCGGAGGGAGCACTGATATGTTATTGATATATCGATAGTCATTTTCTAGTTTGGAAAATGGTCCAGGTTGGGCAGTCACTTTCTAGTTCAGAAAGTGGTCCAAGATTCTTGATGGACAATAATTTTCTAGTTTAGAAAATGGTCCAGGATGGGCAATCACTTTTCAGTTTGAAAAGTGGCCCAAGATTTTTGATGAACAATCATTGTACAGTTCGGAAAATTGTCCAGATCGAACAATAATTTTCGTAATGAAAATGGTATGATAGATTGCTGATGTACCATAAACAACGATTCCCCTTATGGTCAGTGTGGGGGAATGGTCTAGGACAGTCTTTCTTCCTGGTAGTCACTCTGAGTAGTGGTCAAGTAGAATGATTCACCTCTTCGGGAAGTCATTCTTTCAAAGTTGACAGTTGTGAGTAGTTTCAAAGAATGGTCCGTTATAAGAGGTTGGTGTAGGATAGTCATTTCCATAGGAAATGGTGTAGACAATCATTTCCATAGGAAATGGTTGGAAAATCTTTCCCTAGGGTAGAATCATTCTCTCTAGGTTTCACTATGATTAGTGCCGAAAGAATAGCCTAGTTAGGTGAATGGTCCAGGTTTAGCAATCATGGATAGTCATTCCCTAAGGCCAAATCATTCTCTCCAGGTTCAAAAATCAGAGATAGTTTTTCTTCTATGCTTGAGAAGAATAGTCCAGATAACCCATGGCTGATGTTTAACTTTATGAGGGTAGATACTTTTCTAGATATCATAGATGTGTGTGGAAGAATGGCCTATATGACTCAATTTGTATCATGATATTGTTATGCAGTTTGATATCAGATGATATGATTGTTGTGGAGACTGTATGACTCTAGACAGTAGTTGTATGCTACTGTGGTGGATGTGATCCACTGGTAGTGACTATGAGTCACTGGTTAGTAGCAGTCTGGTACTAGGAGTGGTTGTGTACCACTCGATATTAGTTGTATACTACTATGTATAGACACAGTTGTGCTCTATTGAATGGCATTGTTTTTGATTCCCATGGAGATTATCACTAGTGTTGGAGATGATCACCAGCTAGATGGATAATTAGTGTGCTGATGGACATACATTCTCCAGGCGAAGAATGGTCTAGGCGGGACAAATTGCTGGTGGACAGACATTCTCCATGTGGAGAATGGTCCAAGTTAATAGATTGATGATGTACCATGGACAACTATTCTTCTAGGATGTATGTTCAGATTAGAAGAATGGCCCGTCTGCTTGAATTCACAATAGTTACCAAAGTGGAGAGATTGGTACATGAAATACATTTTCCTTGAGTTCATAGTAGTGGTCGGAGGGAAGATGGTCCAGGATAGTCATTCTTCCAGGATGTATGTCCAGATTAGAAGAATGGTCCTCGTATCCCATGGGGTGGCTTTCAATATCTGGGAGGACTAAAATTATTCTAGGACATAGGTCCATATTAGAAGAACGATCCTTGTAGCCTATTGCGGGGCTTTCAACATATGTTGGGACAACTGTTCTTCTAAGACGTATGTAAAAAATAGAAGAATGGTCTTTGTATCACTTTGTTGAGTAAATGACTTATTCAACATCATGTCTGATTACTCAGATGGAGTATGGCTTCGAGAGATGATGCTATTCGATGATACTGATAGTGGTGATATTTCTCGTGAGTTGATCTACGTGATCATGAGATAGCCTGTGTGGCTATGATGATGCTACCGGTTGAATGGTATGTTTGTGCTCAAGACCATTGCCTTTAATACCTCCCTAGATAGGAGGAAGTGTTGATATTATGGTAGTTGCGGGATGTATTAACATCCATGTATAACCTATGACTAGATTAGAATGTTCCAGAAGCTAGAGAATCCCTAAAAATATGTATAGAAACCCTAGAAGACATGTCGGTTCATTAACAGAATTAATATTTAAGTAATGGCCTCTAAAATAAGAAGTCGGTCTGGACAGGAGACAAAGAGCACTATAAATAGAGGGCGCTTGAGCTCATTCGGTCATTCACACTCTCACAACTCACACAAGACAAGTGGTGCACAAGTTTGGAGGAGTGTAGTTGCAACTATTGCAACTGGGATTTTGGTCTTGGTTTTTGATTTATGGGATTTTTGTTTGGTGCACTATTCTTGGAGAAAGAGAAATATGCTATCTTTTGGTTATCTGTTGGGTTTGGTACTGCTTCTAGAATTAGTCTATCTATCAAGATTATGGTGCTTGAGGGTGGCTGCGTGCTTATGGTTGGGTGAAAATATTGAGATGTTGTCTATGAAAAAATGAGCACAATTCTTTTATTCTAACAAAAAACTCCCTAGAATCCCTAACGCCCTTGACCTCCATCATCCTCCACCTCAACAAAATCTATAAATAACTATACATATGTTATGTAATATATTATTCTTCCAAATATTACTATTCCTATTTATATTATAATTACCATTTTATAACAAGTGTTGCATGGCAGCCCAGTCCCTGCCAAGTTGAATTGGGAATAAATGCAAAGGGATGGGGATAAAGTAGCGGAGGCAAATGGAAACTGCAATGGAGACGTGGCAAGCTTCATGAATCACAAGTGGTAAACATCCAGGAAATGACACGTGCCCCCTAGAGAAATTATGGCATTGAAACCATTTAGTTTTTGAAAGTATATAATCCATCTTGGTTTTATTTTTTAACAATAGCCTGACTTGCTATGTTCGAAATTTCCATTCCTACCTTGCATGTTTTATCTCTTCAATATATTTATGAAATTCATTCATAATGATTTCTGTATACTTCCAATTGGTTAGAGTTAAGTGCAATTTTCATAGTCACTTCTTTAAATAGATCATCTGGCTTGTGTGTGTTTATATGTGCCAGGACAAATAAAGTTATATGTGGTGGCAAAGAAACAACTATATTTTTTTTTGAATCCTACTACATTCTTATAGATGTGGTACTCCTCTATAAGTTTTTTCCTGTCACATGTATAGTTCAAATGTGGGACTAAAAGAATACCCGTTGCAATGACTTGAAGCAATACAAAACGATAGAAAATGTTTTTTTTTTTTTTTTGAAATTAAGGTTCCTGGAAAATAGGATGAGGAATCACACACATTAAACATTTAAATTAAATAAACACAATCTCTTGACATTCAACATAGTTGAAGATAAAAAATTCTGAGCACATAAATATAAAAGGAGATAAAAATAGTTTTATTTGAAATATATCAAAAAATAATATTGTCTGTTACATATTCCTGGAAATTTAAAAGTGTTTGTCATATAGACTGGGATTGGGGCTCCCGTGGACCATAAAATAAATATGTACTAGAAATAGGACTATAGAAAGAAGAAGTGGGCGATGGTAGAGAGCAACACCTGAAAAGAAGAAATTGGAACGTATCAGTCTTTGGATAGACATTTCTATTTAAAAAGGTGGAATAACTGGATTGATAAACAAAGAAGGATGTGATCAGTATAGACTTACACTGATGGTATATATCTCCCCCTTTGCTATTTGCTTGGTGATGCCTTTTATTGATGTCATCGACGACTACTGGAATTGTGCCAATTGCCTGTTGCCCTTCATTGGTGAGCTTCTCCATTGCCCTTTGGACCCATTCTTCAATGTAGCCTCTCAAGGGGGCCGTGTTTATCTCATCCCGGATTTTTATGTTGAAAAGCTCCGTTTCTAATTCCCTTAGATCGATAGAAAGATTACGCAGAGTCTGATCAATTTCTTCATTTTGTACCGAATAGTCGACTAACTAGTTGTCCACATCATCTTCACCATATTCAAGGATGCTGTAAAACTTTTATAAAGAAAACCCCTTAAAAATATTAACTTGTTCATCGAAGGCTTGCTTAGGTAAGGGAAAGGAGTTGATGATTAAGTTGGGGTCTTGGACCTCATTGGTACTTCCGACTAAGTCTATTTCGGTCAGCTTTTTGAATAATTCTTCTTTCTTTGATATGTCTTGTTCACATGATTCGACAATGAGATGCAGGTTCTTCACTTTCTTTTTCCAACATGCATTTAATTGAGTGATCCAATTTTGGGAGGGGATATCTTCTTGTCTTCTTCTCATATCTGTCATGTTGTTGACATGGACACCAAAAGGGATGACGGTGTCTAAATAGAAGCGTTCTTCATTTTTTAAACCCACCTGCAAATGTTCGTGCAAAGCATGTGCCCTCGTTCCAAGGGAAGCCATACTTTGTGATGTTTCCCAGGCCTCAGTAATCAACTACATTCTTTTCTTGATATTCTTCTCCACATAGCCTCTACACGATGCGAGGAGGTTGGAGGATCCTTTTAACTTGGCTGCAGGGGTGGCAGGCATGGATATTGCTAAAGGATTGGCAAACAATGGCATAAGAATCAAAACTTCCTCCAATTCCTTGATTCAGACCTTCAAGATGTCATTCTCGGCCTCAATGCCTCCAATGGAATCATCAAGAGCATCTCTGGTTGCTCGGTAAAGTCGGGAGATTTGGGATGACCGCATGTTCCCAAGGTTAATCTCTGAACGATATTTCCCTTTCTTATTTTTTACATCTCTCTTTTCAATAATTAAATTTTTAGACTCGTTGTCAAAAACAACGCTCTGGAATACAAAGGATTCATCTTCGTCAAAAATTTTGGTCTCAGCTATTTCCATTGGGGGACTATGTTGGATCACGTCCTCGAGATGATCAATGTTGCATAATATCCTATCCAGATCAGTCTCAAGTTCCATGTCCTCACTCTCAATTTCGGGTTCTTCCACTTGCCCTACAATTTTTTTTCTCACCGGGGCCTTTTCCATGTTGCTTGTACAATTTAGTGGTGCTTTGCAATGTCTCTAGGTCACCGATGTCAAGAGCCAGAGTGTTGTCATCATTATCTATGTTTTCACTCAGCCATCTCTGGAAAAAAGAATTGCTGAATCCAACTGCAAGCAAATGTTCTAAAAAAATTCCATTAAGGTTCAACCCTCTTATCCTTTCATAATATATTAGGTTCAAGTTGTTGAAATGGGTTGTGAATTCGTCAATTTTGTTGACGTTCCTCAACACGAAGTCCCCAACTTTCCAAGGTAGAGGAATGAACTGTTTTTTTCTCTTCTCATGGAATAGATGCAACCAATAGTTGTATTGCCTTGTTATTTCTATAACAAACATTCTATTCGTAATGTGACATGGAAGGAAAGTAGGATTTTCCTTGGAGCCAAAAGTCCTTATCACACTGTAATTATCCATTTGTTCAAGTGCCCCCTTCCTGTCCAAAAACTTGGTTTCCTGGTTAGACATGCGGGGAGCATCCTTTCCTAACAATAAATCTGTGAAAACAGAGACAAAGTCATTAAAAACATCATAAAAACAGTGGGAGGCCTTGTGCCTCCACAAGGCTTGGTACCAGAAGGTTATTGGGTCGAATTCCCAGTTTACCTTCTTAGACACAGACAATTTTGGAAATAGACAACAATGCGCTATTGTGAAAACCAAGTAGGATGACATACAAAATTTCTTCTCCTTTTTGAAGTTTGACAATTGGGAACAAATTTCAATGGAAATTAGCTTCCCCCAATAAAAAATGGCTTGTTCCTTGACTGTGAAATACAAAATATAAAGAACCATGCGAGAAATACTTGCTGTGGATTCCTGTCTCGTTATTCTTGTAAATAGCCAGGAAATTTCCCAGAATGGATTTCTAAATGAACTAACCTGCAAGGTTGTGATATCTTCAAGAACAGCCGTCATGTCTCCTAGGAACTCGAGCAAGAGGTCCAACCCGTTATCATGATTTTTTAGGAACTGCTTGGAGTCTTCTCCTTTGAAGGTCAATGTTGGCTCCGACAATATTAACATCTTGCATAAGAACTAAGGTGAAAAAGAAATAGGAGAGTGGTCCCATAGTGGAATAATTATTTGGCCTGAAATATATCTATCAGCGCACCAAGAGACCATCTCCTTACAGTAAAAAAATTCAGGGACATAACTGGCATGAGAAATTCTAGAGGTCCAAATTACGTCATTCTAGGCAGAAGGGGATGAGTAGTAAGAATATTCCCTGGACCATTGGAAGTTCTGGTCCTCACACCCGAAGATGTTCACTGCATCTCCACAGAGCTATTGTCGAGATGGTGCCATAAGTTTACGAGAATGTCCTCTTTCTCCAGACAATGCTTGAAATGAACAGTTGGAGGGGATAATATAACCCTCCACAAATGTTGGTTCAATGCGTGTGAATGGGAAATCTCCTCGAGCCTTTTGTTCATTGACAATCTCTATGGGTGCTGTATGATGAATTGTTGGCAGTAAAGCTTAGTTATTGCATACTTAGAAGTGCAAAGGTGGTGGGTACGACCAAGAGAAATGAAGGATTGGAGGTTTCGTGAATGCTCCAACCCAACGATGTGTGAAAGATATTCCATGATGTTTGAAATTAACACTCAGAAGGGATAATATAAACCTCCACAAATCTTGGTTTAATGCGTATTAGTGGGAGATCTCCTTGAGCCTTTCGCCCATTAATGACAATTTTTACGGTTCCTGCATGACGAGCTATTAGCATTAAAGCTTACTGATTGCATATTTAGAAATAAGACCTTATATATATAAGACAATCTTTACGGTATAATAATGTTTTTTATAAACATTTTTTTATTATAAATAATACTCTTATATATATATATATATATATATATATATATATATATATATATATATATATAAGTATGAAAAGCAGTCTGACAGGCTTCAAAGTAGGGTTACAAGGGATACTTAGGAGAGGTGAGGTCCCGACGGTCAAATTGTATGTCTTTACAATATATATAATAATGTTTTTATAAACAATTTTTTATTATAAACAAGGGCGAAGGTGGCGGGGACGGGGAAGAGCAAGTAAGGAATGGCCAAGTATGAAAAGCGGTCAGACGGGCTTCAAAATAGGGTTACAAGGGATACTCGGGAGAGGTGAGGGCCCGATGGTCAAATTGTATGTCTCAGAAACTTTGAGTGCAAAATGCGTAAAACGGAAGAGGGCATGATGGGGCATTCCAGTGGTCAGTTTGTATATTGCGGAATTCTGAGTGTTGTTTGCAGGTTGCGGAACAATGGAAGCACAATCTTGAACCTGCCTATCTCAGAACCCGTAATAAAAAAAGTGGCTAAGTATGGAATAGGGAAATGGTCGGTCAGACTCGTTTTCGTTAATATATTGAAATTTTGTAATAGATATCACATTTCTTGGCAAGATATTTTCCGCATGTTTCTGGACAAGTTGTGTAGGGATAGTTAGTGTGACTGTCTCCTTGAGGCTTTTACTCATTAATGACAATCTTTACGGTATAATAATGTTTTTATAAACAATTTTTTTATTATAAATAAGACTCTTATATATATATATATATATATATATATATATATATATATATATATATATANATGGGCTTCAAAGTAGTGTTACAAGGGATACTCAGGAGAGGTGAGGGTCCGACGGTCAAATTGTATGTCTTTATAATATATATATGTTTTTATAAACAATTTTTTATTATAAACAAGTGGGAAGGTGGCTGGGACAGGGAAGAGCAAGTAAGGAATGGCCAAGCATGAAAAGCGGTCGGATGAGCTTCAAAATAGGGTTACAATGGATACTTGGGAGAGGTGAGGGTCTGACGATCAACTTGTATGTCTCAGAAATTTTGAGTGCAAAATTCGTAAAACAAAAGAGGGCATGATGGGGCAGTCCAACGGTCAGTTTGGATATCACAGAATTCCGGGTGTTGTTTGCAGGTCACGGAATAATGGAAGCGCAATCTTGAGCCCGCCTGTTCGAGAACCCGCAATCGAAAAAGTGGCTAAGTATGGAATAGGGAAACGGTTGGCCGAACTCATTTTTGCTAATATATTACATGGCAGGATCTTTTCTGCATGTTTCTGGACAAGTTGTGTAGGGATATTCAGTGTGACTATCTCCTTGAGGATTTTAATCATTAATGACAATCTTTATGGTATAATAATGTTTTTATAAACAATTTTTATTATTATAAATAATACTCTTATATATATATATATATATATATATGAAAAGCGGCCAGATGGGCTTGAAAGTAGGGTTACAAGGGATACTGAGGAGAGGTGAGGGCCCGATGGTCAAATTGTAACTCT
>ML794947.1:96013-106685 GCA_009831015.1 Picea engelmannii
ACCAGAGAAATTGCCAGGTCCTTCCTTTATTATTATCCAACAAATGAAGGGATACAACCTACAACAAAACCCGCTGTAACTTCCTCTTCTTTCTCTCACAGTCTCCTCTCTCAGAATACAAAATTCACCATCAACCATAGCCGTAATACATTTCCCTCATAAAAGAGGGTTTCCTTCTAGGGCAAAAAACCCTAACATAATCTCTATCGTTAGATCTGCGACCTTATAATGAACGGTCCAGATTTACAATGAAATTACAATATACCTTTATAAGGCAGTTTTTGCTTCGGGGGCTTCGCCCCCGAACCCTCGCTGGGGACCCATTTGCCCCCAGACCCCCCAGCCGGGGGGATAGGCTCCCCAGACCTCGCAGAGGGGGTACCCCCCCTCTGCACTCCTCCGCGTGGAAGAGTGTACATACTTTTGGGGTGTAAATACTTCATGGGGTATAAACACGACTGAAAGTAAAAGACCTATAAATCAGGAAGATAATCAGGCTCCAGAAAGAACAACATATAGGCTCGAAGGGGGTCAAGTATGCATTCGCTACAACCAAAACACCCTCAAACTGGGCATGTGAGCATAACAATTAATATATTGAACAATATAATATACAACTGCAAAACAAAAAAAACCTACAGAAAATTAGTGAAGGCAATTTGTATGAGCAAAGTGTGGATCGAATTGTAGATGTATACACACAACAGTTGTCGAGCTAGTTAGTTTCTTGAGATACTGTACTATGTCTGTTCACAATTCTGTTACAAATGTTGCTTGGGTTGTGCAAAAGATCCTTTCTTTAACATCTCTTTTCTTTGTTATATTTTTGAAGAGCATAAGTGGAAATTGCCGTTTATGCAATTGTTGTTCCATTGAGGAAAACAAATTTGAATAGGTGTCAAACAATTGCAGCTGCAACATGGAACAATGCAATAGTTGTGTAACATAACCAAGATACATGGACATGTGAAAGTAAAGGACAAAACTGGATATGGAGAACGGTACCATTGCCTTGTTGTTGTCTAACTCTCCACCTTTTGTATGGAGAATGTGTTGCGAGCCAAGTTTTCTCGCGAGTGTGACAACTGCACCAATGGTTCCGATTGGGTAAGCGTTGTTTCTCTGTGCAAGTTGGCTGGCTGATTGTTTTGTTTGGTATGAAACGATATTCTGAACAAATCATAGGATTTTTTTCCACAATACTTGTTTTGTTGAGCGATATAATCTGATCACAATCACCACGATCATATACTATTTTCGACAATATATTAAAATTTGTAATGGATATCCCATTACCTGGCAAGATCTTTTCTGCATGTTTCTGGACAAGTTGTGTAGGAATAGTCAGTGTGAATGTAATCATGGCTTCGTTGTCTGTCATGTCAGCATGCACAATGCATCTAGTTTTGTTTACCTTGTCCAAGTAGGTGCTAAAAATGACCATTATGCCCCTTGTTAGCACCAAAAGTCACCTCTGGATTGCGTCAGAGGTAAGCCTGATACCCATCAGTTTATATGTCACAATAAATAGTTTAAAGGGTGGTCTAATGGATGCGGTCTCAAGATTATATCATTTTAACTTAGAAAAATGGGTTGGGAAGGCACATATAAGTGAGGTATTGATCTAACTTAAACCAGTAAGTTTGTATAGTGATGAGTAGGCAGAAGAAACATGAAGAAAACATGAAAGTCTGCTCTAGACATCCAGTCTTCCAATAGCCTATGGAGGAAAAGTCTCAGATACAAGATCCTCTTGGATCCGAAAACTTCAAGAAACTTGAAAACGTTGCAACAACAGATATAGTAAAACCTACACTATACTACAGTCACAACACCCGATTGGATCATCCATGCCCGAGCTTTCAGAGTCAGAAGCAAAGAAATGAAAGGAGAAGCTGGCTTCCATTAAACAAGAAGTCTCAAATAACAATCATAACCAAAGAACCAGAGGCCTCATTAAAACATTACAATCAGGAGCGTAGCTCTACCATCGACACTAACAAAATATGAGATCGGCTCCTAAATACTCAAAGCAAGAACCACAACAACAAGTCCGAGTCATTGCATTGAAGGCATTACATTTTCATGTTTCCTGGCAGACTGTGCATGCAGTCTCTGGCTAGTCATGAACTTCAGTTAAATAGAACCACATTCCAGAACAGGCTTGCGAACGAGTTGATCTGCTGACAGTCCCTTTCTGGACTTTCCATTAATGGTGAAAACAATGTCCAACCACCACCAACTACTTTAATAACTGCTTCCTTGGGATCGGGGGGGCTCAAGTCAGCTCTGCATTTGTAGGATGTGGCAGCCTTCCCTTGGCCATCTGCTGCTTCATTGAACTGCTACGAGGGGACCTAGATGACGAACGTGGATGAGGATCTGGTAGGGGCTATGGTGCCATCGACGTGGAGGTGGGATGAGAGGTGCCCGCGTAGACAAACATGGCAGATAGAAGGTGACCGAGAAATTATGGGTGGTGGAAAATGTGGCTATTGTGCTAGGACATGACATCGATGAAATGGCATGAGGTGATGATGTGGGGGGTAGAGGAAATGCCATGGTAGTAAACGGGATGGGGACTATTTTCCCAGGAGGAGGTGAGTGGAAGAACACCTGGTAGGAGATGATAGGTGGGAGTGATAAGGGGACATGGTCCTACGGTGAGTGGAGGACATGTGTACCATAATGAGATGAGGAGGGAGAGCGGGCGATGTGATGGGCATAGGTGAGAGACAGAGTGGGAGACAGATGTCAGCGGGAGGCGAGAGCGGTAAGAGGTGGTGGTAAGCGGTCTACTCAGAGGGGGTAGGCAACAGTAAGAGGTTTTNTAGTGGGGGCCCCGCAATTTAAAACCACTAAATCGGACCCCCCCCCCTCATTAAAGGAAGAACGTCAGGGGGGAGGGTTTGATATGGCTACTGCGCCGTAGATATGAGCGCGTAGATCTTGGCCGCCCAAACCCACACACTACTTAGCATGACGCCCCTGCGCACACAAAACTTAGGATAAGTGGGTTTTTAACCCATTTCTTGCCATTTTTTGCCAAGGGGTCCACTTCTTAGGAAAATACCCCCCCTACAAATTAATGTGATAACATTAGGCTCCATGGGGGATGGCTTGCTCCCTGTGAGATGCCAAGAACTCTTCTGCAGTTTCAGTGCCTTGCTGTTGGGTTATGGAGTTACGTATAAAACTAGAAACAAAAGTAAAAACAATATTTACAAATATGTCAGAGCCACTTATGGCTCAAATAAAGAACTTCTTCAAAAAATGCCCATTTACAGGGCCACCAAAAGCTTCCTCGCCCTCCAAATTCTGCAATTTGTAGGTATTATTCGAAATTATCTTAGAAACTTTGAAGGGATCAATCTAGAAGGCTTCAAATTTATCATGCTTTCCCTTGTCTTGTTTGGGTGCATTCCATTTAAGTACTAGATCTCCTAGCTGTAAATGTTCCTTTCTCGCCTTTCTATCAAAGGCTTGCTTGATCCTCTGCTGATGGTCATGAGCTCTATCAATCACCTTCTCTCTAGTCTGCTGGGCTTCTACCAGTTGATGAATTCTTCTGATCATATCGTCAGGCTCTCCTTGATAATCCTGAAAGAATTTTGCTACAGGTAGGGCCAAATGAGAAGGAAAAATTGCTTCTATCCCATATACAAGTTGGAAAGGGGAGATTCCTAGGGACCTCTTTGTTGTCACTCGATCAACCCACAGAGAAAATTTGAGCTTTGAATCCCATGCCTTCTTATTGTCCTCTAACATCCTTTTGATAATTTTTATAAGGCTCTTGTTTGAGGACTCTGCCAGCCCATTAACTTGGGGGTAGTAGGGGGTAGAGTGGATTAATGAAATCCCGAATTGCTTACAGAATTTGATCAATGGCTCAGACTTGAAGGATGAAACATTATCAGTGATGATTCTGTTCAGACAACCAAACCTTACAATAATATCCTCTAGGAAACCAATGATCCCTTTATGAGAAGATCTCATGGGGATTACTTCTATCCATTTGGCGAAATAGTCTATGGCAGCTAAGATCCACCTGTGCTGACCACTTGAAGCAGGATGAATTTCCCCAATGAAGTCCAGTCCCCACTGTTGGAAGGGTCCTGAAGCCACCATAGGCTTCAATGGTTGGGACTTGAGCTGCTTCTTTCTAGAGAATTTTTGACATTTAATACAGGCTCTGATCTTTGTGTAGACATCAGTGAATATAGTGGGCCAGTATTACCCAGCCCTGAGAATTTTGTAGGCTGTGGTGTTCAAAAAATGGTGTCCCCCACATAGGCTATCACGGAACTCAAACATAATTCTTTGAGCCTCTTGTGGGTCTAGACATCTTAGGAGCACTCCTAGAGGGTCTTTCCAATACAAGACCTGGTCAATAAGGCAATATTTAATTGCTTTGAGCTTTAAAGCTCTTGCCTTGCTTTTCCCCATTCCACCAGGGAGTCTTAGTTCTTGCAGAAAATATTTAATGTCTTTGTACCAGGGCCACTTTGCTAGTGGAGGGATATCTTGAGGACTGTTATCAAGCATCTTAGCCTGCTAATCTTCTGAGTAAGTTTTGATAAAATTAACCCCAAAGATTTACAATTAGATTCAACCAACAACTTGACTAAACCTTGACCTTTAACTAGTTTGGTGGGTTTTATTTCCAGATCAAATTCAAGGATCTTGGCAATCCACTTGCTCCTTCTCCCATCTATGTTAGGTTGAATGAGAATTTCCTTCACAAATGTTGAAGGATCATATGCAGTGATCTTTGAATGCAAAACATAGACTCTGAAAGGTTTAAGAGCCTTCACCAAGGCATAGGCCTATTTCTCCATGATGTCATATTTTGCCTCTGCATCTCTTAATGCTTTACTGAAAAAGGAAATAGGCTGCTCCAACCCTTCTACATTGTTCTGCAATAAAACAACTGCCAATGTATCGAATGAAGCGAAAGAAAAAATCAGAAAATCCTTGGAATAATTAGGAGTGATAAGCACAGGTGCCTCAATCAATGCCTTCTTGATTTGGCTGAAGGATTCTCGGGACTCAACAGTCCATTTTACTTCATTTCCCTTTCTGAGCATGACTGTGATATGCTTCACCAGTTCAGCAAA
This sequence comes from Picea engelmannii, assembly GCA_009831015.1. Classification (NCBI taxonomy): domain Eukaryota; kingdom Viridiplantae; phylum Streptophyta; class Pinopsida; order Pinales; family Pinaceae; genus Picea; species Picea engelmannii. The sequence continues at coordinate 101,131 of ML794947.1, forward strand.
ATTGGAAACAAATCTCCTCAAGAAATTAATTTTGCCTAGAAAGGATTGAACCTCTTTCCTGGATCTTGGGAGTGATAGGGTTTGGATTGCTTCCACCCTGCTGGGATCAATTCTGACTCCCTTAGCTGATACTATGTGCCCCAATAATTTTCCCTCCTTCATGCAAAATAAAGAATTCTTGGGATTTAGGGAAAGACCGAACATTCTACACTTCGAGAAGACCTTCCTCAGATGTTGGCGATGCTCCTTATAAGATCTGGAGAAAACTGTGATGTCATCCAAACAGATGACTACAAACTTATTCTTCTTCCCAATGAAGGCGATTTCCATGGCTCGTTGAAAGGTTGCTCCCGTGTTTATTAATCCATAGGGCATGTTGGCATACATGAATGTACCCCAAGGAGTGGTAAAGGTTATTTTTTCTTTGTCCTCAGGCAAGACAGAGATCTGATTGCATCCCGAAAAGCCATCAATCATGGAAATTTGAGATACGCCTGTCACCTTCTGCAATATATGTTCCATCTTTGGTAGCGGGTAATTGTCCTTCCTAGAGCTCTTGTTCAGATTTTTGAAATCAACACAGATTTTGATTTCTCCACTTTTCTTTCTTACTGGGACCGGATTGGCTATCCACTCAGAATATCTCAAAGGCACAATAATCTGAGCACCCAAAAGCTTCTTCACCTCCCTTTCCATAATAGGCAACAACATAGGATTTATCTGTCTCAACTTCTGCCTAAATGGTTTGGCTTCCTCCTTTAGGGGGATATTGTGCTCAATGATGCTGGTGTCATAAGTCCTAAGGTCTTTATATGTCTAGGAAAACACATCAACGGATTATTTTAATAACTCAGCATACTCGACCCTCTGCTCTCTTGACAGGCTGCTTGACAATTTGACAAATTTTGGATCCATCTCTGTGCCAATATTACACTCAGCCACCTAAACATCATCACCTGAGATTTCACCCTTTACTGCCACATAATTTATGTCAAATAATATTTCTAAAGGAACTAGTCCCTTTGGGATGTGATTGCTAGGAAATTGCACAATATGATGATCAACAATCTTGTTCGTAAGAACTTGAGCGTGAGGATTTATTTCAAAGTCGGGATCCTAGTCAATGTATAATGCATAAAATTCATCAACAGTCTCTAGGAACCTTTTGATTTCAATATAATCCTGAAACACTTTCCAATGATTGACATTGTCGGGTATAGAGGGTCTATATTTCACTTCTACATCATACCTGAGTTTAGGTGGCAGAGGGGCTTTGAAATTGCTTGCTGAAATAACCAGGGAATCGGCCATGACATTCTTTTTCCCTGGAATATATGAAACGTTGAAAGCCGAGAAAAAACTGTTAATGAGGTCCCATACTTCGTTTCTATAGGTTCTGAGCTTGGGATGCTTAGCTTGATACAAACTTCTAATTTGTTTAACAATCAATTCTGCATCTCCAAACATAGATATTTGCTTGATCCCCATGTATTTTGCAGCCCCTAAGCCTAAAATAAGAGCTTCATACTCTGCCACATTGTTGGTAGCTTCAAATTCCAATTTGTATGACAGAGATACGGCTTCCTAGGCTGGTGAAACCAAAACTACTCCAGCACCAACAACATCCTTGGAGGAGGCTCCATCAAAAAACATTTTCCAAACAGAGGTGGTGGAGAAAGAAGCTTCATGAAAACCCATGGAATGATTTTTGAGCTTTAAAACAGGCTCATGAGCATCTGTTAATTGCAACAAAATGGCCCCCAACTCGGTGTCAAGTGCAAAGATAGGATGGTTGGTGGGGTCAGATTCATCACTAATAATATAGGCCAACTGAGCCTCTCTGTACAGTCTTCTATGCTACCCTCCGAACACAGGAATGGTAGCATATGTGAGGTCCATCTGCAAGGTTCCCCCAAGACTTTTAATCCAATATGTTGAAAAAAGCATGCCAAACTTGAGAGGAATGTCAACGACCACAATATCCATGACCACACTTTTCATGGGCAGCTGAAACAACGTCACAACTAGATCTTTGATGACCCCAAGACATTGCACCCTCCTTGAATCGAAAGAATACAAATCGTGATAAGCCTTTGTGATCTCTAGTCCCAGTTCTTCCATGACAGTTTTGGGCATGAGATTATGAGATGCCCCTTAGTCAATCAAGAAATTATTCAACACCTTATCATGTATGTTCAATGATGTGTAGAAGGGAGCGGATGAATCATTTCTATCCTCTACTATAGGACCTAAAATGACTGCTGGATTTTCATCTTGGAGATTTACTGAGTCTATGGAATGGCAAGATGGATCAGGTTGCAACAACTTAGAGAGGGACCTTTTGAAGTCTTCGTGTTTGACTAGTTCTGAAAGGGGAACAAGGATTCTGATCTTCTGGATTTCATGCTCAAAACTAAAGGAGGGAGGGGGCTTCAAAATCTCTCTTACCTCTGGGACAAAGTCTTTGGCTATTGGTGGAGGATTCTAAGCTTTATTTTCTTTGCCGTTGTTTTCTGCATCCTTAGTAGGATTCTCTGCTATAGAAGGCTGATCAAGGATGTTAGAATTCCCTTCTTTTTTCTTAGACCAGAGGTTGTATTTTTTGGGACTGCTACTGGCCTTCTCCCCCTTACTCAACTCATTTATTTCACTGTTCATGAGGGATTCCTTGTATGCATATTCAGTTAAATGGGGAAATGGGGAGGTGTCTCCAATACAATGAATTTTAGGGTCAAGCTCCTCTTCTTCCCTTTCCTCATCAATAACAAGGTTGTTTTGAAGAGGAGTCTGGATTTTCTGATCATTTCTATCTCTGTCCCTTTGTTCCCTTGGCATAATCCGAGGAGCATTGTTATTTGGCCTCCTGAAGTTGCCTCTGCTATCTATATTTGGGACATTCTTATAGCATCACTTGCCTTCTAATTTCATCTTCTCCATTAATGCAGTCAGGGACTTCACCATCTTGGTCAATTCATCTACTTGAGGGTAAGATGCGGAAGAACCAGAGGTCGAGGTCTCAAATCTTCCTCTTCCTTTGTCTCTGTCAGCTTTGTTCCTAAGTTTGTTAACTGCCAATACATTGGATTCTACTTCTAGGGCTGCATCTTGCATATGAGCCAGGGAAGTAGCTCTTCTTTCTCTGAGCAGGAGGAAAAAATCAAGGTCAAAAGTACTAGCATAAGTGATTTTGATTTTGGTAGAGGCTTCAATAGGCTTTATCTCAACAAGGATTTTATTGTACATCTTGTTGAATCGTTTGGAGAAGTCAGAGACTGACTCTCCCTCTTTCCTCTTCAAGGAACCAAACTCTGTGATATAATACATAAAGTCCTTTTTATCCCCCCACTGCCTCAAGAAGGCATCATCTAGAGCCTCAATCCTAGCAATGGATCCAGGAGTCAAGCCTTTGAACCACTTTCTAGCCTCACCATCCAGGCTCTGGACAAATACTCTCATCCAAACATCTTCATTTTAGATATTCAGATTATCTGCATAACTGTAGAAGGCAACAAGGTGCTCTTCAATAGTTATGTCTTCTTCTGCAGTGAAATTGGGCATATATTTCAGGTAATCTCCAGCAGGGAGAGCATTCATGGGCTGAGGTAAGACCATGGGGGCATATCTTGCAGCCACTATGGAATCCATTCTATTTCTAGGAGGATTAGCACCTGCCATAGGGATGTGAGGTGGAGGAGAACTAGGAGGTGAAGGTGTTAGAACAGGGGAGGTTGGAACTGAGCTTCCAAGAGGAAAGGGGAACAATAGAGGATTTGAAGAAAAAGCTAAAGGGCTTGAGGGAACAAGGGTATTTTCTTCTGTGATAGTGGCAATAGTAATAAGAGGAGGAGGGGTGAAGCCCAGGGTAGGTAAATCTTCTGAGACGCTGGGTCTAAACCATGGTATAATTTCAGAGGAGAGTGGAGTGACAAGGATTTCTCCCTCCAATCCCAAACAAGGAGGGGAAAACTCAGCAGGAACACTCCCAAAATTTAAAGTTCGGGAAACTCCAACAGAAAGTATAACAGAAGGGTGAAAATAAGAAATTGGAGTTCCTATAGGATAACGAAAATCATCAGAAATACCTGGTTCAACAATAGAAGTACCTTCATGAAGGGATTTTCCCTTTCTGATGATTTTCTTTGGGTCAGCTTCAGGTGTTGCCAAAGGTAGCTGTGGAGTAGACCTCGTGTGTTTTCCTCTGGAAGCCACAGTTGAAATAATGGAGTCGCCAATAGATCTGCATCAATTGAGTCACCACAGTGGAGTCGCCAGGTGCACAGTTACAATATTAATGTACTGGGTTCTAATGCACTTTTAGAACTGGTAAGCTTTGTCGTTCAATAGTAGGGAAAATATTCAATTCGTCCCCAACAACGATGCCATAAATGTTAGCACCAAAAGTCACCTCTCGATTGCGTCAGAGGTAGGCCTGATACCCATCAGTTTATATGTCACAGTAAATAGTTTAAAGGGTTGTCTAATGGATGTGGTCTCAAGATTATATCATTTTAACTCAGAAAACTGGGTTGGGAAGGCACATATAAGTGAGGTCTTGATCTAACTTAAGCCAGTAAGTTTGTATAGTGATGAGTAGGCAAACAAAACATGAAGAAAACGTGAAAGTCTGCTCTGGACATCCAGTCTTCCAGAAGCCTGTGGAGGAAAAGTCTCAGATACAAGATCCTCTTGGATCTGAAAACTTCAAGAAACTTGAAAACGTTGCAACAACAGATATAGTCAAACCTACACTATACTACAGTCACAACACTCGACTGGATCATCCATGTCTGAGCTTTTAAAGTCAGAAGCAAAGAAATGAAAGGAGAAGCTGGCTTCCATTAAACAAGAAGTCTCGAATAACAGTCATAACTAGAGAACTAGAGGCCTCATTAAAACATTACAATTGGGACCATATCTACCATCGACACTAATAAAATATGAGATCGACTCCTAAATACTCAAAGCAAGAACGACAACAGCAAGTCCGAGTCATTGCATTGAAGGCATTACGTCTGCATGTTTCCTGGCAGATTGTGTATGCAGTCTCTGGCTAGTCGTGAACTTCAATTAGACGCAACCATGTTCTAGAATGGGCCTACGAATGAGTTGACCCGTTGACAATCCCTTTCCAGAATTTCCATTAATGGTGAAAAAAATGTTCAACCACCACCAACTACTTTAATAACTGCTTCCTCGGGATCAGGGAGGCTCAAGTCAGCTCTGCATTTGTAGGACATGGCGGCCTTGCCTTGGCTTTCTGTTGCTTCATTCAACTGCTACGAGGGGACCCAGACGACGAACATGGATAAGGATCTGGCAGGGACTATGGCACCATCGATGTGGAGGTGAGATGAGAGGCGCCGACGTAGATAGACGTGGCAGATAGAAGGTCACCGATAAAGTACGGGTGGCGGGAAACATGGGTGCTTTGCTGGGACAGGACAATGATGAAGTGACACGAGGTGATGATGTGGGGGGCAGAGGAAAGGCCATGGAAATAGACAGGATGGGGACTATCTACCCAGGAGGAGGTGAGTGGAAGAACACCTGGCAGG
>ML794947.1:106837-122151 GCA_009831015.1 Picea engelmannii
CCCCCCCCCCCCCCCCCCCGCTTCGTTAAAGGCAGAACGTCGGAGGGGGGGGGGTCTGATATGGCTTCTGCGTCGTAGATCTGAGCACCCAAATCTTGGCCGCCCAAACCCACACACTGCTTAGCGTGATGCGCTTGCGCACACAAAACTTAGGATAAGTGAGTTTTTAACCCATTTCTTGCCATTTTTCGCCAAGGGGGTCCACTTTTGAGGAAAACACCCCCCTTACAAATTAATGTGATAACACCCTCGATGAACACTTGTCTAGTTCAACGACTGTTCAAGCCTTTTATTGATAGTATTTTGGGTGTTATAAGTTTAGACATGGTGATATTTTTTGAACAGGAAAAGTAATGTGAATGATAATTTGCATTATTTTTTTGTTTTTTTTTTTCCTGGAATAAATGTAAAAGTAGACACACAACTTGGATGAACTATGGAGGCCAACGTTTTGTAACCAAACCTCTTAGTCCGTGGAACCTGAACTATGTTCGACGTCTCACTTACGCTCGTCGATACTTCTTGTGAACTGCAAAGTATGTGTTGCAGATGACATCAACATATTTATCATGGAATAGATGAATACATATCTTAAGATATTTGTTTGGTAAACATATAAGGAGAACAATGTATGAATATTTACCTTTGACCTTGTCGTTATGTTGATGTTTGATTGACTACTCATGCCCATGTCACTAGTCCAAATTTTTCCGATGCAAGCATGTGTAGATGAACATCAGAAGGAATAAATAAGCATATGCATTGTATATTGTCCATAATTTCTCTGAATGTCACATACAGGCTCGAAGGAGATGGAATAAGAAATAAGGTGTCAAGGGATACTCAGGGAACATGAGGACCCGACGATCAAATTGTATGCCTCAGAAGTTTTGACTGCAAAATTGTGTAACACGGAATAGGGCATGATGGGGGAGTACGGCGACCAATTTGTACATCGCGAAACCCCTGAAGCTAGAGGCGCAATCTTGAGCCCACCAGCCTGAGAGCCCACGATTGAAAAAGTGGCTAAGTATGGAATGAGGAAGTCGTCGGTCAGAGTTGTGATATAGAAGCATGGGTATAAATGTGAACCCGTGAGTCGACCAACCCATGGACCTAGACATTTTCGAAAAAACAACTAAGAAAAACAACCAAAAAGTGAAAGTAGAGGGGAAAAACAAAGGGGATTTAGTTAAGTATAGAAGAGGGAAAAAAGGGATAATAGAGAGTGGGAAAATAGAAATGGGGAGGGCAATGTTTGGAAGCGGGAAGTCTCAACAAAAGCCCATTGTTTCCAAATCATCATTTTCTAGTCCAATATTATATGCACCTACTCGTTTTGTGTGTTTGATTTACTATCACAGTTTGTATACCTTTTCAAAGATTGTACTTCAGCCTCCTCTATTGTGGCATATAAGGATTCATCCTCTTGTCCAACTAATCTGTTTCTTTCGATGTAGCAATGCAGAAAATACAGTGGAAATGAAGGTAAGTTAGTATGTAGAAAGACATGTTAAAAAATAAATACAGTTCTATTTATTTCAATGTAGCACGCCATAGAATACAATTCACATGAAGATAATTTACTATGTAGGAAGATACATAGTATCTACATACAATAAATTAGGTGCAAAGCAATAGAACAAGTAGAACAAATATACAAACAATACATGAAATACTAAATAAGAGTAGAAGCATCCACCATTGTATCTCCTCTTCTACATTTGCAGTAAAGAGTCCCGCGTCTTCTCCAGTTATTCTATTTGTTTAAATGTAGCAATGCAGAAAATACAATGGACATGAAGGTAAGTTGGTATGCAGGAAGATATGTAAAAAAATAAATACAGTTCTATTTATTTCAATGTAGCAGCACAGAGAATACAATTGACATGAAGATAAGTTATTATGTAGGAAGATATGCAGTATCTACATGCAATAAATTAGGTGCAAAGCAGTATAACACATATACATACAATAAATGAAATACAAAACAATGAAATATGAAATAAGGGTAGAAGCATGCACCTTTGTATCTTGTCTTCTACATTTGCAGTAAAGAGTCCTTCGTTTTCTCCAGTTATTCTGTTTGTTTTAATGTGGGAACACACAAAATACAATGAACATGAATGGAAGCTGGTATGCAAGGGATAACAAGTAATATGTACATACAGTAAATGAGAACCAAATGAATAGAATAAAAGAGAGTTAGAAACATGAACCTTTGCTTTTCTTGATCCATGGTTGTAATTATAAAGATTTTTCCTTGTCCAAAATATATTACAAGCCAAAAAATATTAAGAAATCGCATGGTTGTAGCTGAATGATTTGGTTTTATGAAACAAAGTATCCAGATATGCTTTGAGACATGGAAATATAATTTTGTAATATCTTTGATGTATATTACATATTTCAAGTACAAGACAAATTGTATCATGGTCAGACCAGTCTATGTATAAGATAAAGAGGTTGGATTGTGATATGGGCACATTTCACCATATATGGTTAATAAGTGCGTTTTGCACATGTTTTATCTTAACCAAAAGAAAGCGGACATTGTAATTGCACATGCAGTTTTCCAATTATTTGTTATGCCACTATTTTGTAGCATGTCAACACTGAAGTATCCTAGAATGATAATGGTTTCATCGAGATGTAAATGGTGTGATGCATTTGAGAACACATTCATTATGTTAACAATGTTGCACGCGAAGCGACATAGAAATTGAATATTGCAATTTGCAATCCACAGAACACTACTCTTGCTAGCACCATCTCAACATCTTTTTCTTCTATAAGAACATTTTGCAAAGGCATGTAGGTATGGTTCAGAGTTAAGAGAAAAATTGGAGCAAAATTTAAGAGCAGGATGGAAAGATCTGCCAATTTTGTGCAATTTTGTTGCAGCCTAGGCACAGTTGTACCATACCTAGACCTTCTACACCTACATCTAGTTTTCTTCTAGAAGAACATCCTGCAAAGGCAACAAGCTTGATCGTATTTTTCATGCAAAATACACGGGTTCGATTCCTGTACGGGATAGGCGTTAGATTTCGACTTCATCACACACAACAAAGGACTGGAATTTGCAATGCTAGAAAAAATGACAGCTGAAGTTGTGCACACGACATTGGCATGGACATGGTGTAGAGTCTCGGGAAAAAATCAGAGGAAAATTAAAGAGCAAGAGAAAAAGATATGCCAACCTCTATGGAAAGTCTACAGGACAAGAATGATGAATAAATACTTAAACATTGTTACTTGCAAAATGAAAACAACCAATAGTAAACAACAAACACAAATGGAAGTATGATATTGAAACTTACTCGTTAATGATGAACGACAGAACTGCAGGTCCACTTGCGAGTGTAGGACTTGAACACTGCAAAGTGCAAAAAACAACTCCAATTGTTGCCGCAGGACCCCAACCTTGCAAAGCCGAAGCAAACAAAAACAAGCAACAAGAAACAAACCAATGAGCAAGCACCAACTTGCCCAATTGCAGCTGGAGGACCTCAAACTCGCAAACTTGAACCAAACAACAACAAGGAACAACCCATGAACCAACGAACAAGCAACAACTATTGAACTAGTAAACAACATATGTATCTTCAATGATGACCAAATTGCATCCCAAGCATAGAATAAATCCGAAACATATAACAACCATGCGAGTGGAAATACTTAAACATTCTTACTTGCAAACTGAAAACACTAAACAACAAAGAACGAATACGAATGAAATTATGGTATCGAAACTTATTCGGCAACGATGAACGACAGAAGCACAGGTCGAATTGTGGGTGCAGGACCTGAACCCCTTAAAGTAAAAAAAAAATAGCTCCAACTGCGTGTGCAGGACCCCAACCCTACAAAGTTGAAGGAAACAAAAGCAAGAAACAAGCACCAACATGTCCAACTGCAGGTGCATGTCCTCAACCTTGCAAAGTTGAACCAAACAACAACAAGCATCAACCGACGAACCAGCGAACCAACGAACAAGAAGCAGCCACCGAACCAATAAACAATATATGTATCTTCAATGATGACTAAATAGCATTCCAAACATAAAAGAAGTATGAAACATATGATGGCTATGCAACTGGTGATGGAAAACAATATTGTCCAAATTCACTGCAACACTGTAAGGAAAAATTTGAGGAAAAATGTACTGTGAGAAGCCAATTTAGGTAAACATTTAAAGCTGTCAGGGTTGTTTAAGGGCCTCACGCTATGCAACCATTTAAGCTGTTAGGCCTGTTTAAGGGCCTCACACTATGTAAACATTTAAACTGTCAGGCCTATTCAAGTACCTTGAAAAGAGTGCTAATGCTCTAAACTTTCGGTATGTAAACATTTCAATACAAATAGAAATAATAAAAACATTAAAAAAGAGCGTCGATGCTTAGAAATTTTGGTATGTAAACATTTCAATAAAAATTAAAAAATTAAAAAAGAGCGTCCAAGCTCAAAACTTTGGATATCTAAACATTTACAACATTGGGAACAACGAAGCTGGCAATAAGACTTCCAATCTATTCTCCAATAAGACGATGACATATAAGGTTTTTTTTATTATATAAAAAATAATGTTTTTACTTCTATAGTTCGAACAATACAGATGATGTGGAATTTTATAGTCAAATGACATATTAATATGAAGTCAACGAATTATTGATCACTATAATCCCTTTACGCTTTCGACACAAACTAATAACAAAATGACATATATAGATGTCAAAAATATTTATCATATCAATGAACCATAAATTTATGTTAACTATATATAACACACGTAATTCATAAAAAGTTTTACTGTCCTTTAATATTTATTAACTTTTAACATGGAATTAAAAATTAAATGTAATAAACACTTTAAAAATAACTTTAAAAATAACTTTCCATTATTTTAAAAATAGTTAGTTTTAATATAATTAGGATTCAAATGTAATAGACACCTCAATTATGACTTTGTGTTGGTAACACTATTCTTATAAATCACATAACAACCTAAATTTTGTCTTTTCATTTAATTATAACAAATTTTGATATAATAAATTTGATTTTGAAAAAAATAATCAACATATATTTCATAATAAAATAATAATAAATAAATTTTAATATAAGAAATTTGTTTTTGAAAAGAGTAATCGATATATATTTCATAATAAATTAATAAATATTGTAGAGATTGGATATATATCGTTGAATTTAAAAGTAGTTAGATACAATAACATATAGAGCGTTTATTATTTAGCTATAAAGTGGATATTGTTTGTCTTGAAAAATAGAGCATTTATTATTTAACTACAAAGTGCATATTGTTTGTGTTGAAATAACACTTGTATATAAATTTGATAACCTAATTATGAAATGTGGATTTTCAAAATTTAGTGATTTTGACATTGTGAAATAAAGTATATTTATGATGGGAAACAATATTTATATGTGTGAACATTAGTTGGGCCTCTACATATGTTGTATTATTTTATTAGTCCCCGCTAAAGGTGAGGACTATAACAACGAGTTAGTCGTTGACTAACTAATAGTTTTACTCTTGATTTTTTTTTTTTTTTTGATTTCCAATGTTTAAGTTAGGGAAATTTGAATAATATTATTTTTTGGAAATAAAATAAATTAAAAATGATTTTATCTTGAATTTTATTGGATTTCAAGATTGGATTTTTATTGCCGCAGTGAAGGCTTGCATTGATACTCACCGCGACTTGCATTAATATTTATTCATACTTTATTCTCTTTGTTAGCTCTGTAATTGTCAGTCCTTATAACTGTCAGACCCTATACTGTCTCTCTAACCAATGTAGTTTTTGTTGAGATTAGAGCCTACAAGCTACACCACTTTCTTTTGCCACACAGATATAACTGTCAGAGCCTATACCGTCTCTCTAACATTATCCTGACCATTATCTTGATCACTGCACCTGTCAAAGACCTCCAAAACATCAAACAATATATGTGTATCATCCTCGAGGTAGGCAACCCATGCTCGGAATAAAATTAATCAAAGCATGGCCGCTGACCAATACATTACGGATCCATGAAAACACTGAATAAGGGTATGGCCATCAAAGATACAACATGGATCCATACCTCCATGACGTGATCAGGTCGTAGCCATGAAAGAATACACAATGGATCTACAATATGACAAAAACATAGCCACAGATCAATACAAAGTGGATCTATGTGATAGCATACATATTAGTGAGATTGCCAACATGATGAACATACTTGAATCTAATAAGTACTCAAATAATCTCCATCACAACCTGGGGAAGACATGTAACATAGGTGAGTGCCTAAGGGGTTCTCAGGGTCTTCGTCCCGATCCTGAAATGGTACATTTATAGCTATGTGAATAGATGTTATGATGTCAAACATGGTAGAAATTGTTTGATTACCGATCATTGATATATACTATTAACATACGCGAGGGGACCCACCGATGATGAAGATGGAACCCAAGGTACCTAGTACAATATAGTGAGTGTGAATAGAGGATTTGGTGTTGAACACTCGTAGAATCAATCAATCAGGAGTCAATGATGTAAACCCACTGTCCATCACAAGGAGGCCTTCCATTGATGGCTATAAGCTCTAAAGTACTAGTTGGTTTCTATATCCCTCTCCTACATAATGTGCTAAAGTTGATACAAAGAGATCCATGGAAGGAGAACCTTGATGTATCCCCCATCAATAAACACGAAACATACACCGAGAGATGATGTGAAGAGAGAGTATCACAAAGTACAACTGACACATGGATGAATGACTTGGAAAGTCAACAAAACAATAGATGGTCGACTGAGGATTAAAATTCCCTTGAACATATAACACGATACAATGGTGACTTGGTAGCAAGACACAAGAGCTGGACGAATATAGTGGAACAACACATGAGTCATTGAAGCACTCTCCATGATGATCATAAGAGTAACCAACTGGAGGAGTATCTATGACTCATATTACTGGGACGACTCCTAGGAAAAATAAAACTCAATTGTATGACAAGGACTCAAACAATTTCCATGTTCAAGGGAAATAATATACAACTTCCATAATGCAAAAATTGACCCACTTCCCTCAAATTTTCCACCACCATGAATGATGAGTACCTATTTGGTTTTTAATGAGCTTGAGGAGGATAACAAATGCTCGATATAGCTCATCTTCGATGAGTTCCTCATCACATGTTTAATGAACCTGAAGAAGGAGGGGTTCGATCCCATATGGGTCCTTGAATGTATAACTTTACGAGCCCAAAGAAGGGAAACTCAATGGTCTTTTCACATTTAGAGAGTCTGAAAAGAACTTAAAGGAGACTCTAAGGGTGTTCTTTTTCATAAATTTAATCCCCCGAGCCTGAAAAAGTATAAAACAATACAAGGGAGAAATCTTCTAGCCAAGGTTGAATAGAGTAATTCTTTTTCGTAATTAGTCCATATGGTCTGAAAAAGGGTTAAACTTACACTGAATATACACTCTTTCAAATCCTTTTAACTACTGTGAAAGGAAATAATCTCGCTTGACAATCTTTTCATTTTTAGAGAGTTTGAAAAGAACTTAAAGGAGACTCCCAAGAGTTCCTTTTCCATATAGTTTTTATGAGCCCGAAAAAGTGATAAAAGTATACTCGGTAACTTATTCTCATGTATTTACTAGTACGAGAAAGAATAAAGATTGAGCTTGTCTAGAGAGAAAGAGTGGCATGGAACTAAGTTCCAATGGGCGGAACGTCTCCTAAGCAATGACTATGATAGGGCATAGAAAGTAGGCATCGCAAGCGAGGACCACTCAAAACAACGTGTCTCTCTAGAGGGTAACCACAAAATGGGAGCAACATGATGCGAACAGACCACTCACAACAAGGTGTCTCTTTAGAGGGTAACTGCAAAATGGGAGGAACGTGATGGGAACGAATAACATCAAGAATAATTGCAATGGCCATAAGCAAGCGAGATGACAAATAGAAGCAAAGCAGTAGAAAGCGCAACCATTAATTAGACAATAAGATGTATGCTTCATTTTTTAATGAGATTGAAACAAAGAATGAACTATGCTTGAAGTGTCTGCTTCATTTTTTAACGAGCTTGAAACAAAGGATGAAACTGTGCTCGGGGTTGGTGTCATTTTTTAACGAGCTTGAAATTGAAAATGAACTATGCTTGGTTATTTGTTTCATTTTTTTAACAAGCTTGACATAGAAAGTGAACTATGATCATGAACATTGACCATGAATTCTAAGAAGTCTTCATTAGACGAAATGAAAGTACTATGGAAAGAATGTATGTCAAGAGGCTCAATAGTGGTAATGAGGGAAATATCATGCTCCAAATCCCCCATTGAAGGGTTCACCATGTCAACTATCAGATCAGAGTCTAAAGAAGTCGAGCATACATTGACAGGATCCTTCTCATTAGCAGTTGAAGGCATGGGACATGATGCCACACAATTAACCCATGGCAGGAGGGATACCAATTTCATATAAGGAACATTCGGGGAAGTTGGATGGTTGACAGTCAGATCAGGACTAATAAACAAAATATGGTCAATGGTCACAATGTTTCCATTATGAGGTAAATGCATCACTCGAAAGAGTGTGGACACGACAACTTTAATATCATAAACATAGTCCCACCCAAGTAATAAATTAAAGTCCAAGGGACCTTGGACTAACATAACATCGATACAGACAATTTTCCCTCCTAAGGTGATGGGCAGCTGAGAAAGGATCCATAAAGGTTCACTGGATCTTCTATTATAGATGATGGGTAACAAACACAAGCTGAGGGGAAGCCATAGCTTGCCAAAAGGTTGAGGATAGAATGTTAACATAAGTGCCTTCTTCAACAATAGTGCGATGTATGATCATATCACAAACCTACACATTGATTTGGAAATACATGGAGGAAGGAAGGCGAGGCTTTGCCAACCTATTTCAATCAAGGGAAATTACCCGAGTACTTGGAAGGGGTTCTTTTGAAACAAGCGAAATGCCCCCTTGTCTGGAGGAACATGAAGTGACAAGAAAAACCTGAGTGGTATCCACTTCAATCTTCAAGGGAAGAGTGGGATCCACTGAGGATTGAATTAGACCAACTACTTCACCAAGCAATGGTTGGTTGGGGGAGGACTCATGGGAAGCAACTGGAGGTTGTTTATGAGAAACATCAATATCTTCCAACAATTTCCAAGATTCATCTATACGAGGGCAAAGGCAAGTGAGGTGCATTTCCCCTAATAATCGGCAAGGAGTTCTGACTTTACCCTTTTTTCCCCCAACCTTGTGATCACTGGTTGATGGGCTATCACCAGCATGACTTGTAGCGACCAACGACATCGTTTGTTGGGAACCTATGGACCACACTTCTGATACCTTGGGAATACTAGGGCAATGGTTAAGAAGGTGGTCAGCCTTACAAAGCCTGCAAGGGAATTTGGGCTTGTGACCTATGTTAGTAGGATTTCCAACATTATCAAGACTCTTGACAGTGGCTAGTTGATTTCCCCCTTGCTTATTTTTCTTCTTCTTGTTCTTCCTTTTCTTCTTCTTCTTATCCTCCTAGTTACTAGCATCAAGGATTTCACCAGGGGAGGAAGAAGAAAAAGAACAAGACACGACAAGTGAAGAAGGAAAAGGGTCAATAGGAGATTGATGTTATTGAGGTGGAGAGATTTCTTGGGTAGTAGTAGGGGCATTGGGGACCACGTGAGTGGAAAAAATCATACTGGTAAACCCATAGTGAAACCATGAAGATTCAATGTAGTGATGTAGGGAGGACCAACATTTATAAAAAAATGAAAAGCATAAAGTTCACTGTGAAAAGGGGTCCCTTGGTCAGTAGCCTCATGAACTGTTTCCATGGATGCAAATTCAACCTAGGATATGCTAAATGTCAAAGAGAACACACTACCAAAGTCCCTACAAGAGAAGAGCAAGAAAACAACTCCCTTATTATAGGGAGAAATGAAGTAAGGATCGTTTAGAGATGGGAGATGAGGCCATCAATGAATAAATGAGCAACAATTACAATAAACTTCATGCAACAATTCGCCAAGGTGCAATTAAGAGCCCATGGGAAAATACCCTACCGGTTCACTGAAGCAGAGATTGAATGTCTGTCACAGGTACCACAAGGTGCCTTCCTTGCAGAAGGAATCCCCCTTGCAGTCACCTGTGTGGAATCCTAGGAGAGGTTAGTATGTTTACCAATTCGCAATGAATGAATGGGGGGGTACAATTGACATTCAATACTACCAAATGGGCATGGGAATGTCAGACACAAATCCACAACCCAAAACTAAGAAGAATCAGTGTCACCTGGAGGATCAACCACTCTTCAAAGACCCAAACTTGTGATAGTCCCACTAGGCAAACATAAGAGGGGAATCTCAACTGATTGGTTTACTTGACTTTGTGTTTGACTCCTTTGTGAGAAGAGATTCTAGGACTAACATTAATTGCTACTACTAGATTTTACACTCTCTATTATTCTATAATCTCGTTCCTGTGGCCTTGAAGAGTTAAGTCTCCACCCAACCATTAAAGCCCTAAAATCCTAGACTTGTTGGTTTGCTATCAAAGAGAAAAAAAAAGGTCTAATTGATTTTATATTATGTTCCTCATTCATTTTAATGGATGTTTGTTACTCAATAGGGCAAGTGGAAGTGGACTAGATGGTGTTATGACTCGACTCTAAAACATGGACAAAAATGAAATGCAAAGATTTCATTTTCGATGAATGCAAGCTATCGTAAAGAGGAGAGTCTTTTTCTTTCCTAGATGCATATGCCTAATGCAATTTGCTTCTCTCTAAAGTGTGATCTTTAACATGCCCCTCTAGAATGCAATGAAATAACTTCAAATGCAACTCTTTTTTGCTTCCTTACTTTCAAACAAAAAAAAATAATTCAATGACGATGCAAAGGATCACAAAGCAAAAAGACACAAACAAAATATACACTCAAAAAGTTGACAAGCACTCAAATAATTCAAATGCAAGAACACCTCCAACATGTTCAAACAAGAACCCAAAAATGTAAAGTAAAGGAAAACCACTTTTTGAAACCTCAAAATTCAAGTAGAAAAGATTAAAGATCAATGCAAAGTTGCAACAAGGCCAAAGAGTTCAGGAGTGCACTCAAGGGATCAAAAGTTTTCCCAAGAGGATAAGAGTGAGAAACTCAACAACAAGGCTTAATGCAACATATGCAATCCCCAAATCAACGAAAAGGACTCCAAAATCCAATAAGTAAAACACATATAATGCCTTGGAATCAAGGTGGTAGAATTTTGAATGCCTAAAATTGATAAGGATCAAACTATTGATGACATAGACTTGGCCAAAGGATCGAGTTGAACTAGGACAATCATGTACACTTCACAATTTGATAGCAGATGGAAACTTGAAAGAGGAATTTTTTTTTATGATAATTACTAAAATTTAATCAATCAAAGCCACAACCATACATGAAGGACTCTGATATAAGGTTTTGAGACATAAATTTGACAGAAAAGAAGCAAGGAAAGCTCAAAATCCACTCAGAGAGAGGATTATTGCCCCTATAACACTGCAGACAAGGCGATGATCAAGGTTTCATTGCTTCCCAAGAAACTGAGAGAGGGGGATAATCAATATGTTATTGCATCGTATTATCTTACAAGGGGGGATGAAGTTTGGAAAGTGGTGAAAAAGACAAACCTCACCCATACATGAGAAAGGGTAAGGTTCTTTACTCAGTAAGATTCCCAATGATGATGAGGGAATGGGAAAATTCAAAGAATATGCATACAATCCAAAAAGATCAAGCAAAAAACAAAAAATCAAAGGGATAGAAAACACTAAGGAAAGATTAAAACATGCCTTCCCTAGTGGAGTCATCAGTTTCTGTTATGGAAAAGTTTCCCATGGAGACAGGTGAAAATCCCCTTGGACCAAGACTCCTTTGATCCAAGAAATAAGGTAAAAAATGGTACTTTACCCTTAAATGTATTTTGTATGCCCACAAACAAAATGAGAAGAGAAGATGAGATAATGGGATATATAACCTACCTCCTTTCGGTCGGTTGTCCTTGTTGCTCCAACCCTTGATCTTGATGCTCAAGATCCAGGTGCAAGAGAAATTCGGCAAGAGACAATGCAATACTTCCTTCTTCCACAATATATTGTTAGGAAATATAGATCTATCTATATTGAACTAAGAAAAAATAGACATGCATACAATAAGGAACATAATCATGAGGGGAATAGGCCAATTTATATTATAAAGAGAGCAATAAAGCACTTACAACTTTGGTGTTGATGTTGTAATATCTCCTCCATCTTTCACCCAAGAATGTCTTCCATTATATTGGAGCTGAGGCATAACAACCATAAGACAATTTGCAAAGAGGTTGGATCAAATGAGGATTTGGCTCATCAAGTTGAGATTTGGCTTATCGAGTGTGTTATCCCCACTTTGTGGATAACTAAGGAGATTATGTCTCAAGGCCCTCAGGTTGTAGATATGGAGTGATGAGAAGACTACATGGCCAACGATACCCTTTTGCATAGTTGGAAACCACTCTCACCACCATAGATGGTCACAGATTTCCAGATGGAATCCACCAGATTAGCTAGGTTCTGGAAGGCAGTGGGCCTCTCTCCATGAGGTAAAAGTCAATATTATGGTGAACATCATTTCAATATTTAATCCAGTTGAGTATGTTGTATCTTAGATTTCTCTAGATTTCATGATATATGCTTGGACATTATGCCTTTTTTCCTTGCTTCACCTTGATGGTTGACATTATGACCTAGTAAGTGGTCTTCCTTGGGATGCGTTTACTACTAGGAACTCCATTAAAGAGACATCGTATCATTCCCGACCATACTTACCACTTTCCATCATNGCCAATTTATATTATAAAGAGAGCAATAAAGCACTTACAACTTTGGTGTTGATGTTGTAATATCTCCTCCATCTTTCACCCAAGAATGTCTTCCATTATATTGGAGCTGAGGCATAACAACCATAAGACAATTTGCAAAGAGGTTGGATCAAATGAGGATTTGGCTCATCAAGTTGAGATTTGGCTTATCGAGTGTGTTATCCCCACTTTGTGGATAACTAAGGAGATTATGTCTCAAGGCCCTCAGGTTGTAGATATGGAGTGATGAGAAGACTACATGGCCAACGATACCCTTTTGCATAGTTGGAAACCACTCTCACCACCATAGATGGTCACAGATTTCCAGATGGAATCCACCAGATTAGCTAGGTTCTGGAAGGCAGTGGGCCTCTCTCCATGAGGTAAAAGTCAATATTATGGTGAACATCATTTCAATATTTAATCCAGTTGAGTATGTTGTATCTTAGATTTCTCTAGATTTCATGATATATGCTTGGACATTATGCCTTTTTTCCTTGCTTCACCTTGATGGTTGACATTATGACCTAGTAAGTGGTCTTCCTTGGGATGCGTTTACTACTAGGAACTCCATTAAAGAGACATCGTATCATTCCCGACCATACTTACCACTTTCCATCATTCCCCCCCTCCATTTTGTTATCTCTTGGGATTTTAGGGCGTATTGATGCATGAAGGGGTTGTCCCTCATTCTATGGGAAAAAGGGGTTGAAAGCCCAGAGGGATTGATGTTGGGTAAAATATAAAAGCCTTGTATGAACCTTCTAGATGCTTCACCCAAGGATCACCCAAGAAATTAGTGAAACACTTATCTTTGAGTAAAGGGGACCCAAAATATAATAAAGAATGCTTAAAAGGCTAGTTGAAGGATGGGAGGTCTCATCACGAGCTGACCTATCATGTCCATGAATATCTAGTGGTATGACATTGCCATCATCTGGTCAATAAACCAAGGTAATGGCTCTCAGTTGCATGGCTGAGAGAAAGGGGGTCTCATCATGAGTCAACCTTCTCATTTCCACTAGGTATTTGTGGGTGAGATTGCCATTATCTGGTCACCACACCAGGGCAGTGACCTTCAACCTCTCCTTAAAATTATGAAAGAATAAAATAATGGCAATTAATGGGCTTGGAAAAAATGAATTGCGGACGAAGGTACCACACATCCTCTATAAATGCACCCATGAATGAGACACTATGACCCCTTGTATGTCACGATCCCTATGCCCATTGAGTCTTGACCCCAATCACTTCACCCACTTTACATGGCTTAGTTTTAAGTGAAACTTTAAATGAATTTTTTAATATTACTTTGTTTTTTTTTTTAACAGAAACGGTTGGGATTTTATATTAAAAAATAAATATTAAGTTCCCCAGATTACATAAAGTAGAGTAATGGAATCTCTGTTCTTCTCCTAGAAAAATGATTGGCCATTGTATGCTAATTATGCTGGTGAAACCAGTCCAAAAGTAGCTACTAATTTTCCATGTAAAAATGGCTACATAAGTAAACAAAATTAGCAAAAATTTGCAATTCATCTAAAACTTGTCTAAAAATTTTGGAAAGTTGTTGGGTCCTCCTAGATGTTTGCCGGATATGCTGCTAGGTTGGCACTTGGGTTATGAATTCCTTCTCCTGGGTTCAACCAGACTGGGACCATCGCTAGAGCAAGAGGTCCCTGAGGATTATCATTGCTTGCTGTTGAGTGGAAGGTTGAGGGAAGCCTTGACCCTACCGAATCATTGGAATTCAGTGGATGCTGAGGGCTGTTTAATAGATTTACCATTTGTTGTGCCATTTATCCAATTTTCCTAGTATTCATGTTGATCCCACAGAGTGCAATTGCAAGCTCTTGATTATGCCTGAGTTCTTTCTGATGTAATTGATCCTGCAGATTGACTACTTCATCCCGCAACCCCTGGTTTTCCCTTTGAAATTACCTGAGACAAGAGTCTGTTTGTTCTTCCGTGCACCAGACATCCAAACGTAGAGTGCAAAATTGCTCTTTCAATTCCTCCGAGACACAGGACATGCAAGTGCAAGGGGCTTTGGATCTTCGCCACATGATGGGAGGGCACATAAGCGAGCTATCTTGGAGTTCGCTGTAGAAATGCAAAATGTAATCAGAGTGGGGACGCAGCGTAAACCATATTTGTGGGAGGGGCATTGTGTGTACACACTTGATGGAACATGGAACAAAAATTACCCATGAGCCAATGAGAACTTGCACATAGTAGAGCAGGGGAGGTGACGCCATGGAAGCTGGGAAGGGCATCATAGAGTACGATAAAAGAGACGAGGAGTTAATAAGAGGGACGAGAAGTGGAGGAGAAGGCATGGGGAGGAAGAGGGGAGGCACATGGTCACGAGGATGGGGCCATGTGA
>ML794947.1:126344-139089 GCA_009831015.1 Picea engelmannii
CTCATTACCCCTTAATTGGGGCATATTACATTAGTAATGCTATTTTATTTATGTCGGCTTTATTCCATTAGTTGTAATTATACCTCCTAGTCTCCTATATATACCAAGGAGACATTTTCATTTGGAATCATCTTGTACTTGAATATTAATGTGGGGTAAAAGGAGGTTGCCCCCTCGAAGAGGCTTATTATCTGAAATTATCTATTTTTCAAGGCGTTGAGTACTTATTCTGAGGTTTTTCTATGCTATATTGATATTTGGTTCTTAACAAGTATTTTAATTATAAAATATTTTTGCTATTTATTCGAGACTAATCAAGTGCTCTCAATGATGCAAATGTGGCGCCTTACCGACCTCCATGATCATCTCCTATTCATAGACGTGGAGAGGTAGGCGCAGTGGTGGGTTGAGGTGTGGATGGTGAGGATCTCGAGGAGATTGAACAAAACCTTGAGGGATTGATTGTGAACATCCCTGACATCACGGTGGATGAGTTACCTCGGCGCTACCAACGCCATACAATTGGCGTATCGACATCCATTGGTTGAATGCTCCATTGAGAGGCATGGGCAGTCGTTTGTTATAGCAAGAAAAATCCATGATGCTTAAGTATATGAAGCCATGAACTTCACCATTTTGACATTTTGGTCTCAGTACAAACATTTTTTGTAACTTTTGATGTATTAATATAAAGTTCCTACCGACTTACTTGTCTTTTAAATGTGTGTTTGGATTTATAAATGGCGCAAATGTCTGTCTAAAAAATAATTATCCAATGCATCTGCTAATGTGTTTAGACATCTAGGAATATGTTGATACTCAATATAATCAAAATGTCTTTCCAAGAGGCGAATTCTTAAGTATACCCGTAACAAAGTAGGAATTCAGATGGAATAAACGTTACTCAATTGTAGTACCACTAGTTGTGATTCAAGACGTACAATAAGATGATAGATTCCAAATGAAATGGTGTTAGTTAATAACTCGATAACTTCACTGTATTGTATGATATTATTAGTTGCACGACCAAGGAAAACACTGTGTAGACCGATCAACTCATCCGTAGGTGCATAGATTTACCATGTAGAAGACGCTAGGTTATGAGTATTGCGAATAGCACCATCGACAAAGCTGATATAGGGTAGCGAGGATGCCAACATCTGGAAACCAAGCACCATTCAAGGTAAGAAGCTTAAAAGAAGAACAAGAAATGAAAAAATCACACTAGAGTATGATACACTAAAATACAAAGCACTCATGGAAAAATATTTTAAGCATAGTACGTCTTCAAGTAAATCCCATTTCTGGGTTCACCCAAAGGAATTCCATCATAATCCACCTGCTCATAAGCCCCTTTTTCCAACACTCATTTAACGAAATACGGGCCACACCACCTGGGCTCAAATTTACCGGCCTCTAATAAGTCACAATCTTGTTCGTAAAGGAGAACTAAATCACCTTGAGAAAATTTATGTGGTTTGACATGCTTGTCGTATTGAGCTTTGACACATTTTTTCTTGGTTTCTATGACTAAATCAGTGTCACAACGAGTCTCGCCTAATTGCATCAAATACATGATACATTCTTCTTCTACTGAGGTGTTAGGGAGAAGTTTAACAACTAGTTTCAAAGATGGGATTTCACATTCAATCCTCAAAATAACTTTGATACCATATACTAACTGGAAAGGTGTGAATCCTGTGGTAGATTTAATGAACGTCTGATAGGCTCATAATGCCGAGAAGAGCATTGTGTGCTAGCTTGACTTGTGAATTCCTACCATCCGTCAAAGCATAGTAGTTAGAACTTTGTTGATTGCTTCAACCTGACCATTGGCCTGTGGATAGTAAGGGGTTGCGTTTTCATGTTGAAGACCCAACTTCTCGATAAGTTCTGACATCATGAAATTGTGAAAATGACTACCATGGTCAGTGACGATGGCTTGAGGGACACCAAACCTAGTAACAATATGATTGAATATGAGCAACGTTGTAGTTTTCCCAGTATTATCAAATGTAGGCATCACCTCGGCCCATTTAGTGAAATAATCCATGATTACGATAATGTATCCATGCCCCCCGACTGAGTGAGGGTTACATGTCATGAATTCAATGCCCCATTTAGTGAATGGACCAACATAAACTACAGGGTAAAGAAGATCCGGATGTGATCAGATCTTAATTTTATACGTTTGACAAATGTGGCATTTCTGAACGACAATAATGAAATCCTTAAACAACGAAGGCCAAAAGTAACCAGCTTGTAAGATCTTTTGGGAAGTGGCATACCCAGACATATGACCGCCACATGCTTCAGAATGACAGTCATTTAAATCTTTCTCAGCTTCAACATAGATTAGACATCGTCGAAATGCAGAATCAATACCATGACGGTAAAGGGTATCATCGAGGATAATGTATTGATGGGATCGATACCGAACTCAACGACGATCTACACGAGAAAGATCAGGCCAGGAAGTTTGGGTTTGGAGATAAATGATAATGTATCCATACCATATGTCGTCTAAACTGATCAGAAAGAGAGACTCATTAGGAATGGAATCCTCTACCATAGTTTCTGTCTCAGTGGAGGGAAGGTCACATATCAATTCAGAAAAAACCAAATATTTCTTTGACTTGGCTCGTTCAAACTCCAAATCAAACTCCTGGAGAATCACTATCCATTTGGAGTATTTTCATAAAATGATAAAACCAAGAAGTCATCTAGATTCCACACAAAAAATGGATTTGTGTGGATTCAATCGTATGCGATAATATCGATAGCATAGGAAAATGGCTCGTAAGTGTGTTGGATGATCTTGGAGATGCATGGAATGCGCCGATAAGTCATCCAGGTAAGGTTGTACAATGTTCTTAATATCATGAAAAGCATAAGACACAACACGTTGAAAAGTCACACCAACATTCTTGAGACCAAAAGGGAGTTTACGATATGCAAAGGTACCCCAAGGGAAAATAAAAGTAGTATTATGTTGATCCACAGGTAAAATATTGATTTGATTATAGCCGGATAAGCCATCCATTAAAGAGAAGATTTCACTCCCAACACAATCGTCAATGATCTGGTCAACGAAAGGGGTTGGATAATTATCTTTGGGAGAATCCTTGTTGATATCCCTATAATAAACACAAACATGGATCATGCCTTGTTTCTTCGTAACTGGAACAATATTGGACACCCAATCAGTCAACGCTACAGGGTAGACAAAACTAACTTTAAGAAGTTTTTCAACTTCGAGTTTAATAACAACAAATTTGTGTGGATGAACTTGGCGAAGTCTTTGTCGAACAGGTTTAGTGTCCGGGTATGTCTTAATTTCATGTACATCAATATCTGTATCAATTCTAGGCATCTCTTCGTAACTCCATGAAAAAACATCACAAAATTATTGGAAAAGGGCCTTGTAGATTTAGATCTCATCAAGAGAACATGAGGCATCGATATGAACATTTTCTACGATTCTAGGCTTAATCGAAATATCTAGAGGAATGGTGGGTGAAATATTTCCCAAGTTCCCTTTGTACAAAACATCACATGTTGGTTCAGGAACAAGGGGAATAGTAACTCTCTATAGTCTTAGGTTCCAAGAAGATGATAGAACGATGATGGCCATCATCCCATGGGGTGTATTCCATGGACATAACTGTCATGATCATCTCATTGCTGTGAAATACCATGTGAAACAGATCAGGAGACGTATATAAGAGAGAACGAGGAGAAGGAGTTGCCGATTGAATATACTGATAAGCCAATTCTACCGGACTTAAAGGCATTCTGTCACCATAACGAAGATAGACGTCCAAGCTAGGTACTATCCAAGCGTCATAAGACTCAGGGGTTTCACCAATAGTGGTTGAGACCATGTTAATAGAAGCAGAAAAAGGAGTAGTAACATCAGATGGTGGAATGGGCAAAGTACCCATTAACTATGATTCCTTTAAAAGACCCAAACCGACATTCTTATAACCAGGAGGTGTCTTCGCTATAAATGGAACATTACTAGTGTGCGAATCAGAAGTAGAGAAGACGAGCTGATCTACGGTA
Organism: Picea engelmannii; assembly: GCA_009831015.1. Lineage (NCBI taxonomy): Eukaryota > Viridiplantae > Streptophyta > Pinopsida > Pinales > Pinaceae > Picea > Picea engelmannii. The sequence continues at coordinate 130,410 of ML794947.1, forward strand.
ACAACTTTTCCTTGGTGAGGGAAGCATATCACACGAAAAAGAGTATAACCAAATGCCCGCATAGAATCAATCCAACTACGGCCAAGTAGAAGGTTGTAATCGAGAGGTGCATCAAACACTTCAACCTCAATAGTAACCTCTTTACCTTCTAACACACTATATAACGAAGGAAGAACACCATAAGGTTTAAATCCTGTACCATTAAAATCTTTTAGAGTATTGTGTGACTCGATAAGGGAAGGAGAGCCAATGAATTTCCAACAAGTAACGGACATGACGCAAGTCGAAGCTCTTTCATCAACAACGGTTCGACAAATGTTCTTATTTTCCATAATGGATTGTATTTGAAATGCTAATTGATGAGGGAGTCTTGGAATGTGATCTTTCAATTCAAGATTATCAAGTTTGTATCGGTAGGATCAATTCCACCAATATCCTTTAATCGTTCCTTCTGTTGCGTAGGAAAAATTGAAGGACTTCGAGAGCCGACATCGCAAAAGGTGCATGCACAAGATCTTCTACAATACTGTAGTTTTGAGCGGCACGTGCGTGGGGTTTAAATGATGACTTACAAACAATGCCCTTAGGAGGCGGACGAAGAAATGTATCTAGATTCAGTCATTTGAGATGAAGAGGACTGTTGGGAGGTGAAGTCGACGGAGGAGGTTGAACCAATGAAGGTGGTGAATCATCAACTTTCTCTTTAGAAGGATAATAATATTTGGCTCGAGTAGTGACTGCAACTTCGTTCTTCTTGGAGTCACCAATACACATAAGTACATACGATGTGGTAGAGGGAGAAGGTTGTTCATGAATAACCAATTGGGCTTGCTGTTGAGAAGGAAAAAGTTGTGACAAAACGACGGGTGTAGGAGGTGTCCCGGTCCCTTGCAGGAACTTAGTAACCTCAACACGTTGTGGACAATCTTTCATATAATGATCCTCACCATAGATAAGACAAGGATAACGAGGCTTTCACTTTTCTTTATCATCAACAGGATGAGTTTTGGGTTTATTAGATTGTTGATTATTATTTTTATCCTCTTTATCCTTACCCTTCCATTTCTTTTTATTTTGATTTTTACCGGTAGGTGTAGAATGAACCGTATTAATCTCAGAGGTTTTACCGGGAGAAGGAGTTGGAGGAGTAACATTTTGTACATTAGCAGTAGTAGATTTGGGATTGGAATGTCTGGCTTGTTTGGACTGAGTCTCAACATGAAAAGTGCTAATCACACCATCAACAACATGCAAATCTACTGGAGGCGTTGGGGTTGGATTTGCAGACGGGCAAGGAGCATTAGAGATCAATTCATATAGTGTGCCCATTTGTGAATAAATGAGATCTAATTATTGAGCACGACTAATCTCTTGCTCTTCAGTGACGACACTTCCCATGGAAACATCTCGGGCTATAGGACCAATGAGTGATTTGGTAAACCACTCAACAAACAATTGATCAGGAAGGAGAACTTTGATTAGTCGTCTTCTCCTCCTCCACTCATGAATATGATCGGAAATATGAGTAGAAGAGGATTGTTTAAATGAACTCAAAATTTTGGTTCCTATATCATATTGTATCGATAACTGGTAATGTGTTAAGAAATCCATAGCTAAAGTGTTGAAATCATTGAAGAATCCTCATGGCAATTCAATATACCATTTGGCTACCGAACCTGTAAGAGTTCATTGGAAAAGACGTAATTGAATGGAGTCATCCATCAAGGAGTTCGATGAACACCAAATATGAAATGTCATGATGTGATTATTTGGGTCTTCTTCCGATCGTCTGTCAAACTTAGGAATGTCTGATGGTAATTTGGTAGGTATGACTGGCCAATAAAGAGAATGAAAAATAGGATCATTCAAAATCCTAGGTAAATTTGGTAAATCCAAAGTAGCTAGAAATGACAACTATCTGTTGACTTGAGGAAACTGGTAATTTTGAGGAGGCAATCCCATAGGTATACCGGTAGGACCATAAGTACTCTGTATATAGTTAGAGGGTCCTGTCAAATTCAAGGGTGGAGGGTTTTGAGTCAAGTAGCCAACATGTGTTGGTTTATTGGGTATGCTACCTTGGAAAGGAGCATTAGACAAAAAATCTTGACCCCAGGTAGGATTTACAGAGCTTGGTTATGGTTGCCCAAGATTAGGGGGCACAAAATAATTTACTTGAGGAGTTTTCCCCCTAGGTAGTTGTTGATTGCCTTGGAATGGAAAATTCCAAGTTTGAGATTGTAATCTAGGTATACATTGCCCGTACATTAGGTTAAGACCCCCAACTTGGGGTTGCCCCCCAACTTGAGGTTTCCCCCCAACTTGGGGTTGGACCTCAACTTGAGGTTGGCCTCCAATAGGAATTTGAAAACTAGAAGTGACAGAATGACTTGTGCCTCCAACTTGATTGGATCTACTTGGGCCAAGATGATTAGATCCTCCAGGTGGAGGTGGAGGAGGAATGCTAGGCCCTCCGGAGAGAACCCAGGTAGGTGTGGGAAAAAAACTGCTAGCAACATTATACCCAGGTGGAACATAAATATTGGGTCCTCCGGATGGACTCTGGGAAAGATTAGAAGTAGAAGTATTAAGAGCGTTATACCCAAGTGGAAGTGATGGATTTGATATAGGTGGAAGTGGCATTCTAATAGGAGATTGAGTTATGACTGGACTTCTAGAAAAAACATGTGTAACTTGTGGGACCGTGGTAGAGCTAGTAAGCTGGAGGGGAAGAATTGTATGAGAACCAACCAACAACTGGTCTGAAACCGTAGCAACATCACTGGTCATGCAGTAAAGTGATCTAAAGGTACTGTATAAGAAGTGGAAGTCACGAGTGTATGTGATGACATAGGTTGATTTGGACTCATTCCTAGTTTATCAAAAATATCGTGTCTTGAGGAGGTCCTCCAAAAAGAACGGACGTGGACTGAGCTAGGATTAAAAATTCCAGCAGTATGAACCAAATTTCTAAATGATTCACTTTGAAAGGGTGGATCGTCTACACCAGACTTCGCGTAAGGTCCAATAGGTATTCTAGTATAATATTCAACAACAATGTCTCCCAAAGAGTTTATTCGAAGAAAAAGTGGATGTTGTATAACATTCAATAACATATTTATAGGAAGTGTTGATTCTTCCAATGGAGTAGAACTGCCAATCTCAGAGGACACATCAGTATTGACTGCTCCTTCAGGAGAAACACCCTCTAGTGAGTTAGGAAGCAAAGGAGAGTATTCTTCCTGCTCTTCCGGAGGTAACCCTTGCATCCTACATGAACGACGAGGACCGATGTTGTCCACACCAAATAAAGAATGAAAGAAATCCATGGCCAACTAGAGAAACAAACAACACTTACTAATAAAATCTAGATATCAAGCATGCAAACAAACCTTCTTATTTCGAAATCACTAGTTGGTGATGAAATCCAATGTCGTGAGATCAAGACAAGAAGGGTCTTGGATAAAGCGGGTGGAAAAGTTACGTCAATGACCTACTTAACAAACTTACACCCTGGTGCAAACTCCCACACATAATCGTGGGTATACCCTCCAAGGAGCCTGAGTGAGTTTGGCCAACGTCGATTCTAGGTACCGTGAAGATTTTCCCCTCCACAGTCACCTCGTGTAAAGACTCTAAAGAGATAGGCCACTAAGGTCACCAATTACGACAAGGATGCATGGGGAAGTAGTCGACAATCTGATCCACGGGCAAGGGCAGGGTATCTAAGCCCAAAATCACCTCGAGAAGGTTCACACAATATTTTGTTCTCAAGTGACCCCCAATAATACGCAAAATATATAAACTAAGACCAACAAAGCAGGGTGAGTAACTCTATCAACCCTAATGCGACCTCGTGATTGACCCTTGTGTTACAAGGGCTTCCCAAAGCAAAATGTAGCAAGCAGATTTAAACTCTCCCTATCACAAGTGTGTGTTTTTATGCTTTGGAGAGCGTGCTTCACAACCTATTCCAAAGCACTATCATAACTAATGTTGGTGTATAAAAGTTCTAGAAAATCAAAGTTACTAGGAAGATTTTAAAATTACGCTGAATTTTAATGGTTGTTGCTTACTAAAAAAGGGAAACATAGATGAAGCTAATGAAGTATTTGACCTTGACCTAATAAAATGAAAAAGATATGAGATGCAATATTTTCGTTCGATTAACTCTAATTACATAAGGGAGAAGGTTTCTTTTTCTAGAATAGAAAAAGTTACAAAGCACATTTTCTTCAATCTTTGAATGATATTGATTCCAAACAACCAAATCTACTAAATTTTCCAATTTTCTCGTTTCAAAATATTTGAATGCAAATATTTTCTTGTAAATACTACTAATAGAAGAAGAAACTTCAATATTTTCCTTTTCAAATAAAAGCATAGATCTAATTCAAAAAGAAAGAGTTGTCCAAGAAGATCAATGAACTCAAAACACTATTTCCCAAACGAAACTCATAATGAAAAAAATGAAAAGTAAGAAAACTTATTTGTCGAATGCAAACAAAAAATGTTTTCTAATCAACAACAATCCAAAAATTGGAAAAGATCAATAAGAACTTATCTAGCAAGAACTCAGGGATGAAGCCTTGAGATTATACCCTTGGAATAAGAAGTCAAAGACAAAAGTAATAAAACTTATGAAAAAGACTCAATCACTTGAGAAATGATCAAATGCAGGCTAAAAGATGTAAACCAGGCTGCAATTAATCATTCACCAAGACTAAAAGTTCACCCTAAGAAGTAATGACAAATCTGGGCAAAGAGAAAAATTAGGCTGTCATTCCAAAAAAATTCTACAGGAATCATCGCAGGCTGCAAAAGCTTGATCGTCACAGGCTAAAGGAAAAACATAGTGCGGAAATGACTGAACATAAGTAAAAAATGGAAAAAGGACAGAGTTTCTCAATGAACTTTCATAACCAGGGAGTCAAGATGGATCACCCAAAGACTCAGAGGATGAAATTGACCAAAAGCAGGCAAGCTAAAAGCAAAAAGGAAGCAAAAAACCAAAAGAGGAAGTTCCCCAGTATGGTCGCCAATTTTGTTATTGGACAAATTGGTAAGTGTGGGCACAAACCAATCTCCCTAGTTTCAACATGAAGCTAGAACAAAACAAGGCAGAATGCAAGCTTCTCCTTAGATTTCATTGTAATATAAACTAGTTCAGAGAGGGACACATGACATACCATTTAAATGACGTTTGATCCTCGCTAGCGTCATCCTTGCTGCTCCATCTTTGGATTTGTGGGATGGTGAACCTGTTAAGAAGCACAAACCAACAAAGAAAGAGAACAACGACATATATTCCAATGAAGTCTATGTATAAGATCAAGGAGTTATACAATAAAAGTAAAGACACCTTTATAGGGAAGAAATGTATTACTGCATTATATTAAATGAAAGTGGAGAATACAACCCATGCCTTGATGTTGCAAGTTCCCTTCCAATGGCCCTGTGCTTCAACACACACACCTTTGCTCCAATGCTTTTGATGAAGAGCATTCACAACATGACGTGGAAAGCTAAAGCAAAGCTATCACAAGTACAATCTTCAACATAATTCTTCATGCATAAGAAAGCCTAGCCTTTCCCATGAGAGATCCCTCTTTATATAGGGTGAAAGAGGGATGGATGAGGAGATTAGGATGATCCCACTAAATCAGATAAGAGAGTAATATCCAAACCGATTGGAGGGCACCTCATCTTCTAAAATATCCCCTTCTAGAACTTTTGTGAATTTCACCCTTTTCTCTTGTTTGAGGATCATCGCACCCTATGCACAGGCAACATGTGGCGACGCCGCAGTCCAGTTTTGGTGCAACATACGACGATTAGGGATCATCGCACCCCAAGCATTAAGAAGGGTGTGACGATCTCCTTTGATATGGATTTTAAGGAAGAAAAGATAATCCACTTTTCTCATGGAAAAAGTCTAATTTAGTATCTTCAGGGAACATGTAAGTGAGTTATGCACATATCGTCAGTTGATCGCAGGGGTGACCAAAATAATGTGTAATAACATGGCTACTTTTCAATGAGCCATGGACTATGCTTTCAAATATCTAATAGAAATGATCATAGAGATATATCAAAATGATCTGACCTCCATTTCTAAAAAGAGGGAACAACTCATTCAACACTTAAGAACTATCTTCCAAAGATGTAGGGAATATGACATTTCTCTCAACCCTAAGAAATCAATTTTTGGTGTTGTCAAGGGTAAGTTAATAGGACACATCATTTATAAAGATGGAATCACGATAGATTCCACCAGGGTTGAAGCCATCAAGAAAATCCCTCTTTCTAAAGACAAGAAATCCTTGCAATCTTTCTTCGGACAAATTAACTTTATAAGGAGATTCGTCCCAAACTTTGTTGAAATTGTTAAACCCCTTAACAAGTTAATTAAAAATGACGTCCGTTTTGAGTGGGAAAGTGAAGGTAGGCTATGTTTTGAATGTATTAAGGAGGCAATAAATTTCGCACCAGTTTTAGTTAGCCCGAACATTTCCAAAGACTTCATCATTTTCTCTTTTGCTTCAAAAGATACTGTTGCAAGTGTGTTGTTACAAAAGAATGATCAAGGGGACGGACAACCAATAACTTTCATGAGTAAGAATCTTAAAGACCCAGAATTGAATTACACCATCACGAAAAAACAAGCTTACGCTTTAGTCAAGTCTCTCAAACACTTCTGCACTTATGTGGGATACAATAAGATTAAGGCCTTTGTCCCCTATCCCGTCATAAAGGGTGTTTTATCACAACAAGATTGCATTGGATCAAGAGGAAAGTGGGTGTCACAAATACATGAATATGATTTGGAGATCAATCCAACTAAGATAATTAAAGGAAAAGGGATGGAAAAGATGATGACATAAAGCAATCAAGAGGCCATTGAGGTAGGACAAAATGAACAAGTCAACATCATCATAAGTGAGATTGAAAACAATGAATGGTATTCAAACATGATTTATTATTTGAAAAACCTCACATGCCTTGATAATTTGGTGGAATATAAGAGAAGAGCCCTGAGACTCAAAACTATGAAGTATTTCCTAACAAAGAATGGTCTTGGGTGGAGGAACCTAGATGGGGTAATCCTCAGATGTGTTGATAAAGAAGAAGCTGATAAGTTAATGACCAAACTTCATGTAGGACATTATTGCCTTGGGTCAAGAGGAAAGTGGGTGTCACAAATACAAGAATATGATTTGGAGATCAATCCAACTAAGATAATTAAAGGACAAGGGATGGAAAATATGATGACATAAATCAATCAAGAGGCCATTGAGGTAGGACAGAAGGAACAAGTCAACATCATCGTAAGTGAGATTGAAAACAATGAATGGTATTCAAACATAATTTATTATTTGAAAAACCTCACATGCCTTGATCATTTGGTGGAACATAAGAGAACAACCCTGAGACTCAAAGCTATGAAGTATTTCCTAACAGAGAATGGTCTCGGGTGGAGGAACCTATATGGGGTAATCCTCAGATGTGTTGATAAAGAAGAAGTTGATAAGTTAATGACCAAACTTCATGCAGGACATTATGGAGGCCATTTCGTAGCACGCACCACTGCCCATAAGATCTGGAGAGCATGATATTATTGGCCTACTATATTCTCCGATACACATCAATATGTTATGGCTTGTCAGCCATGTCAATTTTTTACCGACAAACAACGCCTCCCTAGAGAAAAATGAAAATGAAATGCTTAGTTTAGAAATTTTTGAAAAAATGTCAAAATTTTCTTTTTCTAGCTTAGTTGATTTTTATTATGATCATATGAGAACAAGGATGAGTAGGCCATCCTGCACTTGAAAGTTTGATTTTTCCTTGCAGGAACAGGTCTACTAGGAGATGATGTGGTTCTCATGCACTCTACGATGAGCACATGTCCCCAAGTAGGAGCCTATCCCAATTTTGTGGATAACTAAGGAGATTATGTCTCGAGGACCTCAGGCTGCAAATATGGAGTGTCGAGAAGAATACATGGACAACAATACCTTTTTGCACAGTTGGAAACCCCTCTCACCATCATAGATGGTAAAATATTTCTAGATGGCATCCACCACATCAACTGGCTTCTAGAAGGAAGTGGGCCTTGCTCCATGAGGTACAAGTCAGTATTATGGTGAGCATCATTTCAATATTTAAGCCAGTTTAGTATGTTGTATCTTATATTGCTCTAGATTTCATGATATATGCTTGGAAATTATGCCTTTTTTCCTTGCATCACCTTGATGGTTTACATTGTGCCTTAGTAAGTGGTATTCCTCGGGGATGGGTTTGCTAGTAGGAACTCTCTTAAAGAGCCATCGTACCGTTCCCAACCATACTTACCACTTTCCATCATTGTTCCCCTCCATTTCGTCATCTCTTGGGATTTTAGGGCGTATTGATCCATGAAGGGGTTGTCCCTCATTCTATGGGAAAAGGGGTTGAAAGCCTAGAGGGATTGGTTGGGTAAAATATAAAAGCCTTGTATGAACCTTCCAGATGCTTCACCCAAGGATCACCCAAGAAATCAGTGAAACACTTATCTTTGAGTAAAGGGGACCCAAAATATAATAAAGAATGCTTAAAAGGCTAGTTGAAGGATGGGAGGTCTCATCACGAGCTGACCTATCATGTCCATGAATATCTAGTGGTATGACATTGCCATCAT
>ML794947.1:154630-168535 GCA_009831015.1 Picea engelmannii
CAGATACTTCCCCACATAGTGGCTGGTATGGGAGTGATAAAGCTTCGCAGCCCCAAGGGACACAGGTTTCGAACTCATGACCTCTCCCCAAACTGGAAGAGTGTGCGCATGTCTTAACCAATTGTGCTATCCCATGGGACCTCATAAAGGTAGAATGGTTGCAACTCAATGGTTGTGTAGATCTATTTATGCAAGAATCATTTCATACATAAAAGTTTTTTATGATAAGTATTTTTGGCATTCTAGATTTTGCGTTATGTGACTCATTAGACATTGATTCCAATAACATAATTTCTAGATTTTAAGTTGACATATTTGTTGTCATTTGATTTGAATCTAACATTTACTCTTTCGTGCCATGTTACAAATAATACTTTTATTTGTCCTTTTTCTATATATCTAAGCTCATTCTACAATAAAATAAAATGATTATTTTTCATATATAAATGTTAATATAATTTTCTCATTTACTTTTTAAAAAAAGTTTCAAAATAATCAATAAAATTAGGGATACCCCTCATACTTAATTTATATATGCCTTATTATCACTCTCCATGATAAGATGGAATAACCCAGAAAATCTCTCTTATAACATAAAATTCCCAAATGACTCTTATTGATGTACTTCTACATATAAATTATTAGTTATTTTTTATCCATGTACTCATTGTTCACATGGTATAAGAGATTCCATTACACTAATTTTATATTTGTACACTTATCAACTTTATAAAGGATTCATACACTGTATTTATTATAAGTAATAAGTTTGTTGACTCTACTCTAGTGATGAGGTGGGGGTGTACTATTTGAGTTCTATATCGATTGTGTCTTTGTTCTAGGACGTAAAAAGTTTTCCTTTTATTGAAGAGGCTTTACTTGAAAATCCACATGATGAGGTGGGGGTGTACTATTTGAGTTCTATATTGATTGTATCTAAAAAGTTTTGCTTTTATTGAAGAGACTTTACTTGAAAATCCACAATTTCCAAATGGAAAAGTTGGGAAAGTGCTTGTGGATGACAAACATTTTTTAATATTAATATTATTAAAGTGTACTACAAATCATACGCATAAGTCATATATGCTATAACATGTTCAACCTTTAATGTTTCCATATGAGTGGTGTTAATCAACATGTATTTTATTGTTTTATAATTGTATGTGATTGATAATAGTTGGTACTCCATGAAGTTATATTATCATATGGTGGCCATGTCAATACATTATTGACATCCATTTTAATATTCACTAAAAAAATTATATTCCAAGAAAATGGTTGAAGTTAAACATTTTGTAGATTTTATTGTTTTATAATTGTATGTGATTGATAATAATTGTTTACATATCAACTAAATTTACATTTTTTAATAACTAAATTTACACTTTTTAATATGGTGGAATTATTTGTGTTGCTTTCATATATTTGAAAAGTCTATCTTGATCTTGATAAACAGCAAAATTATAATTTTCAACGAGTTGGTACTCCATGAAGTTATCTTATGGTGGCCATGTCAATACATTATTGACATACATTTTAATATTCACTAAAAATTATATTCCAAGAAAATGGTTGAAGTTAAACATCTTGTAGATTTTATCGACAAAAGTTACATTAATATAGATCAAAAGAATCAACTAGTTTTATGATGAGGATATAATAATTTTGTTTAAATGTTTTAGAGTTTGTAATTATTTGAACACATTAGTAAAATATTACATGGATCATTTTCATGGGTAATTGTATTTTTTAAATGAATAAAAAATATTGTCAACAAGTTTTGTGAGAATTGTAATAATAATACTCATACACAAATGTTCTAGAAGAAGTGATGTTCTCTACAATGTAGGGTGGGGAAGATGTTGGGTAATTTGTGTGTTTGTGTACACAAACATATATACATACATACACGCATACATCTACCCTTACCCATGACATCTAACTTGTTAATTTATGGTAGGACCAAGAGCCTTTATAGTTTGAGATTTCATTATGAACTTCATTCATCTTTCTCATCTTCTTCTTACAATCCCCATCAGGGCTCCCACGTTTATATTTGGTTCCTTTTTCATTTGTTTTTCTTATCTTTACAAACATTTTTTTGTCGAATGCCTCATTGCAGTTTGTCTCATTATGCTCACTACCTTTGCATTCTTAACTATCACTTGCATTTGCATTACTTGTTTTTTCATTTTAGACCTATCCTACCTTGGAAGAAATTTTCTAATGAGTGTCCATTTCTTACCCAATATCTTTTTTGCATTTTTTTTTATACATAAAACATAGTTGCATGCCTTACGACACTCATTTATTTGACTATACTATGGAATTATTTTATTCTTTTTCATGCTTTCTAAAATGAAAAAGACAAAAAACAATATTTATAAAAATAAAGGGTCGGGGGGAATCAAGATCTATATAATCATCGTATATTTGGTAGTATTCCAAATATGTCAACTTTGAACAAAGCACTTGTGTTTTGTATATTCTTCATATATTGGGGCTTATTATTGCCTTAAGAGTTAACCATGATTTTTTAGTTTATTACTCCTTTGATTGCTTATTCTTCCAATCATTATGGAGAATCTATTAATGCCACCTACATTGTGAATTTATGTCATTGGTCCCTTTTGATGTCAATTTTTTCCCACATCATCACACTTATGTTCAAGGAAAGTCTTTAATATTGTGTCTACCATTCCTCGGATTGCTTGATCGTTCATGTTGGCCTTGCTTGTTGCCAAGTTGTTCTTAGTTTTATCAACATAACTAGTGTTTTCTTATGCTAGTGTGGAGGACTCATTATTGCCTTGTCAATAGTGATCCTTCTCCTATCGGCTATGATATGTTGCTCTGGGAGATAGAACTAGAGTCAATAATACCCTGTGACTTATGTTCATCATCTATAGGTCACCTTGTGCTTAAGAGATGAAATCTCATCATTGGTCTCTAATTGAGTGGTTTCCCCTGTGTTTGATGACAATACCTTTATTCACATAGTGGGATTAATGCTATACCTTGGTTTCCATTTTCATCATTGGTGGAATTCCTCACCTCTGTTGGTAGCTTTCAATATCGGTTGATCATTAGAGGGCATTTTTCATGTGCTACTTTCATTTGGTGCATGTGAGAGATGTACTTGGTGGTGTGTTCATTCATGTTTTATCCAAGAACATCAAATCAAACCATGTTCTTGATATCTTATTGTGTTGGTTGATGGGGGAGTGCCTTAATTCCCTCCGTCGACCATTAGATCTCTTCCTATCGAAATTAACTCATTTTCTATGGGAACAATATTTAGAGACATTTATTGTAGCATCAGGATTACACTCATCAATGGTAAGTTCCCTCATTGTTGACAATGGAAATACATCAATATCCCTTACACGTGTATATTCTACAAGTGTTCGACTATTCACACTTTCTAGAATGTACCATATATCATGATGCCCATTTTTCATTATTAGTGGGTGGTCTCACATTTGTTAACGATATACATCAATGACCAGTAATCAAACATTTTCTACCATGTTCGACATCAACTCATTTATTCACATGGTGTAGATTCCTATATTTGACCAATTTGAATTGAAGACCTTGGGTTGTGGTATCATTACATTCTTTTGTTTCTACCTAAGTTGCATATATTATTGTACCACCTACCTATATGACATTGGTACCATTTTGGAGTACAAATTTGTACTTTCATTTATTTCCAATTGTTCTCCTAATATACAATGAGACATGAATCCATTGTGTATTTTCTCATGGATATGATCTGTATTTGACATGGATCCACCATATTTTATCATGGCTATGATATGAATTTCACTTAGATCCATTGTGTGTTTTCATGGCCATGGTTTTTCTTTCTATATATACTTTGTGGATCCATAGTGTACTTGATTTGATAGCTATGCTTGTCTTTCCACTTGAGCTTGAGTATACCTGTCTTAGGGAAGAAAGTAATCTAATACTTTGGTTCTATCTACATCCCGAGTTCAGTGGACTTCACCTGGTTCCACTTACCTATCTTTTTGTGATATTATAATGTATTTCAATCATCATCTTCACTTCTAACCTCATACATTAGGGGGCATATATTGTAGCATTATTTAGTCATCATTGATCATTAATAACACCTTTGGCTAAGATATATCTAATCCAGTATTTTAACTCCACTCAAATCATATTCAAAAAAACTTTTACATCACTCAACTCCACTCTCATTCCTCCCTCTTTCTGCGAACCTCTCTCTCTCTCTCTCTATATATATATATATATATATATATATATATATATATATATATATTCTTTCTCTATCATATATGTTTTCCTCCCTGCAAAGCACATATGCATTCTAAAAATTGAAAAAAAAGGTACACATTAATCACATGCACCAAAGCAAGAATTATGAGTTTCTTACACATACTACCCTAATTTTCATTTCCAAAAAACTTGACTAACTTCTATTAAATTCTACATATACTTGTTAAAAGAATTTATATAACATATCAAAGAATATGCACATCAATATAATTACCCATACATTTAAAAATATGATATATCTATTTATATTTTTCAACAAAATAAACGTAATATGTTTAATAACACTCCTCTCCTCACCCACTTATCCTTATCATCTTATGTGATTTTATCATCCTTACCCACTTCTCCTTGACTTAAAAGCGATGGTAGCTTTTCGTGTGAACTTTCGTCCTCGTGTAACTAAGCCAATAAGTCGTGAACTTTCCTCAACTCATGACTAAGCAAATAAGTGTGTAGACAAGAGAGCATTGCTTTATATATTTAAACCATTCTTCTTCTTGAAGTTTCTTTATGCATTTATGGAAGATTGCACATCTCTTCTCCATTGTTATTTCACAGTTGTTTGCATGTGTATCACATGTCTTTGTTCTTATTTATATCCTTATTAATATGAGTTTAAATGTCATTGCATAGAAATAAAATATTCATATAGTCATTTTCTCTATACTTTTTTTTTTCATCTCATGTCTTTGTTCTTATTTATATCCTTAGCAATATGAGTTTAAATGTCATTGCATAGAAATAAAATATTTCATTTTCTCTCTATTTATTTTTTATCACATGTCTTTGTTTTTATTTATATCTTTAACAATATGAGTTTAAATGTCATTGCATAGAAACAAAATATTTATATAGTCATTTCCTCTATATTTTCTTATTTTGTTCGCTAAACATATAAACATATAAGTGGTATGAAGTGGAGAGTTTATTTATATTTTTTATTTTTATGTATGTATTTGTGGAAGATTTTATTTTACATCTCCTTTTCATAGTTGTTTCATTGTTGTTTTATAGCATGTATTTGTTCCTCTTTGTATTCATGAAAAAAAAAAATTCTTTAAAGATTAGTTCAATTGAATAACTATTTACTAAAGATATATTGTTAATTGAAAGGTCTAAGTCACCATTAGACAAAGAAAAAAGCTAACGATGTAGTCAGATTCTTAACCAACATATTATAGTTAAAATTTTAAATTGAGAACATACACAACGATTAGACAAAGAGAAAATCCAATCATCTATTGGTATTCATTAAAATTGTATTTATACATTATTTTTCAATTAAATTAAAAATTATATATAATATTTGGTTAAGCTATAAAGTTAAATACCCAACTTTCCATCAACATACATTAAGATACACACACTTTGTTGCACTTGATGATATACATTTACATTGATGATAAACACACCTACTTCAGGAGATTACATAGTCGCTTTATGTTTTGCTTTACATGTGTACTTCATAATTTATAATTTGACCTCCTATGGTGTCTCAATAAAACTTATTAAAACAATGGTTTTTTATCACGACCATGTTTAATTGGTCAACTATAAACTTTGCAATGTTAATTTTGTAATGAGAGATTTATTTTATCACTTCATTTTGCAAATCATTATAATAAAAAAATTATTAAAAATATTTTGTGTGGTGGTTAAATGATGTAAATATTTAAAATGATAATCTAATTCCAAACTTTGTAATGTTAATTTTGTAATGAGAGATTTGTTTTATCACTTCATTTTGCAAATCATTATAATAAAAAAATTATTAAAAATGAAGGCGGTTAAATGATGTAAATATTTAAAATGATAATCTAATTCCAAATGATTTATTTGTGTTTTTTATTTTGGTAAAATTATAATAAAAAATTTATTAAAAATGTTTGGTGTGAAGGTGGTTAAACCATGTAACTATTTAAAATGATAAGCTAATTCCAAGTGCTTTATTTGTATTTATGATTTTAGTAATAATGTATTTAATTGTGTTATTTCATTATTAAATAATTAATCTTTTATATTTATATTTTTTTTAATTATGATTTTTAATTTTAATTTTAAATAAAAATTTAATAAAAAAAAATTAATAATGAAAATTATTTAAATTTTCATAAAATTAATATTTTTTTAACAAATTTTAAAAAATATATCCACCTCTACTTTAATAATAATAATATTGAAGACTTTGAAAGATGTTTACTGCTTTATTGAGGTAATTATTTGTTTTCAGCTTTGTTAGGGTTTCAACCATAACCCTTCTGTGCGCGTCACTTTGTGCCCTGTTGCGGCCATGGAGGTAGAGGAAGGGTGGCCTACTAGCCCCTCTTACAACTCCGTCACAGTACTAGAGCAAAGTTTCAAACACTTCAAGTGCCCCACCTTTGAGCTTCGAGGGGAAATGCAGAACATCATTTGGGAGGAAGAGATGTCGAAAGAGAAACCGATGGAAATAGATCCTAAATATAACCACCCAAAAATGGCTTGCACCTGGGAACTAGGCAAATGCATCATGTAGGCCCCGATAGCACCCAAATATACTATCATCTCTCCAAGAATAGAAGACCAGAAACAATATATGAAGGATTTCTCCCTGATAGGGAAATTTCTCAGATTATGGCCATCAGAAAAGGATTTAGTCAAATGGATTCAGCACTCATGGAAGCCCAAGGGTCACTATGACCTCCAACTTGGATCAAAAGGATTCTTCACTATCATCCTGCAGAACCTGGAGGACAGGAACAAAATCTTTGAAGGAGGCCTGTACTTTTACAACTCAGCAGGTATTTTCCTTCATTTCTGGACGAAAAGGTTCATCCCTGAGAAGGAACATTTCACGCATGCTCCAGTCTGGTTGAGGCTCTACTCGCTACCTCAAGAGTTCTGGCTGGAAGAAATACTCGCAGGCATCGGCAACACGATTGCCATCTATGTCAAGGCTTCAGAGGCAACAAAACAACGAAGGTACACCGCCTATGCTTGAATCTCTGTCTATTTGAATATCTCCAAACCTCTTCTTGGAGCCATAACCCTAGATTATCATGATGAAGAATGGTTCCAAACCCTAGACTACGAGCACATCCCCTTACATTGTCGGAAATGTCATGAACATGGTCACCTCTTCTGTGAATGTCCTTTAAATAACCCCAGCAAATCCAATATAGAGGATCCCGACAAAACCAAGGACGGCTTCACCCAAGTCATGGGATGTCATAGGCACCCAGCCAAAAGAGCCCCCCCCCACCAGCCCCCTCTGGACCCTCAACCAGTAACTATTTCGAATCCCTTCAGACCCCGTCAGAAAATCCCATCACTCCCGCCAACCCCCTAACAAAACCCTCAATCTCAACGCAAGTCCAAGGCTCTACAGACCCCACTCCCTCTGCCCTAGGATCTTCTCAAATCCCCCTCTCAAAGACTTCCCTACCTGCAAACCTTGGACCGGAAATCAGAGACCCTGACATAGATCTAGAAGATCATGAGCTCACATGAATAGATATGGCACACTTGGAACAAGCCTACCGAAAACAACAGCTCTACACTATACCACTAGATCAGCTATGCAAAGTCCACAAAGTCTTCCTCAACTCAACAGCAGGAGGATCATCCCGTGCTAATTCAAATCTTGGAATACAAAAAGGCAGCTCGAAGGATCAGCAAAAATCTACAAAAGATGAGAAAAAAAGAGGTAGGAAACCAAAACATCAATTCATTCAATATGTGGGCAATTTCCTAGTGAACTCAGGCCAGATCCATTTGGTCTCAGATAACTTTCCTCCCCTCCAACCCTCATCGTCCTCATGAAGATGCTATCCTGGAATATAAGGGGTCTTAATGCAAGAAGCAAGAAAGGATTGCTTCAAGAAAGGATAATGAAGGAACACCCAGACATTCTTCTTTTGCAAGAAACAAAATGTGTGGGAGAGGAAGCTTCACAAATTCTTAAAAAATGTTGGAAACAAGATAATCTTGTCAAAAACGATGCAAAGGGGGAAGCGGGAGGGATTTTTCTTGCTCTGGAACCCAATCACGGTACTGATGGAAGGATTTTTCACCTCCAACTAGACCATCACAGTCTCCTTCCGTCTTATCGGTTCGAACAAACACGGCTTCATCATGAATGTCTACCGACCTACAAGACCGGGAGACAAGGAAGCCTTCCTCCACCACTTATAATGGATTTCCAATCACATCGGCATGCAACGATGGATCCTTGGGGGTGATTTCACATGATAACATGTTTGGAGGAAAAGAAGGGGGGCACACGCAGGCTTGGAAATGACAGTAAGCAGTTCCACCTAACCATCGGTCTGTTGAATCTCATTGATGTAGAAACAGATAATGGTCCCTTCACCTGGTCCAATAGACGCTCGGGGACACAACATGTCTCCAGTAGATTAGACTGCTTCTTAATTTTAGAATCCATCATGATGGATGGGCTGGCTTGGAATGCCACAGTGATTGACAGATCTGATCATTGGTTGATTCTCTTATCGATAAACATCAGTGGCACCCCAGGCAGGAAACCATTCTACTTTGAAAAATTCTAGTTTACACACCCAGATTTTCAAGCTAACATAAATCTCTAATGGAAAGAAGTTGCAATCCCAACAGGCACTCCTATGTACATATTTCAACAAAGGCTAAATAATCTCAAGCAACAATTGAAATCTTGGAATAAGTCTACTTTTGGAAACATTTTCCATGCTCAGGAAATCCTCAATCAACAAATACAAAACCTCCAACAGCAGATCAGATCTCAAGGCCTCATTGATTCTCTAAAGGAGCAAGAATCTCTCCTCAACAACTAGTTAGCTAAAAGACGAGTGCAAGAAGAAATCATGTGGAGACAGAAATATCACATCCAATGGCTTAAAGAGGGAGAAAAAAATACCAAATTTTTCCACAGATCAATGGTCCAGCGTCGACACACAAATTACATCACTCACCTAGTTTCGGAACAAGGCCTGGAAATTCAACAACATGCTAATATAGAAAAGGAATTACTCTCTTACTACAAAAACCTTCTTACGAAACCCCCTATAGATTGATCCCTTGCGATTGACTCTATCCTCAAGCACATTCCTAAGGAGGTCACAAAAGAGGAAAATGAGGTATTGATGAGCCCTATCACTCAAGAAGAAGTTGACCAAGCCCTAAGGGAAACCCCGCTAGGAAAAGCTCTTGGGCCGGATGGGTTTACTTCAGATTTCTTCCATCATTGTTGGAACATCATCTGTGAAGACGTCTGGGAAATCATAGAGGATTCCAGAAAATCTAGGCAGGTCCTTCAAGCCCTCAACACCACCTTTCTCTCTCTCATTCCCAAAGAGAACAAAGCCACCTCCCCTTCTCACTTCCGACCCATTTCACTCTACAATGTAATCTATAAGCTTCTCATGAAGATCATCGCTAAGAGCCTTAAACCTATCCTACCATTCATCATCTCTCTGGAACAATCGGGATATGTGTAGGGTAGACAGATATTGGGCAGTGTCATCCTGGCTCACGAAGTAATCCACTTGCTTCATACGACCAAATCTCCAGGTATGCTTCTAAAATTGGATCTTTCTAAAGCCTTTGATCAATTAAGTTAGAACTACATGAAATAAACCCTTCTCGCCTTTGGTTTTGATCCCTCGTGGGTCTCCTGGATAGTCAATCTCACCTCATCAGCCCTGTTCTCCATCCTGGTCAATGGTGTCCCTTCCAAACCATTCTCTCCCTCGAGAGGAATAAGGCAAGGGGATCCACTTTCGCCCTTTCTCTTCATCTTAATGGTTGAAGGGATGAGCCGAACCATTAAAGAAGCCATCACAGACCACTCCCTCTCTGGTCTCACCCCCCATGGGATGTCTCCCCCCATTTTTCACTGTCAGTTCATGGATGATATACTCCTCATGGGATTCCCCACAATCTGAGAATCTCTACGCATCCTCTTTGTTATCAACCTTTTCTGCGATGCTTCGGGTATGGAATTCAATCTCCAAATCCCAAATTTTCTTCTTCAATACACCCATCCAGATCCAACATCATATTATGCATATCTTGGGGTTTACCCATAGCGTCCTCCCCTCCAAATACCTTGGCATTCCCCTGATTGATAACCCACTAAGAAATACATCTTGGTACATTCTGCTTTCCAGCTTCTAGAAAAAAAATTCCTCTTAGTCTTTTCGCTACCTTATCTGCCTGGTTGCCTCATCCTCCTCAAATATTTCCTACAAGCCCTCCTGATATATGACTTCTTGGTGCTAGCAGCCCCAAAATTTATCCTTATCACTTTAAGAAATATTTAAAGGAGATTCATGTAGCATGGAACCAAAGAGGGGCGTAAAATGACTCTGGTCAGTTGGCAAAAAGTGTGCAGACCGAAGAACGTAGGGGGACTCAGTCTCAGAGACCCATCTCTTCTCAATAAAGTCCTTAGTGAAAAAAATTAGTGGAGATGGTTAAAAAGGCCGCAAGAGCTCTGGGTGCACCTCTGGAGGAAAAAATACACCCCATCCACTCTGGAAAAGCATCTAATCAGATGGAATGGTTAGAGCCAAAGATCTCTTATAGGGAACGCAGGTAGGCACAAAAAGGGACTGATAATGGATCACGCTTTCTGGGAATTACAGGGTGGGACTTCTTCTCTCTTTTGGAGTGATTCCTAGAAAAAAAATTCCATCCCTGGACACAGACCCCACTCTGAGCTCTTTTATTCCCTTAACGATAGACGCAGGCCTCCATAAAGTGGTCGACTTCTAGATTCTGGAAGTTTCAAGAGACACCTAGCACAAATGGAAAAACACTCACGAAGATCTGAACATCCCTCNTGAGATAAATATTCAACCACTGTTGGATCAGCTCAACTCAAGGAGAATCTTCAGCCAACAAGGGGAGGACATCCTTAGGTGGGGTCACATCAACACTGCCACCTTCAACATACAAGAAGCTTACTCCGTTAGCGCGGGACATAGATCCCTACTAAAAGAAGAGGTGTGGGGAAAAATTTGGGGAGAAAAACTATGCCCAAAAATTATCACCTTCGTTTGGTTAACGACAAACAATAGCATTCTTACTTGGGACAACCTAAGGAAAAGAATCTTTATAGGCCCTTCTTGGTGTCACCTATGTGGCACGGAGGAGGAGACACAAAATCATTTTCTCAATCTTTTATCCTATAGTTCGTGTATCTGGGATCATAGTGCTAGCATCATGAGAACCTCAAACAAGAACCGTACAGGTATCTAGGAAACAATCGAGGGATGACGAGAGTCAACTTTCCAGTCTCCCATCCTCCACAGAATTTTCCAGCTTCTTCCTGGCTTCATCCTTTGGAAAATTTGGAAGGAATGGAATCGCCAAATATTTAAATCTGTCTCCCAAAATTGGCAAGAAGTCTGGTCTAAAATCCACTCCAATATTAAGGAAACAATCTGCTTGCACCACTGGACGGATCAAGACTTGAACTGCCCAATGAATGAACATCTCATCCTCAATTATTGGCAATTCAATTTCCCTCCCTCTCTTTTGGTCCCCTCCCCAGGTATCATTCCTAAGACCATCCCTTCCCACTGGGAGGCTCCGCAAAGAGGTTTCTACAAAATGAATTTCGACGGGGCCTCCAAGGGGAATCCGGGACCCGCAGGATATGGAGCAACCATTCACAACAAAAAAGGAGAGATCCTCCACATCATTGTCGGAAATCTAGGGCATAACACCAACGATGCAACGAAAAACTGGGGACTACTCAAAGGTTTGCAAGCATCCAAAGAACAAGGGCTACCCCTCCTTATAGTAGAAGGTGATTCGCAGATAGTCATTAACCTCCTCTCTCATCTCCTAAACTATGCATATCCGGAGAAGATATCCTCAAGTTGGAGACTCATGAACGGGATTATCAGAATTAATTCAATTCTCCAGCCTCAGTGGGTAATTCTTCCCTCCCACGTTCAAAGAAAAGCTAATCAAGTAGAAGATATGTGGCAAACTTTGGGGTAGACTTGCAGGAAGGAGACTTCTCCTTCTCTCCAACCTTGTCTCCAACCCACCCCTTCGTGATCGCTTGTAGAAATATGGATCACAACAAGGACCAGCTCCTGGATGGGGTGTTTATGAAATCAATAGGCGAACAACTAGAGGGGAGGACACATGGCCAAGTCTCCTGCCACCTGGAGCCAGTACAGGCGTACCCTCCCTCTACCATCACCTCATGAATTCAAAGTCATGGTTGTCGCTCCTCAGCTTTCACTCGCTTCTGGCCTAGTGTTATTACTTGGCGACTCTGTTCATAGTAATTTTAATGGGGATGGGTTGGAAGAAGTAACAGTCCCATCACCCATCCCACCATGGTGGTTTTAGGCCTGAGTCCTAGAGTGTCAAGGCTCACTCAATCCCTTGGCCTCCAAAGTCACGGCCTCCACCAGATTTTGGTTTCATCGTTCTCCTCTGGCTCTATCTTCTGCAGTGCACCTAGCCCTCGACACCCAACATCTCTCCATTGATTTTGCAGTGTCACTGCGTCTAGTTGGTCTTGTGCTCGTTGAGAAACCACTCTCACTTTCCTCACGGGTTCCTTATCTGGTTTCAGGTGGCTATTTCTATGCCTCGACTCAGGGGAAAGTCGAAGAGGGGAGCATCCTGGTATGCATCCAGAGGAAGGGTAGCGAGAGGGTGTGGTTCTCCTCAGAAAACTAAGTTCGCTTCCACCCCGACGCCTATTGTTTCTCCCACTCCTGCTCTGCCTACTCGAGACAACACTCCGGACCTATCCCCGTTGTCGAATCCCTTTGCTTGTCGAGTCTAATGGTTCAATAGTCTTGGAAACTCCCTTGGATTCTCTCCCAAGCTTAGTCCCACCCCCGTCATCCTCCACCTCCTCCTCCTCCATCTCCACCTCCCGTCACCTCCACTACCCCCGTTCCTTCAGCTCCTTCCTCCGACTCCCCCACTTCCTCCTCTGAATCTCCACTTCCTCCTCTGCTCTCTTCATCTTGCTCTCATTGCGCAGAAAGGGATGCTCTCAAGGAGTCCCTGGATTAAATTAAGCGTTGAATCGAGGACATCAAGACTATCATCAACGAGATGCAACATAAGGAAATAGAGCGATGGCATCATGTGGACCTTCTGATGGAATTCCTCCAGGACCTTAGGCAGGATATCTCGGACAGAGATAAGCTCAGCAGAGACACCATGCATGTGCGTCAAGCTTTATCAGGGCAAAGGCTCGACCCAGGCATTGGATAATTCCTTTTGGCTCAGGTTTCCTATTTTCTATGTTTTCAGTTAGTATACTTCATAATTTTTTCTCCATGCGCGGCCACTCAGTCTTAGGAATTTTGGTCTTAGCAAACGAACATTATTTTGGGTTTGGTCTGTTTCAGTCTAGAATACAAAATCTATGCCATGTGTGGCACTATATATCTTTATTTCTCACCGCTCTGCAAGTTTTGCATGAACACTTTGAATTTTCGACCATGTGGCAGCATTGATTTCCCACCAGGGCAATGTTGTCACAGCCGCCTATGATAACTTGACAGTTGTAATCTTTTTGCTTCACAAGTTTTAATATAATTCTTAACTTAAAAAAAA
>ML794947.1:169772-185772 GCA_009831015.1 Picea engelmannii
CGGTATGTAGAAATTATAAACTTAAATGAATATGTTATTCTTTTACAATTTGTATGGTTGATGTTTTCATTATAATATTAATGGATTTAACAGAATAATGAATTAATATCAAAATGATTATGTTGTAAGATAAAAAATTTAGAGTTGAGTAATTGTTACACACTTATTTGTCGCACTACCAAGTGTTGCAATTTCATCACCATGTGGGAATATTTGTCATGATTCATTGACATTTTGGGGGAGAAATCTATCATCTAAAAGTTGAAATATTATCTTTCACCTTAAGTTATTGGCCCTTTTTTAGTATCATCTCTCCCCTTCCCATATGCAGAGGAAGATGAACCCTTGTCATCGTTCCTTGCTTAGTTTTAGGCGAGCGATACTATCACCATGTGCTTAGTTCTAGGGCAGCGATGAAGTGGTTACAACCAGTTAGACCTTATTTTAGAGGTAAGATCCTGAAAGATTTAGTTGGTTTGGTCAAATATTCGATTCATATATGTCCTCTCCATCCTAAGCAAATTCGATGTTCACTTTGTTATAGCACAAGTTGTAGGTTGGGAAAATCCCGACCCAACCACAAAATCAAGTGCTACAACTTGGGAATCCTACAAATAATGTCACCTCGATGTAGGTCCCGCACTTCAAGGGTGACTAGGTCACTCTAGGGAGGCGATCCTGGTGACCCTAGGGGGATTAAGATGTAGATGAATGGATATGGAAGTGGAACCCCAAGAATTCAAGTCTAAGTAGAATGAGAAGTGGAAAGAGATTCCTTGTAATTCAAGTGATTGTTTCCCCAAAGGTGTAGTACTTCTCTGGATGATTGTACCTACCCAAGACACAAGAAAATCCAACTTGCAATGATATATGTTAGTGTGGATCAGCAAGTTAAGATTGTTGTCCCTAATTTGCAGCGGTACATGACAGTTTATATCAGCAATTAAGACATTCAAATCAGTATGTAAAGCATAATATCAATGAACAATATTATCAATGAATATGGAAATCAATTACGACTAAAAAATGGCACTTTGAGGCTGAAGAAAACAAGTTGTTGCAACATGTGTTTTATGCAGAAAATTACAGCCTTGTGGTTGTAGCATTCAATGGCATGCAACATCAAAATCAACCATGGAAAAGTTCCAATAACTAGCCCAAAAAGTGTGCCCTATTTAGTAGAGTTATTGTGCAAAAGTTAAGAGCTAGTCTAGGGTTAGTTTATGAGTTAAGAGTAAATTAGTAGCTAGGGTTATGCAGCCTTAATGGTTGTAGGTTAAGGTTTGTAACAGAAATTAAAGTAGCGGGAGAGAGGGGACGCCCTAGTAGGGGAAGACTCCTCTCAATGTGGAAAACCAACTCCAAGCAAGAGATCTTTCAAAAGACAAAATTTCATGTTTCCCAAGGCAATGATTTTATATCTCCAATGGAAAAAATAAATGAATAGTGCCTTTAATATTGGGTTAATGGAGTCAAATAAATAAACTATATATGTTACTTCCTTGGGGTTGTAAATCCTCTTACTTCCCAAGAAAAGTATCTCTAGTTATGGTTTGAGAATGAGGGGTGTAAATCCTCTTAATTCCTCAAACAAATCCTTGCAACATCAATGAACTTCAACCAATAAATTATGAAGACTAGAGTGGGGGTGTAAATTCTCTTACTTCCCACTTATCTCCTATCACAACAATCCTTTACTTGAAAAATATGATAGCATAAGAGTATAATACCATACCAAAATCAAGAAACATGCCAAGACAATCCACCATAAAAGCTAGAAAAAATCCATCCAAGGCTAGCGCCTCACTCCTTCATCAACCATTCACAAAAGATAGCCATAAACAAGTGCAAAAGAGGCAAATATATTCAAGTATAGCGAAATTTTCAGATCAATTCCTCTCACAAGAGAGAGAGTTATGTTCAAATGAGATCTTATGATCTCTTATTTATACAAAATGTCAACAAGGTGACTTGTCCATATATTAAGGGATAAACCACAAGACTAGGGGTAAACAAAACCAATATTGCCCCCTTTAACAAATTAATATTAAACAAATCATTTAAAGTTTCACTTTTGCACAAATAAAACCCCAAATTTTCATGGACATCATCCCTTTAGGGAACGTTTTGCCACTTGGGACAAGTCTTTGGTGTTGGAGAAGCTATGGTAGGCCTCCAAGGCCACATGTCAAGCATATGTGCAATATCCTCATGGAAAAGGTCTCATCCTCATAAAAATGTCCATGTGTCAATGTGTGGCAACACCACCACCAAACCCTAGACCCCAAATATGACATCAAGCTAAAAAAGAAGATGTTTTTCCCCTCCTGGGAAAATTGTTTGGCATGTGAGGGTTGGGCTAGGTCTTCCACATCATCTTCTAGGTCTTCAATACTTCATCTCTATGATCCGGCATGTGGAACCTTGGCATCCAACCTATGGGCTTGTAGCCCCATGGAAGCCCAAGCTAGGCTTGTTCTCCCAAAATTTTCCACCAACTAGGTCCTGCAAAGAAAAATGAGCACTCCATCCAAGGATCTCAAGTCATAACATCATGATAAGTGAATCCATTGAATAAATGAGCCACCTAATCATGTGCATCAAAGATCACCATATCAAACAATTAATTGTTCAAAGACACTATGTGACTTGTCAAGCTTGAATATGGGAGGGTTGACGAGATGTCCTATTGGGTATATATTTCCCTAGGTCAAAAATATTTTCCAATAGATCCTTCTCTAAGCCATGTAAAGTGTGTGAAGTGGTTGGGGTCAAGACTTAATGGGCATAGAGCTCATGACATACAAGGGGTCGTAGTGTCTCATTCATGGGTGCCTTTGTATAGGTTGTGTGGTACCTTCGTCCGCAATGGACTTTTTCCAACCCCATTAATTGTGATTATTTTGTTCTTTCGTAATTTTAAGGAGAGGTTCAAGGTCACTTCTCTGGCATGGTGACCAGATAATGGCAATGTCACCCACAAATACCTAGTGGAAATGAGAAGGTTGGCTCGTGATGAGACCCCCTTTCTCTCAGCCATGCAACTGAGATCCATTACCCTGGTTTGGTGACCAGATGATGGCAATGTCATACCACTAGATATTCATGGACATGATAGGTCAGCTCGTGATGAGACCTCCCATCCTTCAACTAGCCTTTTAAGCATTCTTTATTATATTTTGGGTCCCCTTTACTCAAAGATAAGTGTTTCACTGATTTCTTGGGTGATCCTTGGGTGAAGCATCTGGAAGGTTCATACAAGGCTTTTATATTTTACCCAACATCAATCCCTCTAGGCTTTAAACCCCTTTTTCCCATAGAATGAGGGACAACCCCTTCATGGATCAATAAGCCCTAAAATCCCAAGAGATAACAAAATAGAGGGGAACAATGATGGAAAGTGGTAAGTATGGTTGGGAACGGTACGATGGCTCTTTTTGGGAGTTCCTACTAGCAAACCCATCCCCAAGGAATACCACTTACTAAGGCACAATGTAAACCATCAAGGTGATGCAAGGCAAAAAGGGATAATTTCCAAGCATATATCATGAAATCTAGAGCAATATAAGATACAACATACTAAACTAGCTTAAATATTGAAATGATGATCACCATAATACTGACTTGTACCTCATGGAGCAAGGCATACTTCCTTCTAGAAGCTAGTTGATGTGGTGGATGCCATCTAGAAATATTTGACCATCTATGGTGGTGAGAGGGGTTTCCAACTGTGAAAAAAGGTATTGTTGTCCATGTATTCTTATCGACACTCCATATTTGCAGCCTGAGGTCCTTGAGACATAATCTCCTTAGTTATCCACAAAATTGGGATAGGCTCCTACTTGGGGACATGTGCTCATCGTAGAGTGCATGAGAACCACATCATCTCCTACTAGACCTGTTCCTGCAAGGAAACATCAAACTTTCAAGTGCAGGATGTCCTACTCATCCTTGTTCTCATATGATCATAATAAAAATCAACTAAGCTAGAAAAAGAAAATTTAGACATTTTTTCAAAAATTTCTAAACTAAGCATTTCATTTTCATTTTTCTCTAGGGAGGCATTGTTTGTCGGTAAAAAATTGACATGGTTGACAAGCCATAACATATTGATGTGTATCAGAGAATATAGTAGGCCAATAATATCCTGCTCTCCAAATCTTATGGGCAGTGGTGTGTGCTACGAAATGGCCTCCATAATGTCCTGCATGAAGTTTGGTCATTAACTTATCAACTTCTTCTTTATCAACACATTTGAGGATTACCCCATATAGGTTCCTCCACCCGAGACCATTCTCTGTTAGGAAATACTTCATAGCTTTGAGTCTCAGGGTTGTTCTCTTATGTTCCACCAAATGATCAAGGCATGTGAGGTTTTTCAAATAATAAATGATGTTTGAATATCATTCATTGTTTTCAATCTCACTTACGATGATGTTGACTTGTTCCTTCTGTCCTACCTCAATGGCCTCTTGATTGATTTATGTCATCATATTTTCCATCCCTTGTCCTTTAATTATCTTAGTTGGATTGATCTCCAAATCATATTCTTGTATTTGTGACACCCACTTTCCTCTTGACCCAAGGCAATAATGTCCTACATGAAGTTTGGTCATTAACTTATCAGCTTCTTCTTTATCAACACATCTGAGGATTACCCCATCTAGGTTCCTCCACCCAAGACCATTCTTTGTTAGGAAATACTTCATAGTTTTGAGTCTCAGGGCTCTTCTCTTATATTCCACCAAATTATCAAGGCATGTGAGGTTTTTCAAATAATAAATCATGTTTGAATACCATTCATTGTTTTCAATCTCACTTATGATGATGTTGACTTGTTCATTTTGTCCTACCTCAATGGCCTCTTGATTGCTTTATGTCATCATCTTTTCCATCCCTTTTCCTTTAATTATCTTAGTTGGATTGATCTCCAAATCATATTCATGTATTTGTGACACCCACTTTCCTCTTGATCCAATGCAATCTTGTTGTGATAAAACACCCTTTATGACGGGATAGGGGACAAAGGCCTTAATCTTATTGTATCCCACATAAGTGCAGAAGTGTTTGAGAGACTTGACTAAAGCGTAAGCTTGTTTTTTCGTGATGGTGTAATTCAATTCTGGGTCTTTAAGATTCTTACTCATGAAAGTTATTGGTTGTCCGTCCCCTTGATCATTCTTTTGTAACAACACACTTGCAACAGTATCTTTTGAAGCAAAAGAGAAAATGATGAAGTCTTTGGAAATGTTCGGGCTAACTAAAACTGGTGCGAAATTTATTGCCTCCTTAATACATTCAAAACATAGCCTACCTTCACTTTCCCACTCAAAACGGACGTCATTTTTAATTAACTTGTTAAGGGGTTTAACAATTTCAACAAAGTTTGGGACGAATCTCCTTATAAAGTTAATTTGTCCGAAGAAAGATTGCAAGGATTTCTTGTCTTTAGAAAGAGGGATTTTCTTGATGGCTTCAACCCTGGTGGAATCTATCGTGATTCCATCTTTATAAATGATGTGTCCTATTAACTTACCCTTGACAACACCAAAAATTGATTTCTTAGGGTTGAGAGAAATGTCATATTCCCTACATCTTTGGAAGATAGTTCTTAAGTGTTGAATGAGTTGTTCCCTCTTTTTAGAAATGGAGGTCAGATCATTTTGATATATCTCTATGATCATTTCTATTAGATATTTGAAAGCATAGTCCATGGCTCATTGAAAAGTAGCCATGTTATTACACATTATTTTGGTCACCCCTGCGATCAACTGACGATATGTGCATAACTCACTTACATGTTCCCTGAAGATACTAAATTAGACTTTTTCCATGAGAAAAGTGGATTATCTTTTCTTCCTTAAAATCCATATCAAAGGAGATCGTCACACCCTTCTTAATGCTTGGGGTGCGATGATCCCTAATCGTCGTATGTTGCACCAAAACTGGACTGCGGCGTCGCCACATGTTGCCTGTGCATAGGGTGCGATGATCCTCAAACAAGAGAAAAGGGTGAAATTCACAAAAGTTCTAGAAGGGGATATTTTAGAAGATGAGGTGCCCTCCAATCGGTTTGGATATTACTCTCTTATCTGATTTAGTGGGATCATCCTAATCTCCTCATCCATCCCTCTTTCACCCTATATAAAGAGGGATCTCTCATGGGAAAGGCTAGGCTTTCTTATGCATGAAGAATTATGTTGAAGATTGTACTTGTGATAGCTTTGCTTTAGCTTTCCACGTCATGTTGTGAATGCTCTTCATCAAAAGCATTGGAGCAAAGGTGTGTGTGTTGAAGCACAGGGCCATTGGAAGGGAACTTGCAACATCAAGGCATGGGTTGTATTCTCCACTTTCATTTAATATAATGCAGTAATACATTTCTTCCCTATAAAGGTGTCTTTACTTTTATTGTATAACTCCTTGATCTTATACATAGACTTCATTGGAATATATGTCGTTGTTCTCTTTCTTTGTTGGTTTGTGCTTCTTAACAGGTTCACCATCCCACAAATCCAAAGATGGAGCAGCAAGGATGACGCTAGCGAGGATCAAACGTCATTTAAATGGTATGTCATGTGTCCCTCTCTGAACTAGTTTATATTACAATGAAATCTAAGGAGAAGCTTGCATTCTGCCTTGTTTTGTTCTAGCTTCATGTTGAAACTAGGGAGATTGGTTTGTGCCCACACTTACCAATTTGTCCAATAACAAAATTGGCGACCATACTGGGGAACTTCCTCTTTTGGTTTTTTGCTTCCTTTTTGCTTTTAGCTTGCCTGCTTTTGGTCAATTTCATCCTCTGAGTCTTTGGGTGATCCATCTTGACTCCCTGGTTATGAAAGTTCATTGAGAAACTCTGTCCTTTTTCCATTTTTTACTTATGTTCAGTCATTTCCGCACTATGTTTTTCCTTTAGCCTGTGACGATCAAGCTTTTGCAGCCTGCGATGATTCCTGTAGAATTTTTTTGGAATGACAGCCTAATTTTTCTCTTTGCCCAGATTTGTCATTACTTCTTAGGGTGAACTTTTAGTCTTGGTGAATGATTAATTGCAGCCTGGTTTACATCTTTTAGCCTGCATTTGATCATTTCTCAAGTGATTGAGTCTTTTTCATAAGTTTTATTACTTTTGTCTTTGACTTCTTATTCCAAGGGTATAATCTCAAGGCTTCATCCCTGAGTTCTTGCTAGATAAGTTCTTATTGATCTTTTCCAATTTTTGGATTGTTGTTGATTAGAAAACATTTTTTGTTTGCATTCGACAAATAAGTTTTCTTACTTTTCATTTTTTTCATTATGAGTTTCGTTTGGGAAATAGTGTTTTGAGTTCATTGATCTTCTTGGACAACTCTTTCTTTTTGAATTAGATCTATGCTTTTATTTGAAAAGGAAAATATTGAAGTTTCTTCTTCTATTAGTAGTATTTACAAGAAAATATTTGCATTCAAATATTTTGAAACGAGAAAATTGGAAAATTTAGTAGATTTGGTTGTTTGGAATCAATATCATTCAAAGATTGAAGAAAATGTGCTTTGTAACTTTTTCTATTCTAGAAAAAGAAACCTTCTCCCTTATGTAATTAGAGTTAATCGAACGAAAATATTGCATCTCATATCTTTTTCATTTTATTAGGTCAAGGTCAAATACTTCATTAGCTTCATCTATGTTTCCCTTTTTTAGTAAGCAACAACCATTAAAATTCAGCGTAATTTTAAAATCTTCCTAGTAACTTTGATTTTCTAGAACTTTTATACACCAACATTAGTTATGATAGTGCTTTGGAATAGGTTGTGAAGCACGCTCTCCAAAGCATAAAAACACACACTTGTGATAGGGAGAGTTTAAATCTGCTTGCTACATTTTGCTTTGGGAAGCCCTTGTAACACAAGGGTCAATCACGAGGTCGCATTAGGGTTGATAGAGTTACTCACCCTGCTTTGTTGGTCTTAGTTTATATATTTTGCGTATTATTGGGGGTCACTTGAGAACAAAATATTGTGTGAACCTTCTCGAGGTGATTTTGGGCTTAGATACCCTGCCCTTGCCCGTGGATCAGATTGTCGACTACTTCCCCATGCATCCTTGTCGTAATTGGTGACCTTAGTGGCCTATCTCTTTAGAGTCTTTACACGAGGTGACTGTGGAGGGGAAAATCTTCACGGTACCTAGAATCGACGTTGGCCAAACTCACTCAGGCTCCTTGGAGGGTATACCCACGATTATGTGTGGGAGTTTGCACCAGGGTGTAAGTTTGTTAAGTAGGTCATTGACGTAACTTTTCCACCCGCTTTATCCAAGACCCTTCTTGTCTTGATCTCACGACATTGGATTTCATCACCAACTAGTGATTTCGAAATAAGAAGGTTTGTTTGCATGCTTGATATCTAGATTTTATTAGTAAGTGTTGTTTGTTTCTCTAGTTGGCCATGGATTTCTTTCATTCTTTATTTGGTGTGGACAACATCGGTCCTCGTCGTTCATGTAGGATGCAAGGGTTACCTCCGGAAGAGCAGGAAGAATACTCTCCTTTGCTTCCTAACTCACTAGAGGGTGTTTCTCCTGAAGGAGCAGTCAATACTGATGTGTCCTCTGAGATTGGCAGTTCTACTCCATTGGAAGAATCAACACTTCCTATAAATATGTTATTGAATGTTATACAACATCCACTTTTTCTTCGAATAAACTCTTTGGGAGACATTGTTGTTGAATATTATACTAGAATACCTATTGGACCTTACGCGAAGTCTGGTGTAGACGATCCACCCTTTCAAAGTGAATCATTTAGAAATTTGGTTCATACTGCTGGAATTTTTAATCCTAGCTCAGTCCACGTCCGTTCTTTTTGGAGGACCTCCTCAAGACACGATATTTTTGATAAACTAGGAATGAGTCCAAATCAACCTATGTCATCACATACACTCGTGACTTCCACTTCTTATACAGTACCTTTAGATCACTTTACTGCATGACCAGTGATGTTGCTACGGTTTCAGACCAGTTGTTGGTTGGTTCTCATACAATTCTTCCCCTCCAGCTTACTAGCTCTACCACGGTCCCACAAGTTACACATGTTTTTTCTAGAAGTCCAGTCATAACTCAATCTCCTATTAGAATGCCACTTCCACCTATATCAAATCCATCACTTCCACTTGGGTATAACGCTCTTAATACTTCTACTTCTAATCTTTCCCAGAGTCCATCCGGAGGACCCAATATTTATGTTCCACCTGGGTATAATGTTGCTAGCAGTTTTTTTCCCACACCTACCTGGGTTCTCTCCGGAGGGCCTAGCATTCCTCCTCCACCTCCACCTGGAGGATCTAATCATCTTGGCCCAAGTAGATCCAATCAAGTTGGAGGCACAAGTCATTCTGTCACTTCTAGTTTTCAAATTCCTATTGGAGGCCAACCTCAAGTTGAGGTCCAACCCCAAGTTGGGGGGAAACCTCAAGTTGGGGGGCAACCCCAAGTTGGGGGTCTTAACCTAATGTACGGGCAATGTATACCTAGATTACAATCTCAAACTTGGAATTTTCCATTCCAAGGCAATCAACAACTACCTAGGGGGAAAACTCCTCAAGTAAATTATTTTGTGCCCCCTAATCTTGGGCAACCATAACCAAGCTCTGTAAATCCTACCTGGGGTCAAGATTTTTTGTCTAATGCTCCTTTCCAAGGTAGCATACCCAATAAACCAACACATGTTGGCTACTTGACTCAAAACCCTCCACCCTTGAATTTGACAGGACCCTCTAACTATATACAGAGTACTTATGGTCCTACCGGTATACCTATGGGATTGCCTCCTCAAAATTACCAGTTTCCTCAAGTCAACAGATAGTTGTCATTTCTAGCTACTTTGGATTTACCAAATTTACCTAGGATTTTGAATGATCCTATTTTTCATTCTCTTTATTGGCCAGTCATACCTACCAAATTACCATCAGACATTCCTAAGTTTGACAGACGATCGGAAGAAGACCCAAATAATCACATCATGACATTTCATATTTGGTGTTCATCGAACTCCTTGATGGATGACTCCATTCAATTACGTCTTTTCCAATGAACTCTTACAGGTTCGGTAGCCAAATGGTATATTGAATTGCCATGAGGATTCTTCAATGATTTCAACACTTTAGCTATGGATTTCTTAACACATTACCAGTTATCGATACAATATGATATAGGAACCAAAATTTTGAGTTCATTTAAACAATCCTCTTCTACTCATATTTCCGATCATATTCATGAGTGGAGGAGGAGAAGACGACTAATCAAAGTTCTCCTTCCTGATCAATTGTTTGTTGAGTGGTTTACCAAATCACTCATTGGTCCTATAGCCCGAGATGTTTCCATGGGAAGTGTCGTCACTGAAGAGCAAGAGATTAGTCGTGCTCAATAATTAGATCTCATTTATTCACAAATGGGCACACTATATGAATTGATCTCTAATGCTCCTTGCCCGTCTGCAAATCCAACCCCAACGCCTCCAGTAGATTTGCATGTTGTTGATGGTGTGATTAGCACTTTTCATGTTGAGACTCAGTCCAAACAAGCCAGACATTCCAATCCCAAATCTACTACTGCTAATGTACAAAATGTTACTCCTCCAACTCCTTCTCCCGGTAAAACCTCTGAGATTAATACGGTTCATTCTACACCTACCGGTAAAAATCAAAATAAAAAGAAATGGAAGGGTAAGGATAAAGAGGATAAAAATAATAATCAACAATCTAATAAACCCAAAACTCATCCTGTTGATGATAAAGAAAAGTGAAAGCCTCGTTATCCTTGTCTTATCTATGGTGAGGATCATTATATGAAAGATTGTCCACAACGTGTTGAGGTTACTAAGTTCCTGCAAGGGACCGGGACACCTCCTACACCCGTCGTTTTGTCACAACTTTTTCCTTCTCAACAGCAAGCCCAATTGGTTATTCATGAACAACCTTCTCCCTCTACCACATCGTATGTACTTATGTGTATTGGTGACTCCAAGAAGAACGAAGTTGCAGTCACTACTCGAGCCAAATATTATTATCCTTCTAAAGAGAAAGTTGATGATTCACCACCTTCATTGGTTCAACCTCCTCCGTCGACTTCACCTCCCAACAGTCCTCTTCATCTCAAATGACTGAATCTAGATACATTTCTTCGTCCGCCTCCTAAGGGCATTGTTTGTAAGTCATCATTTAAACCCCACGCACGTGCCGCTCAAAACTACAGTATTGTAGAAGATCTTGTGCATGCACCTTTTGCGATGTCGGCTCTCGAAGTCCTTCAATTTTTCCTACGCAACAGAAGGAACGATTAAAGGATATTGGTGGAATTGATCCTACCGATACAAACTTGATAATCTTGAATTGAAAGATCACATTCCAAGACTCCCTCATCAATTAGCATTTCAAATACAATCCATTATGGAAAATAAGAACATTTGTCGAACCGTTGTTGATGAAAGAGCTTCGACTTGCGTCATGTCCGTTACTTGTTGGAAATTCATTGGCTCTCCTTCCCTTATCGAGTCACACAATACTCTAAAAGATTTTAATGGTACAGGATTTAAACCTTATGGTGTTCTTCCTTCGTTATATAGTGTGTTAGAAGGTAAAGAGCTTACTATTGAGGTTGAAGTGTTTGATTCACCTCTCGATTACAACCTTCTACTTGGCCGTAGTTAGATTGATTCTATGCGGGCATTTGTTTATACTCTTTTCTGTGTGATATGCTTCCCTCACCAAGGAAAAGTTGTTACCATAGATCAGCTCGTCTTCTCTACTTCTGATTCGCGCACTAGTAATGTTCCATTTATAGCGAAGACACCTCCTGGTTATGAGAATGTCAGTTTGGGTCTTTTAAATGAATCATAGTTAATGGGTACTTTTCCCATTCCACCACCTGATGTTACTCCTCCTTTTGTCACTTCTATTAACATGATCTCAACCACTATTGGTGAAACCCCTGAGTCTTATGACCCTTGGATAGTACCTAGCTTGGACGAATATCTTCGTTACGGCAACATAATGCCTTTAAGTCCGGTAGAATTGGCTTATCAATATATTCAATCGGCAACTCCTTCTCCTCGTTCTCTCTTATATACGTCTCCTGATTTGTTTCACATGGTATTTCACAGCAATGAGATGATCATGACAGTTATGTCCATGGAATACACCCCATGGGATGATGGCCATCATCATTCTATCATCTTCCTGGAACCCGAGACTATAGAGAGTTACCAACAGATTTCAAATCTATCTACTATTGTTACTATTCCCCCTATTCCTGAACCAACATGTGATGTTTTGTACAAATTGAACTTGGGAAATATTTCACCCACCATTCCTCTAGATATTTCGATTAAGCCTAGAATCGTAGAAAATGTTCATATCGGTGCCTCATGTTCTCCTGATGAGATCTAAATCTACAAGGCCCTTTTCCAATAATTTTGTGATGTTTTTTCATGGAGTTACGAAGAGATGCCTAGAATTGATACAGATATTGATGTACATGAAATTAAGACATACCCGGACGCTAAACTCGTTCGACAAAGACTTCGCCCAGTTCATCTACGCAAATTTGTTGTTATTAAACTTGAAGTTGAAAAACTTCTTAAAGTCGATTTTGTCTACCCTGTAGCGTTGACTAATTGGGTGTCCAATATTGTTCCAGTTACGAAGAAACAAGGCACGATCCGTGTTTGTGTTGATTATAGGGATATCAACAAGGATTATCCCAAAGATAATTATCCAACCCCTTTCGTTGACCAAACCATTGACGATTGTGCTGGGAGTGAAATCGTCTCTTTAATGGATGGATTCTCCGGCTATAATCAAATCAATATTTTACCTGTGGATCAACATAATACTGCTTTTATTTTCCCTTGGGGTACCTTTGCATATCGTAAACTCCCTTTTGGTCTCAAGAATGTTGGTGCGACTTTTCAATGCGTTGTGTCTTATGCTTTTCATGATATTAAGAACATTGTACAACCTTACCTGGATGACTTATCAACGCATTCCATGCGTCGCCAAGATCATCCAACACACTTACAAGCCATTTTCCTATGCTATCGATATTATCGCATACGATTGAATCCACACAAATCCATTTTTTGTGTGGAATCTAGACGACTTCTTGGTTTTATCATTTTATGAAAATACTCCAAATGGATAGTGATTCTCCAGGAGTTTGATTTGGAGTTTGAATGAGCCAAGTCAAAGAAATATTTGGTTTTTTTCTGAATCGATATGTGACCTTCCCTCCACTGAGACAGAAACTATGGTAGAGGATTCCTTTCCTAATGAGTCTCTCTTTCTGATCAGTTTAGATGACATATGGTATGGAGACATTATCATTTATCTCCAAACCCAAACTTCTTGGCCTCATCTTTCTCGTGTAGATCGTCGTCGAGTTCGATATCAATCCCATCAATACATTATCCTCGGTGATACCCTTTACCGTCATGGTATTGATTTTGCACTTCGAGGATGTCTAATCTATGTTGAAGCTGAGAAAGATTTAAATGACTGTCATTCCAAAGCATGTGGCGGTCATATGTCTGGGTATGCCACTTCCCAAAAGATCTTACAAGTTGGTTACTTTTGGCCTTCGTTGCTTAAGGATTTCATTATTGTTGTTCAGAAATGCCACATTTGTCAAACGTATAAAATTAAGATCTGATCACATCAGGATCTTCTTTACCCTGTAGTTTATGTTGGTCCATTCACTAAATGGGGCATTGAATTCATGACGTGTAACCCTCACTCAGTCAGGGGGCATGGATACATTATCGTAATCGTGGATTATTTCACTAAATGGGCCGAGGCGATGCCTACATTTGATAATACTAGGAAAACTACAACGTTGTTCATATTCAATCATATCGTTACTAGGTTTGGTGTCCCTCAAGCCATCGTCACTAACCATGGTAGTCATTTTTGCAATTTCATGATGTCAAAACTTACCGAGAATTGGGTCTTCAACATGAAAACGCAACCCCTTACTATCCACAGGTCAATGGCCAGGTTGAAGCAATCAACAAAGTTCTAACTACTATGCTTCGACGGATGGTAGGAATTCACAAGTCAAACTAGCACACAATGCTCTTCTCGGCATTATGGGCCTATCAGACGTTCATTAAATCTACCATAGGATTCACACCTTTCCAGTTAGTATATGGTATCAAAGCTATTTTGAGGATTGAATGTGAAATCCCATCTTTGAAACTAGTTGTTGAACTTCTCCCTAACACCTCAGTAGAAGAAGAATGTATCGTGTATTTGATGCAATTAGGTGAGACTCGTCGTGACACTGATTTATTCATAGAAACCAAGAAAAAATGTGTCAAAGCTCAATACGACAAGCATGTCAAACCACACAAATTTTCTGAAGGTGATTTAGTTCTCCTTTACGAACAAGATCGTGACTTATTAGAGGCCGGTAAATTTGAGCCCATGTGGTGTGGCCCATATTTAGTTAAACGAGTGTTGGAAAAAGGGGATTATGAGTAGGTGGATTATGATGGAATTCCTTTGGGTGAACCCAGAAATGGGCTTTACTTGAAGATGTACTATGCTTAAAATATTTTTCCATGAGTGCTTTGTATTTTAGTGTATCATACTCTAGTGTGATTTTTTCGTTTCTTGTTCTTCTTTTAAGTTGCTTACCTTGCATGGTGCTTGGTTTCCAGATGTTGGCATCCTCGCTACTCTATGTCGGCTTTGCCGATGGTGCTAGTCGCAATACTCAGAACCTAGCGTCTTCTGCATGGTAAATCTATGCACCTACGGATGAGTTAATCGGTCTACACAGTTTTTTCCTTGGTCGTGCAACTAATAATATCGTGGAATACAGTGAAGTTATCGAGTTATTAACTAACACCATTTCATTTGGAATCTATCATCTTATTGTACGTCTTGAATCACAACTAGTGGTACTGCAATTGAGTAACGTTTATTCCATCTGAATTTCTACTTTGTTACGGGTATACTTAAGGATTCGCCTCTTGGAAATACATTTTGATTATATTGAGTATCAACATATTCCTAGATGTCTAAACACATTAGCAGAAGCATTGGATAATTATTTTTTAGACAGACATTTGTGCCATTTATAAATCTAAACACACATTTAAAAGACAAGTAAGCCGGTAGGAACTTTATATTAATACGTCAAAAGTTACAAAAAATGTTTGTATTGAGACCAAAATGTCAAAATGGTGAAGCTCATGGATTCATATACTTAAGCATCATGGATTTTGCTCGCTATAACAAACGACTGCCCATGCCACTCAATGGAGCATTCAACCAATGGATGTTGATACGCCAATTGTATGGCGTTGGTAGCGCCGAGGTAACTCGTCCACCGTGATGTCAGGGATGTTCACAGTCAATCCCTCAAGGTTTTGTTCAATCTCCTCGAGATCCTCACCATCCACACCTCGACCCACCACTGCGCCTACCTCTCCACGTCTATGAATAGGAGATGATCATGGAGGTCGGTAAGGCACCACATCTGCATTGTTGAGAGCACTTGATTAGTCTCGAATAAATAGCAAAAATATTTTATAATTAAAATACCTATTAAGAACCAAATATCAATATAGCATAGAAAAACCTCAGAATAAGTACTCAATGCCTTGAAAAATAGATAATTTCAAATAATAAGCCTCTTCGAGGGGGCAAATTCCTTTTACCCCACATTAATGTTCAAGTACAAGATTATTCCAAATGAAAATGTCTCATTGGTATATATAGGACACTAGGAGGTATAATTACAACTAATGGAATAAAGCCGACATAAATAAAATAGAATTACTAATGTAATATGCCCCAATTAAGGGTTAATGAGCCAATATTAGGGCTTAAAATGCCCCTCCCCTTGAGACAAGTGTTGTTCGCAACGCTTGAGTAACTCTGGATGCTTCTATATAAAAGACTCATCTTCCCAAGTGGAATCTTCAGCCGGTAGTTTCCTCCATTTAATGAGATACTCT
>ML794947.1:189913-212493 GCA_009831015.1 Picea engelmannii
CCCATGCCTTCTCCTCCACTTCTCATACCTCTTATTAACTCCTCGGCTCTTTTATCATACTCTATGATGCCCTTCCCAGCTTCCATGGCGTCACCTCCCCTGCTCTACTCTGTGCAAGTTCTCGTTGGCTCGTGGGTAATTTTTGTTCCATGTTCCATCAAGTGTGTACACACACTCCCCCTCCCACAAATATGGTTTACGCTGCGTCCCCACTCTGATTACATTTTTCATTTATATAGTGAACTCCAGGACAGCTCGCTTATGTGCCCTCCCATCATGTGGCGAAGATCCAGAGCCCCTTGCACTTGCATGTCCTGTGTCTCGGAGGAATTGAAGGAGCAATTTTGCACTCTTCGTTTGGATGTCCGATGCACGAAAGAACAAACAGACTCTTGTCTCAGGTAATTTCAAAGGGAAAACCAGGGGTTGCGGGATGAAGTAGTCAATTTGCAGGATCAATTACATCAGCAAGAACTCAGGCATAATCAAGAGCTTGCAATTGCACTCTATGGGATCAACATGAATACTAGGAAAATTGGAGAAATGGAACAACAAATGATAAATCTATTAAACTGCCCTCAGCATCCACTGAATTCCAATGATTCGGTAGGGTCAAGGCTTCCCTCAACCTTCCACTCAGCAGCAAGCAACGAGCATCCTTGTGGACCTCCTTCTCTAGTGATGGTCCCAGTCTGGTTGAACCCGGGAGAAGGAATTCATAACCCAAGTGCCAACCTAGCAGCATATCCAGCAAACATCTAGGAGGACCCAACAACTTTCCAAAATTTTTAAACAAGTTTTGGATGAATTGTAAATTTTTGCTAATTTTGTTTACTTATGTAGCCATTTTTACATGGAAAATTAGTAGCTCCTTTTGGACTAGTTTCACCAGCATAATTAGCATACAACAACCAATCATTTTTCTAGGAGAAGAACAGAGATTCCATTTCTCTGCTTTATGTAATCTGGGGAACTTAATATTTCTTTTTTAATATAAAATCCCAATCGTTTCTGTTAAAAAAAAAAAAAAAGTAATATTAAACAATTCATTTAAAGTTTCACTTAAAACTAAGCCATGTAAAGTGGGTGAAGTGATTGGGGTCAAGACTCAATGGGCATAGGGCTCGTGACATACAAGGGGTCGTAGTGTCTCATTCATGGGTGCATTTATAGAGGATGTGTGGTA
Source organism: Picea engelmannii (assembly GCA_009831015.1). NCBI lineage: Eukaryota > Viridiplantae > Streptophyta > Pinopsida > Pinales > Pinaceae > Picea > Picea engelmannii. The sequence continues at coordinate 191,100 of ML794947.1, forward strand.
CCTTCGTCTGCAATTCATTTTTTCCAGGCCCATTAATTGCCATTCTTTTATTCTTTCATAATTTTAAGGAGAGGTTGAAGGTCACTACCCTGGTGTGGTGACCAGATAATGGCAATTTCACCCACAAATACCTAGTGGAAATGAGAAGGTTGACTTTTGATGAGACCCCCTTTCTCTCAACCATGCAACTGAGAGCCATTACCTTGGTTTAGTGACCAGATGATGGCAATGTCATACCACTAGATATTCATGGACATGATAGGTCAGCTCGTGATGAGACCTCCCATCCTTCAACTAGCCTTTTAAGCATTCTTTATTATATTTTGGGTCCACTTTACTCAAAGATAAGTGTTTCACTGATTTCTTGGGTGATCCTTGGGTGAAGCATCTAGAAGGTTCATACAAGGATTTTATATTTTACCCAACATCAATCCCTCTGGGATTTCAACCCCTTTTTCCCATAGAATGAGGGACAACCCCTTCATGGATCAATACGCCCTAAAATCCCAAGAGATAACAAAATGGAGGGGGGGGATGATGGAAAGTGGTAAGTATGGTCGGGAATGATACGATGTCTCTTTAATGGAGTTCCTAGTAGTAAACGCATCCCAAGGAAGACCACTTACTAGGTCATAATGTCAACCATCAAGGTGAAGCAAGGAAAAAAGGCATAATGTCCAAGCATATATCATGAAATCTAGAGAAATCTAAGATACAACATACTCAACTGGATTAAATATTGAAATGATGTTCACCATAATATTGACTTTTACCTCATGGAGAGAGGCCCACTGCCTTCCAGAACCTAGCTAATCTGGTGGATTCCATCTGGAAATCTGTGACCATCTATGGTGGTGAGAGTGGTTTCCAACTATGCAAAAGGGTATCGTTGGCCATGTAGTCTTCTCATCACTCCATATCTACAACCTGAGGGCCTTGAGACATAATCTCCTTAGTTATCCACAAAGTGGGGATAACACACTCGATAAGCCAAATCTCAACTTGATGAGCCAAATCCTCATTTGATCCAACCTCTTTGCAAATTGTCTTATGGTTGTTATGCCTCAGCTCCAATATAATGGAAGACATTCTTGGGTGAAAGATGGAGGAGATATTACAACATCAACACCAAAGTTGTAAGTGCTTTATTGCTCTCTTTATAATATAAATTGGCATATTCCCCTCATGATTGTGTTTCTTATTGTATGCATGTCTATTTTTTCTTAGTTCAATATAGATAGATCTATATTTCCTAACAGTATATTATGGAAGAAGGAAGTATTGCATTGTCTCTTGCCAAATTTCTCTTGCACCTGGAGCTTGAGTATCAAGATCAAGGGTTGGAGCAACAAGGACAACCGACCGAAAGGAGGTAGGTTATATATCCCATTATCTCATCTTCTCTTCTCATTTTGTTTGTGGGCACACAAAATACATTTAAGGGTAAAGTAGGGAACCATTTTTTACCTTATTTCTTGGATCAAAGGAGTCTTGGTCCAAGGGGATTTTCACTTGTCTCCATGGGAAACTTTTCCACAACAGAAACTGATGACTCCACTAGGGAAGGCATGTTTTAATCTTTCCTTAGTGTTTTCTATCCCTTTGATTTTTTGTTTGTTGATTGATCTTTTTGGATTGTATGCATATTCTTTGAATTTTCCCCTTCCTTCATCATCATTGGGAATCTTACTGAGTAAAGAACCTTACCCTTTCTCATGTATGGGTGAGGTTTGTCTTTTTCACCACTTTCCAAACTTCATCCCCCCCTGTAAGGTAATACGATGTGATAACATATTGATTATCCCCCTCTCTTAGTTTCTTGGGGAGCAATGAAACCTTGATCATCGCCCTGTCTGCAGTGTTATGGGGGCAATAATCCTCTCTCTGAGTGGATTTTGAGCTTTCATTGCCTCTTTTCTATCAAATTTATGTCTCAGAACCTTATATCAGAGTCCTTCATGTATGGTTGTGGCTTTGATTGATTATATTTTAGTAATTATCATAAAAAAAAATTCCTCTTTCGAGTTTCCATCTCCTATCAAATTGTGAAGTGTACATGATTGTCCTAGTTCAACTCAATCCTTTGGCCAAGTCTATGTCATCAATAGTTTGATCCTTATCAATTTTAGGCATTCAAAATTCTACCACCTTGATTACAAGGCATTATATGTGTTTTACTTATTGGATTTTGGAGTCCTTTTCGTTGATTTGGGGATTGCATATGTTGCATTAAGCCTTGTTGTTGATTTTCTCACTCTTATCCTCTTGGGAAAACTTTTGATCCCTTGAGTGCACTCCTGAACTCTATGGCCTTGTTGATACTTTGCATTGATCTTTAATCTTTTCTACTTGAATTTTGAGGTTTCAAAAAGTGGTTTTCCTTTACTTTACATTTTTGGGTTCTTGTTTGAACGTGTTGGAGGTGTTCTTGCATTTGAATTATTTGAGTGCTTGTCAACTTTTTGAGTGTATATTTTGTTTGTGTCTTTTTTCTTCGTGATACTTTGCATCGTCATTGAATTATTTTTTTTTTTTTGAAAGTAAGGAAGTAAAAAAGAGTTGCATTTGAAGTTATTTCATTGCATTCTAGAGGGGCATGTTAAAGATCGCACTTTAGAGAGAAGCAAATTGCATTAGGCATATGCATCTAGGAAAGAAAAAGACTCTCCTCTTTACGATAGCTCCCATTCATCGAAAATGAAATCTTTGCATTCCATTTTTGTCCATGTTTTAGAGTTGATTCATAACACCATATAGTCCACTTCCACTTGCCCTATTGAGTAACAAACATCCATTAAAATGAATGAGGAACATAATATAAAATCAATTAGACCTTTTTTTTCTCTTTTATAGCAAACCAACAAGTCTAGGATTTTAGGGCTTTAATAGTTGGGTGGAGACTTAACTCTTCAAGGCCACAGGAATGAGATTATAGAATAATAGAGAGTGTAAAATCTAGTAGTAGCAATTAATGTTAGTCGTGGAATCTCTTCTCACAAAGGAGTCAAACACAAAGTCAAGTAAACCAATCAATTGAGATTTCCCCTCTTATGTTTGCCTAGTGGGACTATCACAAGTTTGGGTCTTTGAAGAGTGGTTGATCCTCCAGGTGACATTGATTCTTCTTAGTTTTGGGTCGTGGATTTGTGTCTGACATTCCCATGCCCATTTGGTAGTATTGAATGTCAATTGTACCCCCCCCGTTCATTCATTGCGAATTTGTAAACATACTAACCTCTCCTAGGATTCCACACAGGTGACTGCAAGGGGGACTCCTTCTGCAAGGAAGGCTCCTTGTGGTACCCACGACAGACATTCAATCTCCACTTCAGTGAACCGGGAGGGTATTTTCCCGTGGGCTCTTAATTTCACCTTGGGGAATTGTTGCATGAAGTTTATTGTAATTGTTGCTCATTTATTCATTGACGGCCTCATGTCCCATCTCTAGACGATCCTTACTTCATTTCTCCCTATAATAAGGGAGGTGTTTTCTTGCTCTTCTCTTGTAGGGACTTTGGTAGTGTGTTCTCTTTAACATTTAGCATATCCTAGGTTGAATCTACATCCATGGAAACAGTTCATGAGGCTACTGACCAAGGGACCCCTTTTCACAATGAACTTTATGCTTTTCATTTTTTTGGAAATGTTGGTCCTCCCTACATCACTACATTGAATCTTCATGGTTTCACTATGGGGTTAACAGTATGATTTTTTTCCACTCACGTGGTCCCCAATGCTCCTGCTACTACCCAAGAAATCTCTCCACCTCAATAACATCAATCTCCTATTTACCCTTTTCCTTCTTCACTTGTCGTGTCTTGTTCTTTTTCTTCTTCCTCCCCTGGTGAAATCCTTGATGCTAGTAACTAGGAGGATAAGAAGAACAAGAAAAGGAAGAACAAGAAGAAGAAAAATAAGCAAGGGGGAAATCAACTAGCCATTGTCAAGAGTGTTGATAATGTTGGAAAACCTACTAACATAGGTCACAAGCCCAAATTCCCTTGCAGACTTTGTAAGGCTGACCACCTTCTTAACCATTGCCCTAGTATTCCCAAGGTATCAGAAGTGTGGTCCATAGGTTCCCAACAAACAATGTCATTGGTCGCTACAAGTCATGCTGGTGATAGCCCATCAACCAGTGATCACAAGGTTGGGGGAAAAAAGGGTAAAGTCAGAACTCCTTGCCGATTATTAGGGGAAATGCACCTCACTTACCTTTTCCCTCGTATAGATGAATCTTGGAAATTGTTGGAAGATATTGATGTTTCTCATAAACAACCTCCAGTTGCTTCCCATGAGTCCTCCCCCAACCAACCATTGCTTGGTGAAGTAGTTGGTCTAATTCAATCCTCAGTAGATCCCACTCTTCCCTTGAAGATTGAAGTGGATACCACTCAAGTTTTTCTTGTCACTTCATGTTCCTCCAGACAAGGGGGCATTTCACTTGTTTCAAAAGAACCCCTTCCAAGTACTCAGGTAATTTCCCTTGATTGAAATAGGTTGGTAGAGCCTCACCTTCCTTCCTCCATGTATTTCCAAATCAATGTGTAGGTTTTTGATATGATCATACATCGCACTATTGTTGAAAAAGGCACTTATGTTAACATTCTATCCTCAACCTTTTGGCAAGCTATGGTTTCCCCTCAGCTTGTGTTTGTTACCCATCATCTGTTGGATTTTAATAGAAGATCCAGTGAACCTTTATGGATCCTTTCTCAGCCGCCCATCACCTTAGGAGGGAAAATTGTCTGTATCGATGTTATGGTAGTCCAAGGTCCCTTGGACTTTAATTTGTTACTTGGGTGGGACTATGTTTATGATATTAAAGTTGTCGTGTCCACACTCTTTCGAGTGATGCATTTACCTCATAATGGAAACATTGTGACCCTTGACCATATTTTATTTATTAGTCCTGATCTGACTGTCAACCATCCGACTTCCCCGAATGTTCCTTATATGAAATTGGTATCCCTCCTGCCACAAGTTAATTGTGTGGCATCATGTCCCATGCCTTCAACTGCTAATGAGAAGGATCTTGTCAATGTATGCTCGACTTCTTTAGACTTTGATCTGATAGTTGACATGGTGAACCCTTCAATGGGGGATTTGGAGCATGATCTTTCCCTCATTACCACTATTGAGCCTCTTGACATACATTCTTTCCAGAGTACTTTCATTCCGTCTAATGAAGACTTCTTGGAATTCGTGGTCAAGGTTCATGATCATAGTTCACTTTCTATGTCAAGCTCGTTAAAAAATGAAACAAATAACCAAGCATAGTTCATTTTCAATTTCAATCTCGTTAAAAAATGACACCAACCCCGAGCACAATTTCATCCTTTGTTTTGATCTCGTTAAAAAATGAAGCAAACACTTCGAGCATAGTTCATTCTTTGTTTCAATCTCATTAAAAAATGAAGCATACATCTTATTGTCTAATTAATGGTTGCGCTTTCTACTGCTTTGCTTCTATTTGTCGTCTCACTTTCTTATGGCCATTGCAATTATTCTTGATGTTATTCGTTCGCATCACGTTGCTCCCATTTTGCGGTTACCCTCTAGAGAGACACCTTGTTGTGAGTGGTTTGTTCGCATCACGTTGCTCCCATTTTGTGGTTACCCTCTAGAGAGACACATTTTTTTGAGTGGTCCTCGCTTGCCATGCCTACTTTCTATGCCCTATCATAGTCATTGCTTAGGAGACGTTCTGCCCATTGGAACTTAGTTGCATGCCACTCTTTCTCTCTAGACAAGCTCAATCTTTATTCTTTCTTGTACTAGTAAATACATGAGAATAAGTTACCGAGTATACCTTTATCACTTTTTCGGGCTCATAAAAACTATATGAAAAAGGAACTCTTGGGAGTCTCCTTTAAGTTCTTTTCAAACTCTCTAAAAATGAAAAGATTGTCAAGCGAGATTATTTCCTTTCACAATCATTAAAAGGATTTGAAAGAGTGTATATTCAGTGTAAGTTTAACCCTTTTTTGGACCATATGGACTAATTACGAAAAAGAATTACTCTATTCAACCTTGGCTAGAAGATTTCTCCCTTGTGTTGTTTTATACTTTTTCAGGCTCGGGGGACTAAATTTATGAAAAAGAACACCCTTAGAGTCTCCTTTAAGTTCTTTTCATACTCCCTAAATGTGAAAAGACCATTGAGTTTACCTTCTTTGGGCTCGTAAAGTTATACATTCAAGGACCCATATGGGATCGAACCCCTACTTCTTCAGGTTCATTAAACATGTGATGAGGAACTCATCGAAGATGAGCTATATCGAGCATTTGTTATCCTCCTCAAGCTCATTAAAAACCAAATAGGTACTCATCATTCATGGTGGTGGAAAATTTGATGGAAGTGGGTCAATTTTTGCATTATGGAAGTTGTATCTTATTTCCCTTGAACATGGAAATTGTTTGAGTCCTTTTCATACAATTGAGTTTTATTTTTCCTAGGAGTCGTCCCAGTAATATGAGTCATAGATACTCCTCCAACTGGTTACTCTTATGATCATCATGGAGAGTGCTTCAATGACTCATGCGTTGTTCCACTATATTCGTCCAGCTCTTGTGTCTTGCTACCAAGTCACCATTGTATCGTGTTATATGTTCAAGGGAATTTTAATCCTCAGTCGACCATCTATTGTTTTGTTGACTTTCCATGTCATTCATCCATGTGTCAGTTGTACTTTGTGATACTCTCTCTTCACATCATCTCTCAGTGTATGTTTCATGTTTATTGATGGGGGATACATCAAGGTTCTCCTTCCATGGATCTCTTCATATCGACTTTAGCACATTATGTAGGAGAGGGATCTAGAAACCAACTAGTACTTTAGAGCTTGTAGCCATCAATGGAAGGCCTCCTTATGATGGACAGTGGGTTTACATCATTCACTCATGATTGATTGATTCTACGAGTGTTCAACGCCAAATCCTCTATTCACACTCACTATATTGTACTAGGTACCTTGGGTTCCATCTTCATCATCGGTGGGTCCCCTCGCGTATGTTAATAGTATATATCAATGATCGGTAATCAAACAATGTCTACCATGTTTGACATCATAACATCTATTCACATAGCTATAAATGTGTCATTTCAGGATCGGGACGAAGACCCTGAGAACCCCTTAGGCACTCACCTACATTACATGTCTTCCTCGGGTTGTGATGGAGATTATTTGAGTACTTATTAGATTCAAGTATGTTCATCATGTTGGCAATCTCACTAATATGTATGCTATCACATAGATCCACTTTGTATTGATCTATGGCTATGTTTTTGTCATATTGCAGATCCATTGTGTATTCTTTCATGGCTACGACCTGATCACGTCATGGAGGTATGGATCCATGTTGTATCTTTGATGTCCATACCCTTATTCAGTGTTTTCATGGATCCGTAATGTATTGGTCAGCGGCCATGCTTTGATTAATTTTATTCTGAGCATGGGTTGACTACCTCGAGGATGATACACATATATTGTTTGATGTTTTGGAGATCTTTGACAGGTGCAGTGGTCAAGATAATGGTCAGGATAATGTTAGAGAGACGGTATAGGGTCTGACAGTTATATCTGTGTGGCAAAAGAAAGTGGTGTAGCTTGTAGGCTCTAATCTCAACAAAAACTACATTGGTTAGAGAGACAGTGTAGGGTCTGATAGTTATAGGGACTGACAATTACAGAGCTAACAAAGAGAATAAAGTATGAATAAATATTAATGCAAGTCGCGGTGAGTATCAATGCAAGCCTTCACCGCGGCAATAAAAATTCAATCTTAAAATCTAATAAAATTCAAGATAAAAATCATTTTTAATTTATTTTATTTCCAAAAAATAATACTATTCAAATTTCCCTAACTTAAACATTGGAAATCCAAAAAAAAAAAAAAAATTCAAGAGTGAAACTATTAGTTAGTCAACTACTAACTCGTTGTTATAGTCCTCACCTTTAGCGAGGACTAATAAAATAATACAACATATGTAGAGGCCCAACTAATGTTCACACATATAAATATTGTTTCCCATCATAAATATACTTTATTTCACTATGTCAAAATCACTAAATTTTGAAAATCCATATTTCATAATTAGGTTATCAAATTTATATACAAGTGTTATTTCAACACAAACAATATGCACTTTGTAGCTAAATAATAAATGCTCTGTTTTTCAAGACAAACAATATCCACTTTATAGCTAAATAATAAACGCTTATTGTATCTAACTACTTTTAAATTCAACGATATATATCCAATCTCTAATTTATTATGAAATATATATCGATTACTCTTTTCAAAAACAAATTTCTTATATCAAAATTTGTTATAATTAAATGAAAAGGCAAAATTTAGGTTGTTATGTGATTTATAAGAATATTGTTACCAACACAAAGTCATAATTGAGGTGTCTATTACATTTGAATCCTAATTATATTAAAACTAACTATTTTTAAAATAATGGAAAGTTATTTTTAAAGTGTTTATTACATTTAATTTTTAATTCCATGTTAAAAGTTAATAAATATTAAAGGACAGAAAAACTTTTTATGAATTATGTGTGTGTTATATATAGTCAACATAAATTTATGGTTCATTGACATGATCAATATTTTTGACATTTATATATGTCATTTTGTTATTAGTCTGTGCCGAAGGCGTAAAGGGATTATAGCGATCGATAATTCGTTGACTTCATATTAATATGTCATTTGACTATAAAATTTCACATCATTTGTATTGTTCGAACTATAAAAGTAAAAACATTATTTTTTATATAATAAAAAAAACCTTATATGTCATCGTCTTATTGGAGAATAGATTGGAAGTCTTATTGCCAACTTCATTGTTCCCAATGTTGTAAATGTATAGATATCCAAAGTTTTGAGCTTGGACGCTCTTTTTTAATTTTTTAATTTTTATTGAAATGTCTACATACCGAAATTTCTGAGCATCGACGCTCTTTTTTAATGTTTTTATTATTTCTATTTGTATTGAAATGTTTACATACGGAAAGTTTAGAACATTAGCACTCTTTTTGAGGTACTTGAATAGGCCTAACAGTTTAAATGTTTACATAGCGCGAGGCCCTTAAACAGGTCTAACAGCTTAAATGGTTGCATAGTGCGAGGCCCTTAAACAACCCTGATAGCCTTAAATGTTTACCTAAATTGGCTTCTCACGGTTCATTTTTCCTCGAATTTTTCGATACAATGTTGCAGTGAATTTGGACAATATTGTTTTCCACCGCCAGTTGCATAGCCATCATATGTTTCATACTTCTTCTATGCTTGGAATTCTATTTAGTCATCATTGAAGATACATATATTGTTTATTGGTTCGGTGGTTGCTTCTTGTTCGCTAGTTCATTGGTCCGTCGGTTGATGCTTGTTGTTGTTTGGTTCAACTTTGCAAGGTTGAGGACATGCACCTGCGGTTGGACCTGTTGGTGCTTGTTTCTTGCTTTTGTTTCCTTCAACTTTGTAGGGTTGGGGTCCTGCACCCGCAGTTGGAGCTATTTTTTTTTACTTTGCGGAGTTCAAGTCCTGCACCCACAATTCGACCCGTGCTTCTATCGTTCATCGTTGCCGAATAAGTTTCGATACCATAATTTCATTCGTATTCATTCTTTGTTGTTTAGTGTTTGCAGTTTGCAAGTAAGAATGTTTAAGTATTTCCACTCGCATGGTTGTCATATGTTTCGGATTTATTCTATGCTTGGGATGCAATTTGGTCATCATTGAAGATACATATGTTGTTTACTGGTTCAATAGTTGTTGCTTGTTCGTTGGTTCGTCGGTTGTTGCTTGTTGTTGTTTGGTTCAAGTTTGTGGGTTTGAGGTCTTTCAGCTACAATTGGGCAAGTTGGTGCTTGCTCATTGGTTTGTTTCTTGTTGCTTCCTTTTGTTTGCTTCGAATTTGCAAGGTTGGGGTCCTGCGGCAATAATTGGAGTTGTTGTTTGCACTTTGCAGTGTTCAAGTCCTGCACCCGCAAGTCGACCTACAGTTATGTCATTCATCATTAACAAGTAAGTTTCAATAGAATACTTCCATTCGTGTTCGTTGTTTACTATTCGTTGTTTTCATTTTGCAAGTAACAATGTTTAAGTATTTATTCATCATTCTTGTCCTGCAGACTTTCCATAGAGGTTGGCATATCTTTTTCTCTTGCTCTTTAATTTTCCTCTGATTTTTTCGTGAGACTCTGCACCATGTCCTTGCCAATATCGTGTGCACAACTTCGCCTGTCATTTTTTCTAGCATTGCAAATTCCAGTCCTTTGTCGTGTGTGATGAAGTCGAAATCTAATGCCTATCCCGTACGGGAATCGAACCCATGTACTTTGCATGAAAAGTAAGATGTCAAGCTTGTTGCCTTTGCAGGATGTTCTTGTAGAAGAAAACTGGATGTAGGTGTAGAAGGTCTAGGTATGGTACAACTATGCCTAGGCTACAACAAAATTGCACAAAATTGACATATCTTTCCATCATGCTCTTAAATTTTGCTCCAATCTTTCTCTTAACTCTAAACCATACCTACATGCCTTTGCAAAATGTTCTTGTAGAAGAAAAAGATGTTGAGATGGTGCTAGCAAGAGTAGTGTTCCATGGATTGCAAATTGCAATATTAAATTTCTATGTCGCTTCGCGTGCAACATTGCTAACATAATGAATGTGTTCTCAAATGCATCACACCATTTACATCTCGACGAAACCATTATCATTCTAGGATACTTCAGTGTTGACATGCTACAAAATAGTGGCATAACAAATAATTGGAAAACCACATGTGCAATTACAATGTCCGCTTTCTTTTGGTTAAGATGAAACATGTGCAAAACACACTTATTAACCATATATGGTGAAATGTGCCCATATCACAATACAACCTCTTTATCTTATACATAGACTCATCTGACCATGATACAATTTGTCTTGTACTTGAAATATGAAATATACATCAAAGATATTACAAAATTATATTTCCATGTCTCAAAGCATATCTGGATACTTTGTTTCACAAAACCAAATCATTCAGCTACGACCATGCAATTTCTTAATATTTTTTGGCTTGTAATATATTTTGGACAAGGAAAAATATTTGTAATTACAACCATGGATCAAGAAAAGCAAAGGTTCATGTTTCTAACTCTCTTTTATTCTATTCCTTTGGTTCTCATTCACTATATATACATATTACTTGTTATCCCTTGCATACCAGCTTCCATTCATGTTCATTGTATTTTGTGTGTTCCCACATTAAAACAAACAGAATAACTGGAGAAGACGAAGGACTCTTTACCGCAAATGTAGAAGACAAGATACAAAGGTGCATGCTTCTACTCCTATTTCATATCCCATTGTTTTGTATTTCATTTATTGTATGTATATGTGTTCTACTGCTTTGCACCTAATTTATTGCATGTAGATACTGCATATCTTCCTACATAATAACTTATCCTCATGTCAATTGTATTCTATGTGCTGCTACATTGAAATAAATAGAACTGTATTTATTTTTTTACATGTCTTCCTACATACCAACTTACCTTCATGTCCATTGTATTTTTTGCATTGCTAAATTTAAACAAACAGAATAACTGGAGAAGACGAGGGACTCTTTACCGCAAATGTAGAAGAGGAGATACAATGGTGGATGCTTCTACTCTTATTTCATATTCCATTGTTTAGTATTTCATTTATTGTCTGTATATTTGTTCTACTTGTTCTACTACTTTGCACCTAATTTATTGTATGTAGATACTACGTATCTTCCTACATAGTAACTTATCTTCATGTGAATTGTATTCTATGGCGTGCTACATTGAAATAAATAGAACTGTATTTATTTTTTTACATGTCTTTCTACATACTAACTTACCTTCATTTCCACTGTATTTTCTGCGTTGCTACATCGAAAGAAACAGATTAGTTGGACAAGAGGATGAATTCTTATATGCCACAGTAGAGGAGGCTGAAGTACAATCTTTGAAAAGGTATACCAACTGTGATAGTAAATCAAACACACAAAATGAGTAGGTGCATATAATATTGGACTAGAAAATGATGATTTGGAAACAATGGGCCTTTGTTGAGACTTCCCGCTTCCAAACATTGCCCTCCCCATTTCTATTTTCCCACTCTCTATTATCCCTTTTTTCCCTCTTCTATACTTAACTGAATCCCCTTTGTTTTTCCCCTCTACTTTCGCTTTTTGGTTGTTTTTCTTAGTCGTTTTTTCCGAAAATGTCTAAGTGCATGGCTTGGCCGACTCACGGGTTCACATTTATACTCATGCTTCTATATCACAACTCTAATCGATGGCTTCCTCATTCCATACTTAGCCACTTTTTCGATCGTGGGTTCTCGAACAGGCGGGCTCAAGATTGCACCTCTAGCTTTAGGGGTTTAGTGATATACAGATTAATCGTCGTACTCCCCCATCATGCCCTATTTTGTGTTACACATTTTTGCAGTCAAAACTTTTGAGGCATACAATTTGATCGTCGGGTCCTCATGTTCCCTGAGTATCCCTTGGCACCTTATTTAGTATTCCATCTCCTTTGAGACTGTATGTAACATTACAAGAAATTATGGACAATATACAATGCATATGCTTATTTATTCCTTCTGATGTTCATCTACACATGCTTGCATCAGAAAAAGTTCGACTAGTGACATGGGCATGAGCAATCAATCAAACATCAACATAACGACAAGGCCAAAGGTAAAGATTCATACATTGTTCTCCTGATATGTTTACCAAACAAATATTCTAAGATATGTATTCATCTATTCCATGATAAATATGTTGATGTCATCTGCAACACACACTTTGCAGTTCACAAGAAGTAACGATGAGCGCAAGTGAGACGCCGAACATAGTTCAGGTTCCACAGACTAAGAGGTCTGGTTACAAAACGTTGGCCTCCATAATTCATCCAAGTTGTGCGTCTATTTTTACATTTATTCTAGGAAAAAACGAAAAAAAAAAAAAATAATGCAGACTATCATTCACATTACTTTTCTTGTTCAAAAAATCTTGCCATGTCTAATCTTATAACACCCAAAATACTATCAATAAAAGGCTTGAACAGTCGTTGAACTGGACAAGTGTTCGTCAAGGGTGTTATCACATTAATTTGTAAGGGGGGTGTTTTCCTAAGAAGTGGACCCCCTTGGCGAAAAATGGCAAGAAATGGGTTAAAAACCCACTTATACTAAGTTTTGTGTGCGCAGGCGCGTCACGCTAAGCAGCATGTGGGTTTGGGAAACCGAGATCTGGGCGTTCAAATCTACAACGCAGGATCCATATCGGACCCCCCCCCCAACCGACGTTCTGCCTTTAATGAGGGGTGGGGTCCAAGTTGATGGTTTTAAATTGTGGGGCCCCCACTAACATGTCGCCCTCTCCTTAACTCGGACACCCCCCCCCCCACCCGAGGCCTAAAACCTCTGACCGCTGCCTACCCCCTCCGAGTAGACCGCTTACCACCACCTCTTACTGCTCCCGCCCCCCGCTGACATCTGTCTCTCACCTCTACCCATCACATCACCCACTCTCCATCCTCATCTCATAATGGTATAACTGTCCTCCACTCACCATCGGACCATGTCCCCTTATCACTCTCACCTATCATCTCCTACCAGGTGTTCTTCCACTCACCTCCTCCTGGGAAGATAGTCCCCATCCTGTCTATTTCCATGGCCTTTCCTCTACCCCCCACATCATCACCTCATGCCACTTCATCGTTGTCTTGTCCCAGCAAAGCACCCATGTTTTTCGCCACATGTACTTTCTCGGTGACCTCCTATCTGCCACATCTGTCTACGTGGGCGCCTCTCATCTCACCTCCATGTCGATGGTGCCATAGTCCCTGCCAGATCCTCGTCCATGTCCGTCATCTGGGTCCCCTCATAGTAGTTCAACGAAGCAGCAGACAGCCAAGGGAATGTCGCCACGTCCTACAAATGCAGAGCTGACTTGAGCCTCCCTGATCCTGAGGAAGTAGTTATTAAAGTAGTTGGTGACGGTTGGACATTGTTTTCACCATTAATGGAAAGTCCAAAAAGGGAGTGTCAGCGGGTCAACTCGTTCACAGGCCCGTTCTGGAACACGGTTGCGTCTAACTGAAGTTCACGACTAGCCAGAGACTGCATGCACAATCTTCCAGGAAACATGCAGACGTAATGCCTTCAATGCAATGACTCGGACTTGTTGTTGTGGTTCTTTCTTTGAGTATTTAGGAGCCGATGTCATCTTTTATTAGTGTCGATGGTAGAGCTACGGTCCCAATTGTAATGTTTTAACGAGGCCTCTGGTTCTCTGGTTATGACTGTTATTTGAGACTTCTTGTTTAATGGAAGCCATCTTCTCCTTTCATTTCTTTGCTTCTGACTTTGAAAGCTCAGGCATGGATGACCCAGTCGGGTGTTGTGACTGTAGTATAGTGTAGGTTTGACTATATATGTTGTTGCAACGTTTTCAAGTTTCTTGAAGTTTTTGGATCCAAGAGGATCTTATATCTGAGACTTTTCCTCCACAGGCTGTTGGAAGACCAGATGTCCAGAGCAGACTTTCACATTTTCTTCATGTTTCTTCTGCCTACTCATCACTATACAAACTTACTGGCTTAAGTTAGATCAATACCTCACTTATATGTGCCTTCCCAACCCAGTTTTCTGAGTTAAAACGATATAATCTTGAGACCGCATCCATTAGACCACCCTTTAAACTATTTACTGTGACATATAAACTTATGGGTATGAGACCTACCTCTGACACAATCCAGAGGTTACTTCTGGTGCTAACATTTATGGCATCGCTGTCGGGGACGAATTGAATATTTTCCCTGGTATTGAACGACAAAGCTTACCAGTTCTAAAGGTGCATCAGAACCCAGTACATTAATATTGTAACTGTGCACCTGGCAACTCCATTGTGGTGACTCAATTGATGCAGATCTATTGGCGACTCCACTGTTTCAACTGTGGCTTCCAGAGTCATACACATGAGGTCTACTCCACAGTTGCCTTTGGCAACACCTGAAGTTGACCCAGAGAAAATCATTAGAAAGGGAAAATCCCTTCATGAAGGTACTTCTATTGTTGAACTAGGTATTTTTGATGATTTTCGTTATCCTATAGGAATTCCAATTTCTGATTTTCACCCTTCTGTTATACCTTCTATTAGAGTTTCCCGAACTTTAAATTTTGGGAGTGTTCATGCTGATTTTTCTCCTCCTGGTCTGGCATTGGAGGGAGAAAGCCTTGTCACTCCACTCTCCCCTAAAATTATACCATGGTTTAGACCCAGTGTCTCAGAAGATTTATCTACCCTGGGCTTCAACCCTCCTCCTCTTATTATTGTTGCCACTATCACAGAAGAAAATACCCCTGTTCCCTCAAGCCCTTTAGCTTTTTCTCCAAATCCTATGTTGTTCCCCTTTCCTCTTGGAAGCTTAGTTCCAGCCTCTCCTATTCTAACACCTTCACCTCCTAGTTCTCCTCCACCTCACATCCTTATCGCAGGTGCTAATCCTCCTAGAAATAGAATGGATGCCATATTGGTTGCAAGATATGCCCCCCTGGTCTTACCTCAACCCATGAATGATCTCCCTACTAGAGATTACCTAAAATATATGCCCAAGTTCACTGGAGAAGAAGACATAACTATTGAAGAGCACCTTCATGCCTTCTACAGTTATGCAGATAATCTGAATATTGAAAACGAAGATATATGGATGAGAGTCTTTGTCTAGAGCCTGGATGGTGAGGCTAGAAAGTGATTCAAAGGCTTGACTCCTGGACCCATTGCTAGGATTGAGGCTCTATATGACGCCTTCTTGAGGTAGTGGGGGGATAAAAAGGACTTTAAGTATTATATCACAGAGTTTGGTTCCTTGAAGAGGAAAGAGGGAGAATCAGTCTCTGACTTCTCCAAACAATTCAACAAGATGTACAATAAAATCCTTGTCGAGATAAAGCCTACCGAAGCCTCTGCCAAAATCACTTTTGCTAGTGCTTTTGACCTTGACTTTTGCCTCCTGCTCAGAGAAAGAAAAGCTACTTCCCTGGCTCATATGGAAGATGCATCCCTAGAAGTAGAATCCAATGTATTGGCAGTTGACAGACTTAGGAACAAAGCTGACAGAGACAGAGGAAGAGGAAGATTTGAGGCCTCGACCTATGGTTCTTCTGCATATTACCCTCAAGTAGATGAATTGACCAAGATGGTGAAGTCCATGTCTACATAAATGGAGAAGATGAAATTAGAAGGGAAGAAAGGCTATAAGAATGTCCCAAATATAGATAGCAGAGGCAACTTCAAGAGGCCAAATAACAATGCTCCTCAGATTATGCCAAGGGAACAAAGGGACAGAGATAGAAATGATCAAAAAATCCAGACTCCTCTTCAAAACAACCTTGTTATTGATGAGGACAGGGAAGAAGAGGAGCTTGACCCTGAAATTCATTGTATTGGAGACACCTCCCCATTTCCCCATTTAACTGAATATGCATACGAGGAATCCCTCATGAACAATCAAATAAATGAGTTGAGTAAGGGGGAGAAGGCCAGCAGTAGTCCCAACAAATACAACCTCTGGTCTAAGAAAAACTAAGGGAAGTCTAACATCCTTGATCAGCCTTCTATAGCAGAGAATCCCGCTAAGGATGCAACAAACAGCAGCAAAGAAAAGAAAGCTCAGAATCCTCCACCAATAGCCAAAGACTTTTTCCTAGAGGTAAGAGAGATTTTGAATCCCCCTCCCTCCTTTAGTTTTGAGCATGAAATCCAAAAGAACAGAATCCTTGTTCCCCTTTCAGAACTAGTCAAACACGAAGACTTCGAAAGGTCCCTCTCTAAGTTGTTGCAACCTGATCCATCTTGTTGTTCCATAGACTCAGTAAATCTCCAAGATGAAAATCCAACAGTCATCTTAGGTTCTATGGTAGAGGATAGAGATGATTCATCCCATCCCTTCTACACATCACTGAACATACATGATAAGGTGTTGCATAATTTCTTGATTGACTTAGGGTCATCTCATAATCTCATGCCCAAAACTGTCATGGAAGAACTGGGACTAGAGATCACAAAGGCTTATCATGATTTGTATTCTTTCTATTCAAGGAGGGTGCAATGTCTTGGGGTCATCAAAGATCTAGTTGTGACCTTGTTTCAGCTGCCCATGAAAAGTGTGGTCATGGATATTGTGGTTGCTGACGTTCCTCTCAAGTTTGGCATGATTTTTTCAACATCTTGGATTAAAAGGCTTTGGGGAACCTTGCAGATGGACCTCACATATGCTACCATTCCTGTGTTCGAAGGGTAGCATAGAAGATTGTACAGAGAGGCTCAGTTGGCCTATATTATTAGTGATGAATCTGACCCCACCAACCATCCTATCTTTACACTTGACACCAAGTTGGGGGTCAGTTTGTTGCAAATAACGGATGCTCATGAGCCTACTTTAAAGCTCAAAAATCAGTCCATGGGTTTTCATGAAGCTTCTTTCTCCACCACCTGTGTTTGGAAAATGTTTTTTGATGGAGCCTCCTCCAAGGATATTGTTGGTGCTGGAGTAGTTTTGGTTTCACCAGCCCAGGAAGTCGTATCTCTATCATACAAACTGGAATTTGAAGCTACCAATAATGTGGCAGAGTATGAAGCTCTTATTTTAGGCTTAGGGGCTGCAAAAGACATGGGGATCAAAGAAATATCTGTGTTTGGAGATGCAGAATTGATTGTTAAACAAATTAGAAGTTTGTATCAAGCTAAGCATCCCAGGCTCAGAACCTATAGAAACGAAGTATGGGACCTCATTGACAGTTTTTTCTTGGCTTTCAATATTTCATATATTCCAAGGGAAAAGAATGTCATGGCCAATTCTCTGGTTGTTTCAGCAAGCAATTTCAAAGTCCCTCTGCCACCTAAACTCAGGTATGATGTAGAAGTGAAATATAGACCCTCTATACCTGACAATGTCGATCATTGGAAAGTGTTTGAGGATGATCTTGAAATCAAAAGCTTCCTAGAGACTGTTGATGAATTTTCTGCATTATACATTGACCAGGATCTCGACTCTGAAATAAATCCTCATGCTCAAGTTCTTATGAACAAGATTGTTGATCATCATATTGTGCAATTTCCTAGCAATCACATCTCAAAGGGACTAGTTCCTTTAGAAATATTATTTGACATAAATGATGTGGCAGTAAAGGGTGAAATCTCAGGTGATGATGTTGAGGTGGCTAAGTGTAATATTGGCACAGAGATGGATCCAAAATTTGTCAAATTGTCAAGCATCATGTCAAGAGAGCAGAGGGTCGAGTATGTTGAGTTATTAAAATGATTCGTTGATGTGTTTTCCTGGACCTATAAAGACCTAAGGACTTATGACACCAGCGTCATTGAGCACAATATCCCCCTAAAGGAGGAAGCCAAACCATTTAGGCAGAAGTTGAGACAGATAAATCCTATGTTGTTTCCTATTATGGAAAGGGAGGTGAAGAAGCTTTTGGGTGCTCGGATTACTGTGCCTTTGAGATATTCTGAGTGGATAGCCAATTTGGTCCCAGTAAGAAAGAAAAGTGGAGAAATCAAACTCTGTGTCGATTTCAAAAATCTGAACAGGAGCTCTAGGAAGGACAGTTACCCATTGCCAAATATGGAACTTATATTGCAGAAGGTGACAGGCGTATCTCATATTTCCATGATTGATGGATTTTCGGGCTGCAATCAGATCTCTGTCTTGCCTGAGGACAAAGAAAAAATAACCTTTACCACTGCTTGGGGTACATTCATGTATGCCAACATGCCCTCTGAATTAATAAACGCAGGAGCAACCTTTCAACGAGCCATGGACATCGCCTTCATTGGGGAGAAGGATAAGTTTGTAGTCATCTATTTGGATGACATCACAGTTTTCTCCATATCTAGTAAGGAGCATCGCCAACATCTAAGGAAGGTCTTCTCGAAGTGTAGAATGTTCGGTCTTTCCCTAAATCCCAAGAATTCTTTATTTGCCATGAAGGAGGGAAAATTATTGGGGCACATAGTATCAGCTAAGGGAGTCAGAATTGATCCCAGCAGAGTGGAAGCAATCCAAACCCTATCACTCCCAAGATCTAGGAAAGAGGTTCAATCCTTTCTAGGAAAAATTGATTTCTTGAGGAGATTTGTTTCCAATTTTGCTGAACTGGTGAAGCATATCACAGTCATGCTCAGAAAGGGAAATGAAGTAAAATGGACTGTTGAGTCCCGAGAATCCTTCAGCCAGATCAAGAAGGCATTGATTGAGGCACCTGTGCTTATCAGTCCTGATTATTCCAAGGATTTTCTGATTTTTTCTTTTGCTTCATTTGATACAGTGGCAGTTGTTTTATTGCAGAAAAATGTAGAAGGGTTGGAGCAGCCTATTTCCTTTTTCAGTAAAGCATTAAGAGATGTAGAGGCAAAATATGACATCATGGAGAAACATGCCTATGCCTTGGTGAAGGCTCTTAAACCTTTCAGAGTCTATGTTTTGCATTCAAAGATCATTTCATATGTTCCTTCAACATCTGTGAAGGACATTCTCATTCAACCTGACATAGATGGGAGAAGGAGCAAGTGGATTGCCAAGATGCTTGAATTTGATCTGGAAATAAAACCCACCAAACTAGTTAAAGGTCAAGGTTTAGCCAAGCTATTGGTTGAATCTAATTGTAGATATTTGGGGGTTAATTTTATCAAAACTTACTCAGAAGATCAGCAGGCTAAGTTGCCTGATAACAGTCCTCAAGATAGCCCTCCACTGGCAGAGTGCCCCTGGTACAAAGACATTATATATTTTCTGCAAGAACTAAGACCCCCTGGCAGAATGGGGAAGAGAAAGGCAAGAGATTTAAAGCTCAAAGCAATTAAATATTGCCTTATTGACCAGGTCTTGTATCGGAAAGACCCTCTAGGAGTGCTCCTGAGATGTCTAGACCCACAAGAGGCTCAAAGAATTATGTTTGAGTTCCATGACAGCCTATGTGGGGGACACCATTTTTGGAAGACCACAGCCTACAAAAATCGCAGGGCTGGGTAATACTGGCCCACTTTATTCACTGATGTCTGCACAAAGATCAGAGCCTATATTTAATGTCAGAAATTCTTTGGAAAGCAGCAACTCAAGTCCCAACCATTGAAGCCTGTGGTGGCTTCAGGACCCTTACATCAGTGGGGACTAGACTTCATTGGGGAAATTCATCCTCCTTCAAGTAGTCAACACAGGTGGATCTTAGCTGCCATAGACTATTTCACCAAATGGATAGAAGAAATCCCCATAAGGAGTGCTTCTCATAAAGTGATCATTGGTTTCCTGGAGGATATTATTGTAAGGTTAGGTTGTTCGAACAGAATCATCACTGATAATGTTGCATCCTTCAAGTCCAAGCCATTGATCAAATTCTGTGAGCAAATTTGGGATTTCATTAATCCACTCTACTCCCTACTACCCCCAAGGTAATGGGCTAGCAGAGTCCTCAAACAAGAGCCTTATAAAAATTATCAAAAGGCTGCTAGAGGACAATAAGAATTTATGGGATTCAAAGCTCAAATTTGCTCTGTGGGTTGATTGAGTGATAACAAAGAGGTACCTAGGCATCTCCCCTTTCCAACTTGTATATGGGATAGAAGCAATTTTTCCTTCTCTGTTGGCCCTACCTGTAGCAAAATTCTTTCAGGATTATCAAGGAGAGCCTGATGATATGATCAGAAGAATTCATCAACTAGTAGAAGCCTAGTAGACTAGAGAGCAGGTGACGAACAGAGCTCATGACCGTCAGCAGAGGATAAAGCAAGCCTTTGACAGAAAAGCAAGAAAGGAAGATTTCCAGCTGGGAAATCTAGTACTTAAATGGGATGCACCCAGACAAGACAAGGGAAAGTGTGGTAAATTTGAAGCCCTCTGGATTGGTCCCTTCAAATTTTCTGAGATAATTTCTAATAATACCTACAGGTTGCAGAATTTAGAAGGCGAGGAAGCTTTTGGTGGCCCTGTAAATGGGCATTTTCTGAAGAAGTTCTTTATTTGAGCCATAAGTGGCTCTAACATATTTGTAAATATTATTTTTACTTTTGTTTCTGGTTTTATACGTGACTCCATAACCCAACAGCAAGGCACTGAAACTGCAAAATAGTTCTTGGCATCTCATAGGGAGAAATCCATCCCCCATGGAGCCTAATGTTATCACATTAATTTGTAGGGGGGGGGTGTTTTCCTAAGAAGTGGACCCCCTTGGCGAAAAATGGCAAGAAATGGGTTAAAAACCCACTTATCCTAAGTTTTGTGTGCGCAAGTGAGTCACGCTAAGCAGTGTGTGGGTTTGGACGGCCGAGATCTGCGTGCTCAGATCTA